>VXBJ01005426.1:64396-119649 GCA_013400055.1 Nycticryphes semicollaris | reverse complement strand
CCCCCACCCCCCGCCCCGTGTTGCCTTTGCACGGACCGTATGTAAAACATCCGTTATGAAACCTTCCTGGGTGTAGCTCTGGCTTCTTCATTGTGGCTCATTCTGTTTAATGAAATGTAGAGGCCATGAAGGCCAAAATGCCAAGTGTCAGAACTGATTTCTGAGTGTGAGCTTAAAAAAATAGCTCTCAGGACTTAGTGCTGGATATTGGGAGATTTCTAAGTCATATTAATAGATTGAACTCTAAGAAAGAAGAAACAATTGTCCCCTCGCTCCAGGCCTGTTTTTTGAAAAAAATGTGATATATATGGTGTCTTAGCTGAGATTCTGTTTTGACATTGCTTATGTGTTTCCAGGTACAGCATAGAAACAGCTGTTAAGCAATTTTATTGCTTATAGTATAGTAACTGCATGAAAGATTCTTCTTTGGAAATCCATTTTTCCTAGTAACATAGAAATTAAGCGGTATAAATTATGGGTAGTAACGCAAAGTACATTTTAAATACTATATCAAACTTACTTGGGCATTAGGGCAGTTAGGGTTCAAAAACAGGTTCTCCAGAGGAACGCTTCAAGGGAAGAAATATTTCAAGCAGTTTATAGATGAGTTGTGCGTGTTTAACTAGCAGAACATCTTGGTAATGTGTTTATGTTACATATATCTCTTTGTAACAACACATGGAAGACTATTAAACTTCAAAATTGCATTACAGGTTTGCTTATGAGAAAATGTTAAGGGGAACTCTATGGGGTGCTGCCCAGTTGTTGGATCTAAAATGAGAAAAGTGTTTGAATTTCTAGTAAATTTCTAGTTAATCTAGGGAGTATTGAATTTCTAGCATGAAACCCTTAGAGATGAGAGCTTGCATTCTTCATGAGTACTGAACAAGATAAAGATGGGTCAAAGCACTTGTGGTCTTGCAAGGCTAAATATTTGTTTTTGAGATCCAAAAGGTTTCGTCAATCAGTATTAAAATAGTAATTTCGCGACCTGTGGAATTGTAAGTTTCAAGGTAGCAGAGCTATTGGAATTCCAGAACCTGTTCTTAGAAGTCCTGAACTTTTGTTCAGCATGGTCTATATAGACATTCTTGTATAAACTTTGTTTCTTGTTTTCATTTGCGTAGCAAACACTTTTTGCTGAAGTTGGCCAGAAAATGCTTACAGTGGCATCTCAGAAGCAATTGCAGAGGTGGCTTTACCCATATTCAGCAGAACTAGGACCATAATTTCTACTCGCCTAATATTATAGTGTGGTAGGGTACTAAATGGATAATGTTTAGGGAAAAAAGTCAGTGCCTTGAGAATGTTAGCTT
Source organism: Nycticryphes semicollaris (assembly GCA_013400055.1). Lineage (NCBI taxonomy): Eukaryota > Metazoa > Chordata > Aves > Charadriiformes > Rostratulidae > Nycticryphes > Nycticryphes semicollaris. The sequence continues at coordinate 118,333 of VXBJ01005426.1, read as the reverse complement.
AATTAACTATACATGTGCTATAGTATTCAATGCTTTTAAAAGGATAGATTTATGTGTTGTGGACAATTCCATTTATGTATGCGGATATCCATTTATGACTATTTCTTTTAATAAGCATGAATCAGAAACAATTAAAATAGCAAAAATAGCTAACAGTGATGAGGTGAAATTATGCTATGACAAATTCTGCTCCATAGTACATTACAAAAAAGTGGTGGTCATAGAGGTACATAGTGTAAACGAGTTTACTTGTCCATTTTTACTGCTTATTCTAGGTTTTACCTTTTATTTTTTTTCCACTATTCCCTCAGTTTGTTGTCCAAAAACTTAAAAGCAGGAAAGTTTGAGAAAATTGGAGTGCAGTGATGCAGTTAGTGGTCTTTGGGAGAGAGGAAGGTGAGATGATAGCTGATAGGCAGCTTTCTGTTCAGATTATCCTCCCTGCTTCTGCTTTAGATTCTCAGCTGTAATGCTTTCAGTTGCAATCATAAGCAAAGTAGAGAAAGGAAAGACGTTTAATCATTGGGTTGGCAGCCAAGTACTTAAAAATTTGAACTCTGCCTTTGGGGTTTTCTTGGGATATAGGAAGACTAAAAGCTAAGCAAGATTTGCTTCTGCCAGCATGCTTGTAACTAGTTTGGTTTTGCTGTTTGTTTTTCCTCCTGTAACTCTGTCAACATACAATTGCTTCAGACTGCAGATGTTTAAGTGAGCGTTGTATCCTTATACAGACAGTGCTTAGTCCAATGAGATCCCAGTCTGCATTGGACTGGACGTTTTGTCTGATCACATACTCACAATTGTGTGGTTTTAAAATACTGTCAAAAGTACAAATAAGGCTTTTCAGGGCGAGATGTAGCTAATAAATGATACTATCCATGTAATTTTAAGGCCAACAAGAGACTGGTGGTAGTTTTGTGGGCTGCTGAGATGCCAAAGCTGGCCAGTTGAAAAATACCTGTTGACCTAAAGAAAGAATGAATTCACCCCAGCAGTGAATCTCAAGGCAGAGCATATTCAATTTTTTTTTTTTTTTGAGAATGAAAGGAAAAAAAATAGTTCACCAAAAAATAACTGTTAATGTGCTTAAAAGACTTGAAAACTTGGTATTTCCTGATTTATTCTGTGGTTCTTCTCTTTAAATTTCATGGCTTCCATTTTATAGTGTGTCAGTGTGTATTTTTTGGTTGATTAGCATCTCTTTCTGTTTATCTTACCATCCTGTAGTACTTCTCCTTTCTTCACTTCTTCTTTACTGTTCCGCATAGTTCTGATTTCAAATTTATTCCCCTCTTACATAAAAAAGCCCTATAAGAACAAGTGTTTATAGCTCTTCTACCAAACTTTTTTGCCTTGTATGTATTTGAAAATACCTCAATTGAATAGGTGAGCTTATTTTCCCAATCTGTAATGCAGGGAGTGAGACTGTGTCACTGTAAACATGTAACTGTTTCCTTGGATGATATAATCTTTGGAAACTTTATACTTATTCTTTAAGGGCTATTTATGTTTCAGTGGAAAGCATGAGAATGCAATGTTCCATCTGTCTTACTGAATAGGAGTCTGGATTTCTACATTATGGCTCTTAATGTCTTGTACTTGGATATTTGTGCACTGCTGCTGCCGCCACCTAAACAGGTTTATTACAAAGACTCTGCTAGTCCTAGTCTAGTCAAATCCAAACAAAAACCAATTTAGAGCTTAAACACTTTGAGTGTGTGTGTTAGCTGTAGTGCTGTCTCCCTGTGTGGGTGAAATTTACTGTAATCGTGGCCTTGTCTTTTATAGAGTCCATCGAAGCATAGGAAAATATCATTTGCAGTGGATTCACTAAGTCTGGCATGTGTTAAGGAAGAAAATGCACTGAAGTTGTCTGAACAAGAGGAAATTTTTCTCTTGTTCTAAATCATTGATAATTAGTAGACCTCCTGTGGAGACCCATTATATGAGATGATTCCGTTAGTCCTTCCTGAAACAAAGAAGCCCCGTAACGTGCTGTTGCATTGGCGATGATTGATGTTGCCTGAACTTCTTGTGATACCTCTTGATATCACAATATATATATATATATATCACAGTATGACCAAAGATTGTCGCAGTACACACTTTTGAGTGTGTGAGGGGCCAGTGGTACCTGAGGGGCCCTTGGCATTAGTTTCACCCCCCTCTCTGATTCTGCTCTCGGGGACTTGCCCCCAGCAGGTAAGGCCACAGGCATGGTGGGGGAAGCGGACCCAGGCTTTTCACTCATCCTTCTGAGAGATAGGACCCCTTTTCTCAACCATGCTATTTCCAGGAGCGAAGAACTCCTTATCTCTTCTCCTTCCTCCCTGCTTTGGCAATTTGTTAGGGAAGAAGAGAGAGTAAGTGCCAGGGAGGAGCACACAGATAAATTCAAGGTCCTTGACTTTCTGCTGTTGAATAGAACCAGCTGTGCAGGCGTGTGGCCCCAGCTCTGGAGAGTGCTCAGAACTGGGCTGGGTCAGGCCAGACAGGCTTGTGTGGAGTGGGACATGTGTCTGGTCTTGTAAATGTTGTGATTTATCAATTATCTGTTCCTGCCATATCATTCTTGTTGCGTAGGTTTATAGCACTGCTCTGCTACTACCTCATAATGGTGTGTCAGGCATCACGGAATGTGCAGTTTTGAGAACCTCAGTAACTGGATGTCATCATCTCTTGTTATAAACAAGGCCCCTTAATTGAAGGAGAATGGCTGTTGTGCCAGTGACAAGATGTGCTTCATTACATTAATTTAATGGTTGGTAAACTTTCTGCAGCTTTAGGCTTCCTGAGTAGCTGAACAAAAGAATCAGCTAACAGGCCTTTCTTTAGCTCATCTCTAACTTCAACACCCTTGATAACTTGTTGAGCCCAGAATGGTTACACAGATGAAGGACCTGTATGTTTTATTTTGGGCAAAGTTTGCTACTGTTTTTTGATTCTTGCAAACATAATATTTGGTTCTCTCTCTCTCAAAAAAAAAAACCCCAGAGTGCTGCAGTGTGTGCTCGTGTAGGTTAGTCTCTACTCTTTCAAAGCTGCTACAGAAGACATTGCAAATATCAAAATTTGGCATTTGGATGCTGCCAAGATACACTTTGACTTTATTCTTTACTCCCTTCTTAAAAAAAATCCAGTACTTCTCAGCTGTTTTGTTCTGCTTCTTAGTGGCAGAAGAACATACATACTCTTAAATTCTTGAGCTCATGTGCAGACAGCATAATTTGTATTTAGTGCTAATATTGTCTTGACTAACGTCAGTACGTGTAACGTTATTGAAAGTCTGCAATGCCAACAGAGATACCAAGACTAGAAAACGTCCTCCTTTTCCTTGAATTTTTTAGCTTTCAGGAGAACCTTCTTTGCTTGAAGGAATAAACTAAAGTTTATTGCATTTAAATATATATGTATATATTTAGGCATTTACTCACTTTAAGACACTGTACTAATCTGAAAAGTGGTTGGAAAAGCTGTAACGTCAGAGTTGAAATTTGGGTTTTTTTCGTCTTATGCATCCAGAAAAGGCTGTCTGTTGTACAGATGCTGGAAAATACATACAGCTGTGAAAATGTGATTTGGGTCCTGTTTTATTTGATTTATTTTTACTGAGATTGTTTGCTTATAATCTTTTGTGGAATTGCAGTTGAGAGATACTAATGCTGCAAACTCAGCTCACTTTAGCTTGCAGGATGGGCAGTTTAAAAAAAACTTTCCAACTGTGCAAATGTGATTTGGAAGATAGGAAAAAATGAATTTGGAACCACGTGATACTCTTGGTAAAATCTCTTACAGTGGCTGGAACTGCACTTTAGTAACACAGAATGAGATGTTTTTCTTCAGGCGAAACTTTGAATCCTGAACTAATGGCAGCCATTCTTTCTTCCCCACCCTTTCTACTAGCATCTCGCCTCTATCTTCAGAAGCAGAAAGCATCAAGATAAAGAAACGAAAATGACTGAGTTCTGGCTGATTTCTGCTCCTGGGGAAAAAACCTGTCAACAGACATGGGAGAAACTACATGCAGCAACTACAAAAAATAACAATCTGTCTACTAATTCAAAGTTCAATATTCCAGACTTGAAGGTACGTAAGTGCCTGGTCACGTCCTAAGAAGTATGTTTGCTTTGCATCATCCCTGTTTCTTTAGACTACCTCTGTAGGTGGGGAATACTAGCAGGCTTTTTAGAGAGAACACCTGGCTTCTTTTGATGATTGTGGGTAGATCTAAAAAATAATTTAGACAATTATAATTATTTTTTTCTGACATTTTAAGTTAAAAAATTCTCACTTGTCAAGCTCAGTTATTGGCTAATTCAGCATATTTTCCAGGGATAGTAATCTTAACCTCATAGTGCCAGCAGTTAGCTGGAGAAGAAAATTAGAAATAAAATGGAGACTCGTGATCTGCGTATTCAGATGATGCAGTTTCCTTCGTGTTTTTTTGTTTGTTTTTTGGTTTTGGGGATTGTTTTGTGTTTTGGTTGGGGGTTTTTTGTTGGTTTTGTTTGTTTGGGGTTTGTTGGTTTTTTTTGTGTTTTTTTTTTTTTTCACTCCTGAATTGTCTGTTTATCTTTTATGGCTGAGATGCAGTGAAAAGGCTCAGTTTTAAGTATAGGGGTTGATCAAACAGCTGCTGCCTTTTCTCTGTCCAAAAATCCAACATTCTTCTGTTGGAGTAGTGATTGTCTCTGGCTGAGCATTCCAGTGTGACCTGCTGGTGTGTTTAAGAAAAAACAGAGAAAAGAGAAAACAGGAAGAAAACTGTTTGAACTACTACTGTGAGAAGTGAAGAGAAACGAAATCTGGAAGCAATTTCCTTTGGTTAAACACTATTATTGGGGTATGGGAAGGTTATGAACCATTGTATTCATTAAGAACCGGTCTGTCCTGACACCAAAACATTTCTTGATGGAGGAGAATTGTGATCTTGATGTAACTGAATGAAAGCTTACTGAAATCAAGCGGTGAAAAAAACTAATGCCACCAATCTCACAAATCTCAAAATGCCACCGATCACACAAATAAACAAGTTCAGGTGGCGTAATGCCTTGTTTCTGTCTCCGATGAGGATTGAGACCACAGCACAAAGTGTGGTTTTTAAGTGGATTTTCCAACTGCCATAAGTTACATTCATGCTTGGACTGTCCTGAGTTATTTCAATAGATACACTAGTGGAGGTAAGAAGAGGAACTACAATAAAAGTCTGTCTTCTCACAGGAATTTCTTGGACATAAATCAGATTGGCTTTCAAGCTGTAGGATACCTCCAGCGTTTAGAAAAGTAATCACTAAAAACTAGCGTGGCCCATTAGGGCTATAATTGATTGGGTTTTATTCTACACCCCAAAAGGAGCAGAAGCTGAGTATACTTTATATACAATGGGAAATAGTCTGGCTTCTCTGGACCTTGTAAAACTGTTTAAGGACTGAGATCCTTTAGTTAAAACTCAATGAAATGGTGAAATAAGTCTTATTGCTTAAAGACATACATGTCCTGTGGCTTGCCAATGATGTCAAAACATATCTTCCTTATTCTGCATGTAGCTCGGAACGTGGGGCATGGAGAGTGATTTGTTGTGATGTTTCTGAAGTAATTGTGCTCTTTTCTGCTTCAAGGCTAAAGAGAACAGGAATCATGCAAAGATGAGTGGCCAAATGTGCAGAACAAGGATGCTAGACTAAAAAAAAAGAATCATGTTAACGGCATCTTGACTAGACAGATTCACTCATGTCTAATAATATTTCATCAAGAAATATAAACTCATAGCTAAAATATTCGGGATAAGAAGAGTTGTCTCTTTGGAGCTATCTCCTACTTTCATTGAACTGAATGAACAAGTACTTAAAGAGAGAACCAAAGAAACAACTATATTATGTGATGTATTTTAAAATAATCGCCCTTTGGCTGTTTAGCTTGTGCATAACTATTCTGGTTTTACACATTTTTGATGGCTTTAGACTCATTTGAAACTTGTGTGTGGAGGAGCTAAACAGAGAATATTTTACTGTGCTGTGAGTTTCATGTTTGAATTACACAGAGGCTAACATAGCGTCACCCTTTGCACCAGGATGTTTTACATGTTGATCTAGATTACATGAAATTTCTGGAAGAGAGAGGAAGAAAGAGTGAAAGCTTATTATAGACAAGCTAAATGTTCCATTACTCTAGACGCAAAAAAAGTCCAGACTCGTGTTGGTCTGACTGCTGCAGTACTCTGGTATCTTCAAAGTTTTCGATGTTGTGGTTGCCTCCAGCACTAAGATATCTGATAACAGCAATTTCAGATTTGATCTAAAGTAGTAAATCAAATGCTGAAGCAAGTAACTTGTGGGAAATCAAGCCAATTCATATTGTAGAGGTTGTTTTAACATGTTTTGGTTGGCTGGAATGCAGGACTGAAACTCTGCACCAAAGTAGAGTGAGTTAGGTCTGATAGAGTGGTGCTTTAAGGGTACTTTGAGCAAATGAAACGCAGTGTGACTTTGTAAGAGCACCAACTCTGAAATACTAGAGTGCACTATTTTATGTAGCTCTGAAAAGCTACCTGTTCAGGAGATATAGCTTTTATTGTAATTTCATTTTATCTTTATGTTTATATACAATTGTGAATGCATTTTGATCTTTCCCTCTAGGTTGGCACACTGGATGTTTTGGTTGGTCTGTCTGATGAGCTGGCTAAACTGGATGCATTTGTGGAAAGGTAACAGCTTATTTTTTACTACCATGTAAAATATTAGAATAATGACGTGATGGTTTGTGAGTCCCAACAATACGTGCATTATTTTCACCTTTTTTGGTTTCGTAGTGATTTTTCTGTAGGCAGTCAGCAAGCTAATATTTCAATAAGCAAAGCTGCTGGTGTTCCTAGTATCTGTACTTGGAAAAAAATAAATAAGACCTTGTTGTGGAATAGTGAGTTATTATGCAGTGATACTACTCCCTGTAGTAGCGCTGTGTGCTGCTGGGTCCTGGAGAACAGCTAAGAAATAAGCCTGACAGCTGCAAGAAGTGATAATGAAATTGAGTAAAAACTGTTCTTTTAGCAAGTTAGAGTACTATTTACAGATTTTGAGAAGGCAACCACATTGTTTCCTAATCCATCTAGATGATTAAACAGCATTAATGTTAAAATGCAAAACCTTTTCATCTTGAAGAAACTAATGGTCCTTTGAAAGTGATTTTGAGGAAATACATAATAACAAAATTTCACATAACCAGAACCTGTGGAGCCATCTTCTGTTTCAATGAGAGAAGTGTTCAGTAGTTGTTTTTAAATAGAAAAGAAAACTCTTTGGCATGGCACATGTGAGTAATATTAAACATAGCTTTTCTACAGGTCTTGTGTGTCAGATCCCTTACAAGGACTTAGGGCTGGGGTATCTCCATAGCTCTTCAGTTGTCTTTGGTATTCCATTGCCACAGTTGCCTTGTGTTTAGTTTGGATTATTGATGATTTCTATCTCACTATCTATTTTTAGATAGGGATTAGAGTTTTGAAAGTACCACAGTCCACAAAAAATGGCTGGAGTGTAGTGAGATTACACCTGAAGTCAACGTTTACTATCTGGAGGCAAGGGAACTAGCCTCACCTTGCTGAGAACTGACAAGTAGCAACACTAGAGAAAGATTTAAATAAAGTTCTGGCATGTATTTGAGAAGTTGGTTTCCTTCAGATAATGAGCCCAGTTTGCACTCTTGTAAAGCTTGTATGTAAAGCAATCAACTTTTCCTTTTGTATCCAATGTCTTAGTTCTTTTCCCAGGCAATTTCAGGTCAGATTCATAAACGGTGTTTATAAAAATGACAGTTTTTTAAATTTTTTTTTATATCTTTATCTTTCATTTTTCAGTGTTGTAAAGAAAGTGGCCCAGTATATGGCTGATGTTCTAGAAGACAGTAAAGATAAAGTTCAGGAGAATCTTCTGGCTAATGGAGGTAAACTGTTAACCATAATATGTGCATTTTTAAAATAAAGGAAGGGAAGGCAATGATCCTGAAACATACTGAATGTTACATCTCTGTATGACATTTTGAAAGCCTAGTCTAGCCACAGAAGTACTTTTTTTTCTGAGTCAGTGGCCCTGAAACATATTACAGGATCCACAAAGGCAAGAAACTAGACCTACATGTTAAATAGTCGCTTACAGAAGCCTTTTGATCCTTTAGGGCTGTATTTTGTCATTGCTGGTCTCTGGTGGAACATAAAAATTACTGTTAGTTGTCACTGTAAACATTCTTTGTATTAGTCTGTCAGCTGAATAGGTGTGATTTTACATGAACTATGTATATAATAATCAGTTGTTCCCAAATTGTGATAGAATTTTTAAAAAAACTAGTTGTCTCATGGAATATTTGTCCATTTCATCATCGTGAAGGGTTGCACTGGTCCCTAAACAAGTTTGGTTTGTTTTTTTTTTAAATAACTATTTAATAAAATTTGGCACAGCTTATATTGATGCAAGAGAGGGTAGTTTGAGTGGATTAACATGAAGACAAGTATAGCGCTCCAAATGAACACAGTTATTCTTAAATAGGGGCTTGAAGTAGTCTCTCTCACAGCTTTAGAAAACTTTTGCTTCAGGTAAGCCATGTAATCTTCATGGTTGGTTTTTTTTTTTTCCATCATAACCTTTTCTTCTCCCACCCTTTTTTTCACACCAAGCAAAAAATATGTGGTCTTGCCTGTGCTTCTTCAGCCATCATTGACTTAGTAAATATCCTTTAGGATATACAGAGGTGGAGAAATCAGTATCTGAAGGCAGAGGTCAGGGATAACTTAACTTGATTGTTTATTTTCAAATTTCTTAAGCAACGAGATCCACACACGTGAAGGCCCACAATCAATCTGTTAGAGTGCTCTTCTGTTACAGCAGTCCTACGTGAAATACAATGCATCAGTCTTTTTATGGTCTGTCTCAACAAAGTTATTCTTTAAAATTGTAGTTGACTTGGTCACCTATATAACAAGGTTCCAGTGGGATATGGCCAAATACCCAATCAAGCAATCCTTGAAGAATATTTCAGAAATTATTGCAAAGGTAAGGTAATTTTGTTTTGTAAAACTTTCCTATTTGAACTTGAGATATTTATGCACAAAGCTTGGTACTTTGAAGATAATTGTCTGGTTTTGTTGGCTTCATGTAACTCTGATAACACAGACACTGCTACCAGGTTTGCTCCTAATGTTTTAGTATTGGGATAGGGATAGGATTTGGAGAGTGCTCCCTGAAGGCCATCATGCTGTCTTTTCTGATTTTTATTTCCCAAGATCACCGAGATAGCATATAAGTAGCTAGCAAATGATGTCACATTTAAATTTTGCTCTGCTGGCATGCCATTTGTCTGATGTTCTCAAACTTTTGGGGCTATTAGCAGTGAAACAGGGAAACTATTTACCTTCTGAAAGCTATGGCACTCAGTTGTGAGGGGAAAAATAACCCTTCAATGTTAGATGTAAGAAAAGCTCATTTGAGTGTTGTCATGTATTTTCCCCGTCTTTACCTTGGTAAGGTCTTTTGCACTTTGGGGACTTCATTTGGTTTATTCTTGCTGTGAACATAGATAGGGTCCTTAGCACTGACTTCAAACAGTGCAGGAGTTCTCAGTAAGCTGCCCTTGCTTTAATATCTTCCCAGTTTTTTCAGGTTTGTTCTTGCCTGTTTCCTGTAGTCTGTGGACTAGCTCTTGGAATTATCTGTGTCAATAAAATACATAAACCAGAAAAAAGCAGCAGCTGCTCTGGGTACCTACAGAGATGGTGATGGGGTATGTGAAAACTGTAATTGGGATTGGGGTGGGAGTTAGTGCTGGCAGACTTATGCTTTGGTATAACTACAGATTCTCCAGATGTTAGTTTCTGTCCTGAAACTATTTGTTTAAAACTTTTGCAGACATTAGAATATCTTAATATGTGGTACACAACTGAGTGAAACTACAACAAACACTTGCATTTTGATAATTTCTTTGGGGCTATCACTGTGTCTTGAATTTACTCCACAAGTTGCACTCGGGAACTACTCCTGGAAAATGTCTACAATGTGGGGGTTTGTTGGAGGAAGACTGACAGATTTATGACTTAAGATTTGCACATTAAAACTACCCCACAGATAAAATTAACAACCCTAATATCTGACATTCCCTAAGTACTTAAGCTTTTGCTTCTTCAGAGGAAGGTATTGGAATAGAGCAATCGGGTATTTACAGCAGGTATGGGCATGAAGTTTAAGTTGGGAGAAGAGGAACTATGTTGGCAGAGGTGGGTAGAGAAGAGAAGACGACAGGGTGAAAGTTATTTCTACAAGTCTTATCAAGGAAGTGGTTCTTGAGAAGCTCCTTTCCTTTGTTTTGGCTTTAGCTTAGGAGTGAAAGTTACTGAATTAAGAAAAGGGCAGGGAGGAAGTCTTCAATTGCGTTTTCTCTCATTTTTGGAACTTACCTTTACCATTGAATTTGATTTTTGTACCAATTAAGTTTGTTGGAAAAAACATCAAAGGACATGAAAGGTTATGCTTTTTATTGAAATCTTTCATGGTTTCAGTATGTGTTATCTTGTGTCCTGGAGTTTGCTGGCTAGATCATCTGCTTGCAGCCAAGTTTTACTTCAGAACCTGAACTTAAATAAATGGCTTACATTCTTCCCCATCTAATTTAGGGACCTCACTGAAGTGTTAGTCTGGATATTAAGTGCAGAGAAACAGGTCTGATGGAGTTCAGCCTGAATCATCCTGTTGAGGGTTTTGATTTCTCTGCATATCTAGCCCTGCCTATCTCCTGTAAGGAGAGCTTCTGATGGAGTAAATCTAATTTCAAATACTTTAAAAACTGCTTTCGATTGTGAGCCACAGATGTGTGTTCATAATGTGGAGAAGATAAGGAAGATAACTGGAATTACCTTGTATTCCTGTAGAAGTGACACCTAGGAGATAATGTCACAGGACCTGGAGCAGTTTTGTCCCTAACAAAGTTAGAATCTTCCCTCTGTGTGGTTAACATGAAGATACAGGAAAAATGATAGAGCTGTGTTAATTAAAATCTGTGAAGCCTCTGGACATGTCTATAATAAAATAACTTGAAAAGCTTGTTAAATCATGATTTTATATCCTCCTTGCTCACGGTAGCAGAAGATTCTGATACCTGCCAAAATGAGAGTTATGTCAACAGCAATGGGGAGTTTGACAGTTGGGGAAAAATTATAGCAGTGTTGGAAATCTTTAAAATAAAAGGAAATTTTCTAAAACTGCCCATCAAGTTTTTTCAGCTTTTAACTTTCAGAAGGGTTGTGAACCCTGGTGTCAGGATGGAAGGCTTTGAAAATGGGCCATGTGAGAGCTGTCACTTAATCTAGTCATTCTTTGTATTTGAAATTACAGTCATAAGACTGTGATGCAAGGAGACAACCTCAGTAGCCTTAGAGCTCTAGCCTGATGCTTTCAGCAACCCAGGTATCTGCTGAAGTACAACAGCTCAGCTGTGTAGGTGCAGCAACACCCTCATTTATTGCCAAGTGGTTTAATTATCAGGGTTTTGCTATGTTAGGTCAGTACTTTCTCTCGCAATATCATTAGTCTGCCTCATTTTGCAATGACTCGAATTTTGAGTTATCCAGCAGTTCTTCCACGAAAAGGAAGCTTGTACATTGCTTCATTTGGCAGTTTTACACAAATAAATTTTCAAGAGCTCTGCTGTGACATTGAGGTTTGTGGTTCTGCATTCTTTAACACTTTAATAGGAAGTAAAACTGATTCTTGTTTACAGTAAACTCCAGTCAGTGCAGCAGTAACAGGCTTTCATATAAGCATTCATCTTTTAAAAGTCTACTGACTTTACAAATGAAAACAATTAGAGTATTGGCAATTAGGAAATGATGAATGGAACTAGTTCATAAAGGCAATGTTTGGTATCAATGGTTTTTGCTTTTTGTCATTAAACAATGCATAGTTAGAATGCTGATGATAGTTTTGATCCTTGGAAAAGGGGGAGGGGAAGGTTGTTGGTCTGGAAAAAAGTCCAAACACGCAAAGGTACTAGCTTAATAGCTTTTGGTTAATTTTCCCCCTAATACTGTCTTCTAGCTGAAAAAAAAAATAAAAATAGTGCCATTTCTTACAGTATAAAAAAGTTTTAATTTCTTGCAATATAAAAAAAGTTTTCATGAAGAGGTATGTTTTGTGATTCCTGCTGAAATGTTCCACATGCCTTGCTAAAGGTTACATCAGTCAAAGAATTAAAATAACCTTCAATATTTGCCTGTTTAAAAAGCATGTTTTCTTTTTTTCAGAGTATTTTGCTGTCTCTGTAAAGGTGCAGGCTGTTAACGTGTTGCCAGATGAAACTGCCAGAATGTTCAGGCTTTTAATGACTACTTCCTTTTACAGACAAGTGAACTTCTGTGTTACCATAAACACCACCACTCTATAACTAAGTGACATAGTTCTTGAGAGAGATTTATTTTGTGGAAACAAAATCATATCTGGATCCACAAGCTGAAGTGTTATATGCAAACAAAATGTATTGTTGATGGTCTGTGGCCAGATAAAGGGAAAGCCCCTTGACTGTGTTCGGATACTTGGTCCTTGGAGTTTTTCTATGCTCGTGACAACATACCATAGTGAGGAAGCAGGGAGTGTACTGGCAGCAGTATGATGCCAGACCAATACTGTACCGCCTTCTTTGAGTTATCAAACTGTTACTAAGTGTATTGATTCTTAAGATACTTCCTTGTATAGGGTACACGCTGATCGGATGTTTAAGACCTACTAATTGCTTAATTTCTTTTGTGTTCTTTCACTTGCTGCCAAGTTACCTAGCTGGGAATGAATAATTTTTGGTAATCAATCTTAATTAATCTGGGAGAATGGCTTACCTGAGCAGCAATGGCAAGCCAAATGCGAGAGCCTTGAGTCTAAACAGTAAAATGGTTAGAGCTTTGATTTGAAAGTTTGAAAAAGGATTGAAGGCTGCCAGTGACATTGAACTAGAATGCTGCCTCCACTTGATTAGATAAGTGTATTTATTGTCTGAAATAAACTGGATTCAAGTCAGAAATAATGTTTATCTGTCTACCCTGGAACTGGCCCTGTGCAACTTGAGACATTCCAAAATACGTAAGTTTTTTGCTAAACAAAGAAAGTCTCTGTATAACAGATTTTCCTTTAGTTGTAAACCACTACCAATGTAAAAGAGCAGCATAAAAGATTACTTTTTGAAGGGAGACAGTGATATAATTTATTGTATTTTCTTTTGCAAACATACAGAGTGGGAAATAGCTTGTTTAGGGGGAAAAAAGAAGACAAAATAATTGTGATATTATTTAGACCTGTAAATAGTAACAGCCATTTGGATCACACAAATTATGAATTTAGGTTATATTCCGTCTTTGAGTGCCCAAGGCTGTTCATCTCAAGGAATATGGTACAAATGGCAAACACAGACTTAAGTCTCCTCTTAAGTTGTAGATGATGCAAAGCAATAATGCTTTGGGTTACTCAATTCTTCATCTGCTGTTCATAAAACATTGTTGTTATCACTGACACTCTAATGAGGGAGAATTAGAATGAGAAGTGATGTAATAGCTGAAGGAAATGGTACCCAGTGTTCACAAGTGAACTTGTAGGCCAGTAGGAAGGTAAACTTCAACTGATCTCTCCTGTCAGCTGAGATGGAGGGTGGTAACCTCAAGGTAATGGAGTAATGGTTAGCTGGGGCAATACCTTGTCCAGTTGATACCAGAAGAGGATCTATAACATTTATTATTGGTTGATTTGTCTTTAAAGAAATTCTAACATAGTTTTATCAGTTCTAAGTGAAGCGTTTCAAGCACTAGAGAAATAAGTATTTTAACTTGTGTATGTTTTTATTAAGTTCTTGTTGACATATGTAAGCTTTGAAATTAAGAAATAATTTAGAAACTATTATAGATCTTTAGGCACTGTTCCTTTTCTTTTTATCTTTAAGGGAGTTAACCAGATTGACAATGATCTAAAAGCAAGAGCCTCAGCATACAATAATCTGAAAGGGAACCTTCAGAATTTGGAAAGAAAGAATGCGTAAGTCACATTGTTTTTTGCTAAAGTAGCAGAGGAAACCGTGAAAACTTAGTAACATGTGAAGAGGTACAGCCTTTTTTTTAAAGTGGTGTGTGACACTGCTGCTTAGGTGTCCGTCTAAACAAGGAAGTCTTTCCTATCGCTCTAGCTTATGCTTTAAGCATAATAACATTTCTGGTTTCTCCCCCCAAAATTAATCAGCAGAGAGACAGCTGTTGTGTACATGCAGATAAGAAATCAAACAAGGATTGTATGTCTTGTCATGTACATATGATGATTACCTGAAATACAGTTGAGGTACAGTAGTTCTTCTGTGAAAATATGGTTGATTAATTTGACCCACCCCTACCAGTACAGTTAGTGGTACAAACCTGACTGCTGGCTGTTTCAGAACCTTGGGTCATACTAATGGTTGCCATTTTATCAGCCTGAAGTTCCCTCTTAAGCCGTGGTAATTTGTCAGCTAAACCCCATTAAATTGGTGTATGTTCTTGGCCTTTTCTGAATATGAGGCAATACACTGCTTTACATTTTTATTGAGGTTCTATAGTCTGTACTAGGTTAGTTGTAACTCTGAGGCTTCATATACCAGACTTCACAATTAATGGTTAATGGTTCTTGTGTTTTAAATCACTTTTAAGAAGAGAACTTGGCTTCTTAAGTGCGTGAGATGTTTGGAGTATGGAAGTGACGCACAGCAGTGGAGCTACTGATAAAAACTTTCAATGACTTTAGACAGTAAGATATAAAATGCGTATGAGGACATTTTGTTTGCTCTGCTAATAACAAATGCTTGGGGAAAATATATTTTTGAAACTGTTATACTATCGAACACTGGAAACCTGTTCAGACAAATTAAATCGTTAAACGTGTATTTACTGTGGCTGTTGTGTTTTCTTTCCTGCAGGGGAAGCTTGCTAACCAGAAGTCTTGCTGATATTGTAAAGAAAGAGGACTTTGTACTCGATTCAGAATATTTGGTCACATTATTAGTGATTGTACCGAAGTAAGTTTACTGTTTGTCCTAAGAGAAGAATAAAATAAGAATTGTAAATCAAAGAACAGATCCCACCACCCTACAATACTGTTAGAAAGGACATCTGAATTTGTTTGGGTTTTTCCTGGATGAACTAACACAAATTTTTGATGCTTATTTGAGGCAAATGAGCCTGTGTACCTGTAGTCAATTGTTGACGAGAGCTCATCATAAGGAATGCTGAGTGCTCATCAAATTCTTTAAGAAACTGGAGTTTAGACACGAGTCTCTTATCTAATATTAGCCATAAGTAGTAGGTCGAGAGAGGTCCTCTTTCCCCTCTACTCTGCCCTGGTGAGACCCCATCTGGAATATTGTGTCCAGTTCTGGGCCCCTCAGTTCAAGAAGGACAGGGAACTGCTTGAGAGAGTCCAGGCCAGAGCCACAAAGATGATTAAGGGAGTGGGGCATTTCCCNGGCAGGGGGATTGAACTAGATGATCTTTCAAGGTCCCTTCCAATCCCTGTGATTGATTCTGTGATTCTGTGATTCATTCTGTGCAAGGTATCCTTATGAAAATAAGGAGTGAAAACATGACTTGTTTTACATTAGAAGGCTTCATGATTTGAATTATCCTGGTTAGGCCTATGCTGGCTTTCACTGCTTAGCAAATTCTCCATTGCTCTGCACTTTTTCAGATTGTCAGGACACTGGGGTTTTTTTTTTAGGTATCTAAGCCTCTACCAATGGAACACTGCTTATGTCATGTCAAAGGGAACAAGTTGTTCCTGTCTGAAATGTTTAAACAACAAAAACCCCACCTTTTCCCCTGGCCAAGGCAAGTGGTGATACAGATGTCCTTGAGACTCTTGTAAAATGAAAAAAAAAAAAAAAGGCACTACACTGTCTTTTTGGGATGGGAACAAAGAGAGCTTCTCACTTGTAAAAAGGGCCACTGGGCCGTTTATCACACAAAGCAGTAGTGTCTTTGACATGTAAAAATTCTGATGAAGGCAGAACAGCTTTGCAGTGGCTTTAGCAGAAAACAGGTGGGCAGTGTATCTCCACACTTACTTTACTTGTACCTTTGACTCATTTTTGGTGTTGAAAGGGTGGAACCTCTTTACCACCACCTACAGAATGCAGGGCTTTCAGAATTCCCAGTGGTCCTTCAGGCAAGTGCAGGGTTCTGGGAAACCTGTTTGTAACTGTGGAAAAAAATATTCCTATTAGTAACTCAGAAGAGCAGAGCTACATAAAGAGTTTCTGATAAACCTTGACAGTTAAGTCCATTTGGTACCCTGAGATCTCTTACTTCATGATGACTAATTTAATTTTGTAGTTCTTGGATTTCAAAAATTTGCATTTATAAACTTAAGTAACGACTGAAGATAAAATGTGTTACTTTTCCTATAATTATAGTTTCTTTAGGAATTACCTTTTAAAAAGCATGAGGAGGACTGTTCCTCGTGTCTTGTATTTTTGACAACCTATACCTGGGTTGGAAGATGTGATGATTAAATGCTCTTAACACTTTTTGGAAGAATGTGATTTGTTAGTCTAAGATTTCTATTAAGGTAGAAAGTAGACTAAAAGTCTAACCATAACTTGTGTATTCTCTAGGTTAAATTACAATGACTGGGTTAAGCAATATGAAACGCTAGCAGAGATGGTTGTACCACGTTCCAGCAAGTAAGTTGCTAAATGTTAACACTCATATTTGCATGTGCTGTGTTATCTGTAGTGACTTCAAATGTTCAAGATTGATAAAAACGTGTCAAAATGTCTAGCTTTATAGCTTTATCTGATCAAGCTTGATATTGTTGTAGTTGAGGAAAAAATCAAAGGGTCTCTAACTCTAGGGTTAACAAAGTTATCAAACTAATTTATGTGGGGTGAGTAAAAGAATTGGAGTTAGTCTAGTTTGGGTTTGGCACATCCAGCTTCAGGCTACTGCCTGGTGGGATTTAGCAGCCATCTAGCCTGTAAGCTTTCTGCCTGTATTCAGAGGACTTGAAACATGTTTAATACACCCTTTGAAACCTGCTAAAAATTGAAAAACTGGAAGTGTAGGTGATTTTCTTCTGTGCAGAGAAGTAACTTGTCTCTTCCGGGCTGTCAAAGGTCTCCTGGGTACCAAGCTGGTGCTTGATGTCTGTGGTGGGCAAGGCTGAGGCAAAGATTTCATAATACGGTTAAGCCACTTTAGCAATTTTGTAACCACATTGAAAATAAAGTCACCATGTAGCACAAAGCAGTGCTGTGGTGCTAATTTTAACTGATAAGGTGAGGTTCGGTCAAGCAGATCTGTTATTACCAGCTCTGTGCCATTTACAAAATCTGAACTTGCTCTGGCTAATTTCACATTTGATTTGGATCAACTTTAGCCCAGTGGGAGATCTATTAATGATTCTTATTTAATTACTGGGAAGCCATGACCTAGGGATAGCTTAAGATGAGGTGACTTGTTAAACCGATGGATGATGCTTGTATTGAAGAGATGACACTAAGGAACAGTATGAATCCTTCTAAGCTTTTTCCTAAGGTGAAGTGTTAAAATAAGCAGTATTGTCTTGAGTAGTAAATCTAGAGGTTGTCTTTACAGCCTAAGAAACGCTTTTTCTTATCAACCTATGTTTTTAAATTAGTGTCCTTTTCTATTTGAAGTTCACTTCTTTTTTCTTTAAAACGGATTTCTAAGAATTCTGGAGTCCAAATTTCTCAGTATTAAACAATCTTTCGTTCTTTTTTCTGTAAAATAATTTTAACTTGAACGAATATCTAGGTATGAAGTGCTTCTGAGTGTGAAATGGAAACTGCCATCCTTTACAAAGGGAGTAATAAGAGCAGTTACTAAAGTTTCAGTTACTTTTTGTATAAGGTGTTTAATTTGGGAACTAATGCCATATGAATTATCTATATATATCACCTTGCCTATAGTGATAACGTACAACTTAATCTACTGTGTATCAGATATGTGGTGACCTGAACCTTATTAATTCTGACACTTTGGGTTTTTTTCCGATGTAGTGTACTCTTTGAGGATCAAGATAGTTACCTTTGTAACGTCACCTTGTTCAGGAAGGCAGTGGATGACTTCAAGCATAAAGCCAGAGAATATAAGTAAGGCTTATTTTGCGTGTGTTCTGTCTGCTATGCTTTGAAGGATCTCTAGATAGCCACTTTCGATTTTATTCACTTCTAACTGCAGATTTATGGTCCGTGACTTCCAGTATAATGAAGAAGAGATGAAAGCGGATAAAGAAGAAATGAATAGACTGTCAACTGACAAGAAGAAACAGTTTGTAAGTCTGTATAAACTAGTCATTATGGAAACATGAGACATTCAAGTCTTGTTATTGCTGCATAACAATTTCATGAACTTGTGATTCTGAGAAAGCAATGCAAAGGTGACAGGATATAGTTGGCTGCCACCCAGCTAATCTGCTCAGGGATAACTGAGTTTCCCATAGCACAAATCTCCTTGCTGTGTTAAACCAGGTACTGACATGGCAGCTGATAATGTATGAAGTTTGAAAGTGGACAAGTATTTGAAGTCTTGTTAAATTTCTCTTTACTCAATATCAAAACACCCTTGAGCCATTATAGTGAACCTAATGGTTCACTAAAGTTTAGTTCACTAAAGGCATGGGCATGGTGAACTGTGTCTTAAGTATTAACTTATGGTGATACAGATATTGAGTATCTCCTCAAATGTGCTTAATGAGCTGAATATCTTTCTGAAGTTTGAATAACAATTTTTCCCCTCTTCCCTTTCACAGGGGCCTCTGGTTCGGTGGCTGAAAGTTAATTTCAGTGAAGCTTTCATTGCATGGATTCATGTGAAAGCACTACGAGTTTTTGTTGAATCTGTTTTAAGGTAATGGGGCAGAGCTGAATAGTGCTTTCCTTTCTAGACTTTGTAAGAATCTACATCTCGCTTGGGTTTACCAAACAGAGGTGTGTGAATGCCACTCTTCTGGAAAGGAGGAAACAAGGGTATCTGATGCAATAGTTCATTTTGTGTTGTGGAATATTTGAGGTAGATAATTGTGTATCTTGCCCTTTGCATAGTCTTTCCACCAGTGCTTTAGGAGTTACAGGTACTCTGTAAGTTGCAGCAAGGTGCTTGTGCTGATTCTTAGCTTGCTTTATGAACTGCTTGTAAAAAGAGCTTACTGTATCCTCTGCTCAAGTGGGAAATGTTAATATTTGGAATACAAAAATATTCAGGCTTTGAGTTATATAGCTTGACATGTATGCTTTTCTCTTTGAAACATGCCTTTCTAAGATTTTTGTAGTCTAAACTTTTCAGTATTAAACTGTTCAATATAAAATTTCTGTTCTCTTTTCTTCATACCTATCCAGAAATACAGCGACTAAGTTAGGAACAGCTGTAGTTATTCTGCAGATGGAAGGATCTGAGTTTTCTTAGAGCTAAAAGGACTTCTGCCTTAGGAAATGGAAAGGTGTTATTTTTTTAAGCCTTTTTGATAACATCACAAAGGAGACAACCAGAGGAGAAAAAGGGAAAAAAATAATCACATTGACTTGTATTCAAGTTTGTTTCATGGCTGCGGTGGGTTTACGTTGAAGACAAACTTGAGTAAGGAAGAAAGCTGAGCTTGGTTTGAGTATTGGTAAATGTTTGGCATCTACAAAGGAGGGTTGTGTACAGACTAGATTCTCCACCTAGTGGCGTAAGCGAAGTCTTGCAAGTAAACTAGTTAGAATGTTCAAAAGCTAGTCCAAGACTTCAGGTAACTTTAGGAATTGTGCTAAGAACTTAGGGATTTAAAATTATTTTAAAAGCATTTAGACTGTTTTGTTATTTTAAACTTGAGGAAAACAGTTCTACTTTATTGATGCCTTATGAATTGTAGAAACAGAATGGTCTTGCAAAAACGAAAATGAGCAGAATTTTCTTTTCAGCAATAAGATTCTTTCTCAAAATTCTGCTTTGAAAGGTAAAAGAAGGCTTATTCCAGCATTTTCATACTTTTCTGCTTGACTTTCTCAGGTATGGTTTGCCAGTTAACTTCCAGGCAATGCTGCTTCAGCCTAATAAGAAAACAATGAAGAAACTGAGGGAGGTATTGTATGACCTATACAAACACCTTGACAGCAGTGCAGCAGCTATCATTGATGTAAGTAACTGCTACTACCCTTTAATGATAAGTTTAGTCTGTTTAAAGCCAACGGACTTTTTTGTTTGTTTATTAAAAAGCTACACCTGTCCATATTCTCAATCATTCTCTCACAGTACAGAAAATTCTGTCTCCTTACAAAATGTCACTTCTGTTTTACATTATTGCAAAGCAGATGGTATTCAAAGTTGCAACCAATACATTTGACAAGCTGTCTGGTACAAAAGTTTCACCTAAGTTATTCTTACTCCATTCTTTGTTCTGCTGCTGGAAAGGTATCTTACAGGCAGCATACATACTCCTATCCTCAAAGAATTTAAACAAAGTCAGCTTTGATCTGAAACTAGGTTTAAGGAACTGAAACACTTCATTTTTTTTTATTTTTTTTTTTTTTGAGCCCAGAAAGAAAACATAAATTGTTCACAGTCTGTGGTAACAGTTGCCTTAATACTGAAACAACTTTTTGTTGTTGTTGTTGTTGCATTGCTGTCTTTGTTTGGAAGTTAACGTAGTTGTCCTTGTCTTGTTGAAGGAGAGTGAATTGATGTCAAGATGGACTCATCCTCTCCCATTTCTAGAGATCTCATTTTCCTGTTCAAAACTGATTTGCTAGGAGGTTTATTCTACCGATTCATTTTGTATTGAAAAGCAGTTAAAGATTAACTAAAGGTAGACACCACCTAATGAATTTAAAATACTATTTTGGATCTTCTTTTTTTTTTCCAAAGTATTTCCAGACCTTTTTTGGGAAAGGATATGTGATGATTAAGGTGAAAAATGAGAGATACTGAACTTCATGTAACTTCCTGGATCATCCAGCACCCTATAACGTTCTTTTCATAAACCAACTGTGTTTAGAAGTAGTAAAACATAATTGCAGTCCTCTTCTTCTCATTTGGTAGCAGTGTGTTTACTATAGCAACTGACGTGAGTTATTGATCCAGAGATACTGAGATTGTGAAAAAGCACTTGTATTTCATTTTGAAAAATACTGTTACTCATTTTATAAAGGTCTAACTTTGTCTGCTGCTTAAACAGTCGCTTGAATGTGAAAGCATAAGCTTGAAGTCTTGCCTGGCCTGTTTGCTTCTAAAATATATGAGTATTTCATCTACTTCTGAACAGGAGTCTGAATTGTAAAAGTATAACTGGTTTCAAAACTTCATTTGCAGGCAACTGTGGATATTCCAGGCTTAAACCTCAGTCAGCAGGAGTACTACCCGTATGTGTACTACAAGATCGATTGTAATTTGTTGGAATTCAAGTAAAAGTTCCCTAACATGACAATCTTCTCAGTGTTGGTGTAAACAAACAGAAGTGAGGATGAAGTATGGTGATACTTTTAACACTCTACTAATCATATGCTTGCTTCTTATGTTAGGTGAATTTAACACACAGTGGTCCATCTCTAGACGTTTTCTTTTTAAAGAACAGTGTAGCTAATCTGCTTTTAATCAA
This sequence comes from Nycticryphes semicollaris, assembly GCA_013400055.1. Taxonomy (NCBI): domain Eukaryota; kingdom Metazoa; phylum Chordata; class Aves; order Charadriiformes; family Rostratulidae; genus Nycticryphes; species Nycticryphes semicollaris. Next base: position 96,704 of record VXBJ01005426.1, on the reverse strand, counting down.
CTATGTCTGTAAATGTATATTGAGAGAATTGAAGTATTTATAAACAGAGTGATTTATTTAAGGAAAAGTTCATTCCTCTTTCATATGGTGGTCTGTATTAATTCCATTTACCATTGTTTATAAAAAAGAAAAACTTGTTTACAGAAGAATAGTGTAAATGTTCATGGCCATTTTGTTCATTTGATTTAGTAGATACAATTGTGTTAATGTTGTTGAACTGTGATGTAAAGTATGTAAAATTGGTATAGAATTGTGCTTTCTGAATGGTTTAAAATTACAATCGAAGCACTGTAAACGCAGGGGAAAAAAAATAAACATGCCTGTGCAAATGTGTCACTTTCTTGTACCAGTGATAACTGTGGATACCTGTGTCTAAACTGAAGCACTGTTAAAATCAGTGCAGCATCCTGCTCCCAGTGGCACAGGAATGCAATTGGCTTCAGCACAAATACTTTTAAGAGATGCAGGTTTTTCTTTTCCTTTCTGCAGAAATGCTCAAGTATTTTGTTTGGCCACCAAACCTTTGTATGAATGTTTTTCATGTTTATATGTGTGTCACTCTAAAGAAAAGATGTGAGATTTATTGGGAAAATAGAAGTAACCTGGAATGCTAACAGGCTAGGCTGATGCGGGATTTTTTGATAATTCTTTGTTCTTTTCAATCAGTTGAAGCTTGGGACTACTTTATGGCTTCGAATACTGTACTACAGGATGTTTCCGTTTAATGTGTATAGAAAGGGGTTGTCTATTTCAGTAGCAGTTAGCACAGCTATTGCAAGTATTCTGCATTACTCCAGTTGGTAAATATGCAATAAAAACTGCAGTACCTTTTAAGACTGACTTAAGTTAAGACTGAGACTGGAAGAGCACTGATTTGTCAAAATTACCATTTCAAGTACTCTAACAACAGGATTTATTTTTTTTAAAATTTGGTCCCTGACTGAAAATAGCAGTGCTGTGAGTTAGAGCGGTATGGAGGTTTCCAGGTGTAGACTCTCCAACTGTGAACCAGAAGTACTTTTGAGGAATTTACTCTCTGATAAGCCAACATTAAGATCTCTCATTATTAAAAGAGAAAGCTAGCTTTTGAGTGCAAGAGTTACACCTAGCTACTGATAGTGAAATGGGGGTTGAAGGCTATAAAAAAGTAATTACTGTGTAAAATTATATTTGCTTTTCTTGCTGGTTTTATAGGTAAAAGGAGAGCGAGATCAAGTGTTCAGTTGTGCTCGTGCCCCCGGAAGATAACAGCTGCTTACTGTGTTGACCAGGATGTTAAAGACAGGGGAGCAAGTGGAAGGGATTTTCCCCTTTATCACCCAGCTCCGCCCCTTCCGCTGGCTTTCCTTATTCCTGTGTGTAAAGATAGTTGTCTTGATTCTGAGTCCACTGTGACTGAGATAAACTACTTAGGGGTAAAGAAGGTGGGGTTTTTTTTAATCCACTAGAAGCATTTCATTTTTCTTCCCTGATCACAAAAGGAATGGGGCTAAGATGTTATCTCTGTTCATCATCTTAGTTCTCTTTTGACTTTGTTTCCAAAGCCTTTCTACAAACAAGTGCAGTATAAAGGCTCAGGATTCCCTGTAAGTACTGTATGAACTGCTTTGCTGTATACTTTGCCCGGTTCCAGGCACCTAGAGCTTGCTAAGTCAGCACTAGATTCTTTTCAGTGAATAGAAGCAAGAGGCAGCCGGACAACAGAATGGCACCACCCCCTAGGGTGAGGGAAGCAGTCGAGGTGCTGCAGGACAGGTTTGCTGCTCAGAGGGATGTGAACGTGCTGGAGGAAAAGGCTGGCAGACTCTGCATGAACTTGAGCAGAGAGAAATGCAAGGTCCAGTGCCTGGGAAGAAATAACCCTTATGCACTGGTACAGGCTGAGGGCCAGCTAGCCAGGAAGCAGCTCTGCAAAAAAAGGGCCTTGGGCTGCTTGTAGAAAACCAGTTGCATTTGTGGCAAAAGCCAGCTGTCTCCTGGTATGTTGTGGAAGGGTAGCCATCCTTCCCCAATACTTGGCACTTGTGAGGTCGTGTCTGGGTTCTGTAGTACAAGAAATGGATTACCTCGATGGAGGAAGGCCAAGCTCTTGAGGGGGCTGGACCCTGTGACACCATGACACACTGGCAGAATTGTGTTTCTCCATTGTGTCACCTCTTCAAAGGTCTGGGGTTTGTGTATCACCAAAAAGTTCACATTTTGTAGGGCCGGAGGAGATACAAGGGTAATATTTGAATTCCTGCAACTTCATGGAACTGAATGTGATTTTTCTGAGGTTCATTTGAGCCAAGAAGCAGGTCATTACAATGTTGTATTTCCCTGAGATTTTGGGGCTAGGTGGTGGCCCTGGTGGCACCTGAGAAGCTGCGACTGTGAGGACACTTGGAAAGTCCTGCACCACTGGACAGAGCCAATGGGAAAACTACAGGGGAAGATAAATGGTGCAAAAGTAGATGCTAGAGGGCCAGTTTTGAATATATAACTGCACTTTCACGTTAAAGAGTTACCAAAAAAGAGGGAAGGATGAGTGTGCATGATGTCATAGAGCCATTAGCTATTTAGTGGCCCCAATATCATTCTTCTGAAAAAATGTGGTGGTTTTAGCTTTTTTCCTATGTAGGCTGTGCTAGTTTTGGCTGGGATAGGGTTAATTTTCTTCACAGTAGCTGATATGGGACTGTGTTTTGGATCTGTGCTGAAAACGGTGCAGATACTGCAGGGATGTTTTAGTTATTGCTGAGCAGCACTTGCACAGCATCATGGCCTTTTCCGGTTCTCGCACCAGCCCACCGGTGAGCAGGCTGGGGGTGCGCGAGAAGGTGGGAGGGGGCACAGCCAGGACAACTGACCAAAGGGCTATTCCATACCATATGATGTTGTGCCCAGCATATAAAGCTGGGGGCAGAAGAAGGAAGGGGGGGTGGTGGTGTTTGGAGTTATGGTGTTTGTCTTCCCAAGTAACCATCATGTGTAATGGAGCCCAGCTTTCCCGGGGATGGCTGAACACCTGCCTGCTGCTGGGATATAGCGAGCTCCTTGTTTTATGTCACTCACCCAAGCAGCTTTTGCTCTGCNCTGAGCAGCACTTGCACAGCATCATGGCCTTTTCCGGTTCTCGCACCAGCCCACCGGTGAGCAGGCTGGGGGTGCGCGAGAAGGTGGGAGGGGGCACAGCCAGGACAACTGACCAAAGGGCTATTCCATACCATATGATGTTGTGCCCAGCATATAAAGCTGGGGGCAGAAGAAGGAAGGGGGGGTGGTGGTGTTTGGAGTTATGGTGTTTGTCTTCCCAAGTAACCATCATGTGTAATGGAGCCCAGCTTTCCCGGGGATGGCTGAACACCTGCCTGCTGCTGGGATATAGCGAGCTCCTTGTTTTATGTCACTCACCCAAGCAGCTTTTGCTCTGCCTATTCAGCTGTCTTTATCTCAACCCACAAGTTTTCTCCCTTTTACTCTTCCAATTCTCTCCCCCATCTCCCAACTGGGAGAGTGAGCTGCTGCACAAGGCTCCACACAAGGACCACAATGAGAACTTCTGTCTTACAATATGTCTCTGTGTGTGCTCTCTGATGAATTGTTTTGATTGAATAGTCTTCAGAAATGAAATCTTTATTTTTCACCTCTAGAGAGCAATCTCAAACTATTTTCAAAAATCTGCCAGAGTAAAACTTTCAGGAAGCCTTTGCTGAATGATTTAGGTTTGAAGTACAGTGTTTGATCTTTTAATGATTTCATCTTATGGTCTCATAATACCCAGGAAATTTTTAATGTTCCCATAATTGTTATGCTTTGCTTCCCCATACTCCCTAGAGATTCGTATGGCACTGTGCACGTGTTCAACCTCTCACTGAAGAGGTTTACATGTCCTGACAGTAGAATCAGAATTCTGGTGGACTCAGGATTGCTGCTTAAAACCATATACATCTAATTTTGTGTACATTATGTTATTTCAATATTTTAAAAGTGGGTTCTTTGACTACACTGTTTACTATTTCTGTTGATTTTACCAACTATTAAATGAAGGGATTATTAGGGATCACATTCTTTTTCCATCAAAGGGAAAGTCTTTAACTTTCAACCTTCTGTACCATTTCCTTTTGCAATATACAGCCCTGTTTCACATCTGCAGCAACACAGGGAAAAGATGGAGTTACCCTGCTGAAGGCTGTAAAAATGGGGATGGGGACTCAACCACCTCCCTGGGCAGCCTATTCCAGTGTCTGACCACCCTTTCTGTGAAAAATTCTTTCCTAACGTTCAGCTTAAACTTACTCTGTTGCAGCTTGACTCTTTCCAGACACTTAAGGAGACATTCATGGTCTCTGGGGACTGAGGCACTGTGGACATCATTATGTGGTTACTTTATTCTTGTGCATGTCTGTTCTGCCATTCTCTGCCTTGTGTCAGTAATAGTTCAGTCCAAGGCAGATCTGCCAATTGGTCCAGGTGAAACCCACTTGTTTTCCCACGTACTGGTTGCCTTCTTCAGCTACAGAAAAACTGTTTTTCAACTTCACTTCACCGGTAAACACGATGGAGGAAATGACTGTAAGAGCAAATGTCAATCTGGGATACAAAGGACAATCTCACTTGGTAAGGACCTGCTTTCCACACCGGAGCCAAGGGCAACAGCTTAACCCTGCTTGCTCCCCAGTCTTGTTCTGCTCTGTTATATCCCTTCGGTCACATCATCTGCCCTAAGTCATTGCATGCTTCCTACTGAATCTCTTAGTTATTTGTCCTTCTGCTACTCTGACTTTCCCATCTTCCCCTTGCTCGCACTCTTTTACACTATTCCACTGTTCCCTTCCCTTTTTCCTCTTGGATTTCTACACTGCCAACACTTGGTTGCCCTAAATTCAGATGCATCCTTGTCTTTATCTCCCATAGCTAAACAGTGACCTAACATGCGAATTCACCCATGTGAAACTTCATAGGCATCAGTAAAATAATTTCTTGGACAGTGCTGTTTCAGAATTGGTTATACTTCACAATGTTCTTGTTGACTGTGTTGTTACAAGAGACTTACAATCTGCTCATAAGGGGCTATCCAACCAGGATCAGGTGCTGGAGCACGTGACTTGAGGCTGTTGTGCTGCAGCAATAGTCAGTGCTCCAAAACATTGTAAGAGAAAGTGTACACTGATCAATTATTTGATTAACCTACTCATTATGCTCCATTGATGAAGAGTCTGAAAAAAAATTAAATTATGCATGGATTTTTTTCAATTACCGATAGTACACAACATATTTGAAGACGCAAGATGAAAAAAACCAAAGTTTTGACAAGCTACCGAAGCCAAACTGTCCCCAAAATCCCAGTTAGCCCTTGCAAAACTGTGGAGCAGAATTACTTGTATCCGTGTTTTTACAGCTCAGTTCAAGGTTCAGTAGGTAGGAGCCAGAAAAGAAAGTGAAAACATGAGGTTGGGTGAATGCAATAGGAAGCACATGGAAAATCAAGCAAAGAGAGGTTCATCACAAAGCGACAGGTCTGTGCTGCTGCTGGGACTGCTGTGGGAGAGATGTTAGTACCAATACGGCACCACAGGCTTTACCAGCCCATCGTTTATATGCTGAGCGCATTTAGAGACGTTGTAAGGCTGAGAGAAATGTCTGTGATACTGAGCCTCACACCCTGTAGGAACTCCTCATTGTCATTTGCTCTAAACTGACAAATATTTTTGGCTTCTTCCTACACCCCGGCTGATAATTGCCCGTTAAAAATGAATGAATCGTGAACCAATGGGATGCAGTTACTTTGCTGCCACAAAGTCTGAAATTAATAGTAATGATTAATTTTCTGCCAAATAATAAATCAGTCACATTTTTAACTGGGGCGCACAACTCTGAAGAATATAATCTAACACAAATTCACTCCAGCAGAATGAAATAGAAAGTTCCTTCACAAATACCAGAATAACATAACATAAAATCTCTTAAAGCGTCCAAAATGGTTAGTTTCTTGTAGTGACAAACTTCTCCTAGGAATTTAGAAAAGTGCTTGGAAAGTGCGTATCTATGAGCATCTTTTTTACCAGATTAAGATGCTTTTGGTCTGATTTTCACTCTGGTCTTGACCTGGACTTCTCAGCCTGTGGAGATACCACAATTTAGAATCAGCTTCTTCCCAGAGCTGTACCAGAAGAACGTCTGATTGACTCTGCAAAGTGGATACATAGCAATACCTTCTGTGGAGATGTGAGGTGGTCCAAAGGCAACATAAATGATGCCTTATTTTTTCAGATGAATGAAGAAAGATGCAAACCTTTCAGAACCACCTCTCTGAAATGACAGCCCTAAAGCCACCTTGAACCCCCTGCACAGGCAGCCTCCTGCAGCACTGGTTTGAGGTGCTGCACAGAGAGTTCCTGCCATCATGTTCAACAGTATGACTGCTGTAGCAGTCACTCCTAGTACAAATGACTATTTCAACCCCGTGCTCTGAGTGTTTTCAAGTGGGAGTAAACTCTGGGGAAAATGTATAATTAAGTTATTGCTGATACTGGAATAGATTACAGTATATACATAGTGGCATTTCTCTAATAGTTAATGTGGTTGGTACTGTAAAGTGGCTTTTTCTAATAATTTTATAATTATTTCTAATGGAAAATACATTAAATGAATTATTTAGGTAGAGTCTAAAAATAGCTTTAAATTCTTTTTTTAGAAGAGCCTTTAAATTCTTTAAAGAAAGCTTTAGGTTCATGAAATAATTTAGCTGAGCTTCTGAGAAAGTTTTACGTAGGAAAGGAAGAAAATGATTGTTTTGTGTTTAGGTGAGAAAAGCTGCCATAATAATAAAAATATTTATTTAAATATACAAACACTTCAAACCTTAGAGCTTCAAAACTTGAAAAGCTAAAATGAATGAGTTAGATACCTTCCCTGTTCCACTTAATGACAGCCTTGCCACTTGTTTCTATCAGGCTAGGATTACACTTGAAATACTAAATCAAACCTATAATTTCCCAGGATCCTCATTCAGGCCTTTGTATCACTCATTGGCTCACACACACCCAACTCCAAGGAATTTAATAGTCCAACCTCAACAATAATGCTAAAACATTTATGTTTAAAATAACTATGTGGGAATGTTATTCCTCTTGAACTGTTTCCTAATAATAATAAAAAATCCCCAAACTGTGAAGTTTGAATTTCAAAAGAAGGTATATGTGAATTTCACAGCCATCTTTAAAAGCAGGTCAGCTATTATAGTGCTAATGTTAATTTTTTCCACGTTATTAATAACACCTTGCCATATCTTGATTTAAGTAAATCGTTGCAAGTAATAATATCTCAAATCACTAAATTTTAAGTTTCCAACTTTTTTGCATAACATGGTAAAGGAATCTCTATCAGCATGAACGTCTCCTGTGAAAGAATGGAAGGAACTGAGTTAGACAGAAGGCAGCTTAACCAAGCAAGACGAGGTACAAGATTCAGCTCTAGCCAGCAAAACCCATGTTGTTTACGTGTAAGATGGGCTTCTAAGCTCTCGATATAGGCAACCTGAGATGCTGGGTAAACAGAGGTGTCCAGGTACACACCACAAGGCAGCTGAGATACTCTGGCAGGACTGGCAGGTAAGACATGGGGCCAATGGGGGATCTAGATCCTGTCTGGATCATGGAGCACTAGGTGCTCTGCTTATCCAGCTGAATTGAAGCCCTTCTGGTGGGGCAGTTGAATTGCACGCAAGGTATTCCTAGATCCCCACTGGGGATAATGGGCCATAGACAGACTTAGATGTCTTCTTCCCTAACCGAATCCCAAGTGCTTCATTTCTATACTAGGAAGTTTCCAGCCTTCTGCCTCAAGCTGCAGTCCTTACACAGAGCTCTCTGCAAATCACTGGTTTGCAGTGTTACGCTGGGCTGCTTCAAGACAAAGCTTTCCTTTTTTGCTGTTGCTTTTTAAGTGTTCTTAAAGCTATTTATATTTTTGAGGTTTCTCCCTATCCTTGCGATGAATCACATGCGGAGCACAAACCAGAAGTGCTACTGCCCTGTTGGGTGTGAACCCAGCTGAATGTTGAACTTATTGGTATCATCTCAGTGATATGGCTGTGGCCAGTGACAGCAGATTTGGGCTCATGATTTTGTCTCAAGCATTAGGAATGCAAACACAAATACCAATGGGCAAGGGCAAGGGCAAGTGTAGGGTCCTGCACCTGCAGAGGAAGAATCTGGGCACTGATATAGGTTAAGGGCAGACCTGCTGGAAAGCACTTCTGAGGAGAATGATTTGTGGGTCCTGGTAGATAGTAAACCATCCATGAACCAGCAATGTGCCCTTGTCACCAAGAGGGCCAATGGAATTCTGGGCTGCACAGGGAAGAGTGTGGCCAGTNTCTTTACGGTGAGGGTGACAGAGCCCTGGAACAGGCTGCCCAGGGAGGTTGTGGACTCCCCTTCTCTGGAGACCTTCAAGACCTGCCTGGATGCAGTCCTGAGTAATGTGCTCTGGGCAACCCTGCTTTAGCAGGTGAGTTGGACTAGATGATCTATGATCTCTAGAGGTCCCTTCCAGCTTTGGCAATTCTATGATGCCCTCCTTGCTATCAGTCTACCATTCTCTGAGGCCAGCTGACGCAAACTGGCCTGCTTGCAGAGATGTATGTAGAACAATAAACCCAGTAAGGCACACAGTAAGGGCTCCCAGGAGCAGGGTGAAACTGTGAATAAATAATTTGTGCACTCAAGTGATGTTGTGGGTAGACTTAATTTACAAGTGAGGCAATGTCCTGCAGCAGCATTTGGGTCTGCAGCACAGCTCCTTCTGGAAACTGCAGCTGGATAAATCCAAAGTTCAGGGAATTATTTGAGTGTGAATGAGCAGGGTTTGCCTGTGTTAAGTGACATCTGGAGAAGGCTGATTTTTCACTAAAATTACTGTTTAGTTGATGTGTCCTTGCTGTGCTCAGAGTAACCACACAATCATGGCTGAGACGAGAGAATTTCTCGGATGGTAGTTCTTGTTCTCTGGCCTCTCTCACCCCCATTATGCTCTTTCCTCCATGATGATAAATAAATCTACTGGTTTTATCTGAAGGTAGGCTTCTCCCATTCTCTGCTTTGCCATGGGACTAGCAATAACAGGGTTGTAGCCAGGCTGAAGTTACAGAAGGCCATACAGCTGACTGACACGAAGTGCTCGTACCATCATGTATAAAAATTGGCCTCGAAGCCTTTACAGTTGTGACTAACACTGTGGTCATGCCTGAATTCCTCCTCCCTCTTTTGGATCATTTCTCGCACTGTTTGCGCACAAAGATGTCAGCATACAATTTTGCACAAACCTCTGACTCTTCTCTTCCTGAAAGATGGGAAAAGAAAAATGTTCCTTTAGCAGGGCCGGAATTGACTTCTCTGGCCTCTCCTCACAGTTGTATTGATTTATTCTGAGCAGGGTTCCTCATGTTTTTGCATGAGGACTTTCAATGGCAGAAACCACCAGGGCTTCATCACCTTGAGGTCTGGGTCTGATCAGACTCTGCAAATCTGTTATGTTTCTCCTCACGCACTAGGCCAGCATCAAAGGAGATCAGAAAGAAGATCATAATTATTTTATCTTAATCTACAGTCCTTGATGCCCTCCTGAGGGAAGCTCTCGAGTGTGGCGAGTTCCACTCATGAACCGAGAAAGACGACCAGCTGGAGATCCAAAGCAGAAGACAGCTCATGAAAATTTCCTGTCATTGTGGGACAACTTCTTCCCAGGCCTTCCCAAAACCTTTGATGGTTTTGTACATAGGTAATACAAACTGCTTCCCTTTCAAAACAAAGTAGCGATAGAAGATGGGATGATTCTTAAGAGAAAGTGATTTTTCAAAGTTGTTAAGATTTTATATAACATTTATGTTCTATTCAATCATGACTATAGATTTCTTTTGATGAAGGCTGGAGAGTGAATGAGTTTAAGCCCAACACGATAGTTATGCATAGCAAAACTCAAGGGATTTCAACGAGTAATTTCTGCAGCTGGTTCAAAATGGTTCACAGAGCTTGGTAAAACACTTAAACAGCTAAATAGAATAAGAATTCAGTACGCCATAGTTCTAATTAAATTATTGCAGTGCCATCGTCTCCATTTCAAAATGAAAGTAAACGTTTGCCTTGGTTTTCGCTCTTCAGTGTTAGCAGGAGTTTTTAGCCTGTCTTTGAGGTCAGCTGTATCCTAGTGCACTGACTTCTCATGTTGATATCAGATGGGTTAAAATGCCAAAAAGTAGATAGGAAGAAAACCCAAAAGGAAAAGCACAGTGTTTTAAAATAACAGATTTTTATTCAGTGTACAGCTCCTCTGCTTTATATCTTTGAAGAAGGACAATGTATCACAGTTCTTCAAGCAGCATTTATTAAAAATGTCTTACAGTGAATCCTAGCAACTGTTTAAGTTGAAATTTTGGTGTTGTCTGTGAAAAAGCAGAAACTTCAGCTCATCATTCAGCCATGCTGTAGAAAGAAAGTTGTAATCATCATTTTCAACATTTTCAAACTCAGGACAATTCATCACTCAAACAAGTAAAGCTAGCTATATTGAAATGGGTTTTCAAAACCTAACCAATGTCTAATGATGAAGCTCCTGAAATAAGGGCAATAAAACTGCATTATTATTTGCATCCAAATCCTTGTTCAAAATGTCTGTGATGACAAATACAGAAGTTGAGTGCAGGTGGGCTCCTTTGCAGAAAAGATTTTTCACCTGATAGACCTTTTTGCTTTTATACACTATGTCCTAGTTTGTGTACCAGCACAGCATCTCATACAATGTGTATTTACTTTGGCAGCAACCCAAAGACTGGAATATTGTTGTTCTGCAGTTTTGAGAAATGAGGCATGTAGCTAAACCTCCACATTTCCAGAGATTCTCAGATTCATAAATCCATCTGATCTCAATTTAATTTAAGCCTAAATATTGTAATAAACTTAAATGTCATCTACTTACATTTAGACACAAAGTATGGCAGAGCAGAGGGTCACAAAATTAATAATTTAATAAAATTCCTCAAATAAATAAGAATGTAATTAATTATTTACTGCATTAACAGGTCAAAATCAGTTATACTGCTTCCAAAATAGTGAGAAAACTAGTTTTTCTCCAGTGGTGACACACTATTTTGAAGCAGATGATGTTAGTTTTTCTTTCCTGAATCAACAGACTTCCCCCTTTAGTATGGTTGATGAAGGTGTTAAAAGCAGTAGCAAATTTCAACTGAGGCGAATGAGACTGTCTTAAGTTAACCAGCCCTTGAGTTGTCATTGTTGACAGACTGGCACATCACGGCAAGCGGAGATCAGCGCTACCTTACGTTAATTCCCAGATGAGTCAACTCCGTAAGATACAAACGAATGGATGTGCCATTAATAGAAGCAAAAAAAAGTCTTAGCTGAAGAGGAAACACCTCCTTCAGATGAAAAGAGCTTGGCTGTTCAATGGAGAGGGAAGATGCAGCCCTTGCAACACAGCATTTCTGCTCCATCTGTGAGCGAGAGACTATTGCTTCTGGCAAACGGAGCTGAACCGACCAGGCGCAGCCGCCAGCCCTGCTCCGCTTCCGAGAGGAAAATGCATAGCCCTGTTGTCGTCATTCAGAGAAGGAGTGGAAGGAAGCAATAAATAATCTGCTGAGACGGGAATGGGTAATGGAGATATATTTTGAAACTGATGTAAATCCTGTTGGGTGATGTGCTGGTGAGTCAGGAGGGTGGGTGGAAGTGATTTTGCATAATAACGGTATCATCTCCTTTCTCCTCTTGCACTGACACACAACGGCAAACACACGCACTGTTCAGCAGCTGGTGAGTCAGATGCTGTGTACCAACCTAAAAGGCCTGTAACCTCAAAATATTTACAGTTCCGTTTCACATCTCAGTGCAAAAAGGTATTGGGAGAGGTCATGGGTGTTGTACTCCTATCTCAGTTTCCCCTGAGACTGACCACATCGTACTCAGGAGTCTAAACTTGCTGTAAACTCCACAGTGTTTAGACGGAACACAAGAGGACGTGATCAGGAGGAAAAGCTCTTTCAGAATTAACATTTATAAAGAATGAGGTTGAATTCACAAATAATTGTACAGAGGTACATTTTCAATTTCATTTGTAAAAATACTCAGCAGAAGTGCTGGAGCTCAAAGGAAGACTTATACATCAGGAAAGGGTTGTGACGAAGCTTAGAAATATTCAGAAGTGCTTATTGGATGGAGATGTTATTTGTCTCTCATTTTAAAACATTTTAATTATTAAATGACAAAACATGATTTAAAAATTCAGCATGATTGCTCCTAATTGAACTCTTACCTAACACAAACCCTGCCAGTTTCCCTCTTCTTATTTTCCATCCTCTCGGCACTGCAGTAAGAAGAGAAGAAAGCCAAATGTTGTATTTTGTCAGGTTTATAGTTGACTGAATGGACCTTGTATGTATAGAATTAGCAACTCCTCAGCTTACAGAACTTTCCTAACGCAGTGCACAACTAATGGCGTGTCTACCTACTTCCTTTTTAATTGCATTTACATTTCCCTGTGCTGTTGCTTAAGGCTCTTAGAGCATCTAGTCTATAATAAAACAAATGAATTACCTATAAACAATTAAAACATGGCAGTACCTGTTTAATCTTGTAATACCCACGGAGAGAAGAATACATCTGAAGGAAAAAGTCGAAGCTATTTTAATTAAGATTTAGATATTAAGGTCATAAAATTTCAAACTCACTCTGCCAGGAACATCTTAAGTGATAAATGTTTACCCAGTATGATACTTAGTTACATGAAATACTGATTTCATAACCAGGTTTTATGATTTAACTTCTTAATTAGGGACAAAGTGTAGTCTTGGAACAGAATACAAGGTAAACAGATCTTATGTGGAGGAGCTCTGCAGAGATTTGGGTAAATGAGAATAAATCCATCACCACCCAGTGCTACTACTCTGTTTGCAATCTGAGGTTTCCAGTGACTTTATGCTTGATGTCAATGGCAGCTTCCGCAAGGCGGCAGTGGTTGATTTTGCACCTTTTCAGTGATAAATTCAATAGCTCCTTCCGCTGGGGAGTGCCACCCACAAATTCCCTGTGGGAAAAACGCTGAGCCTCTCTCAGTATTATCCTTGCTGCACTTACACTTCATGACCTTGCTGGATATTACACTTGATCTGCCCTGCTCAGGCTCCTTAGCCAATAGATATTGAAACACTCTCAAATAAAGTTTGGTGCACAGCTGGCAATTTTTTTTTTCTCCCAAATATAATTTTCTTTCACTAGCTGCCAGTTCATTTGGACAAGTTTAGGACACCCAGAGGGCCTGGAAGAAGACCGTCTACCTTCTTTAAGAGGAGGAGATCTCAGCTTGGCTGCCACAGCCTGGTGATACTTTGTAGGATGTGTTTTCACAGCTGGTTACTGCACCCTTCAAACACTCCAGTGATATGAAAGAGATGCAGTGGAAGAGTGAGTTAATTAACTTCTTCCTATCTATGAGCTGTTTGGAGACATCTTACCAAACCTTCATCTGTAGCTAATATTGAGTATCACCTACACATTTTCAGGAAACTGTGAATACTAAATTGAAAACTTTCATGGTTTGAATGGCCATATGAGGTAAATTAATGATATTGTTTTCTTGCCGAAAGAAATCCATAATTTATGCAGAGCAATGTGGAAATTGTATGGTACACATTTGAAAATTGAGAGAAATATTTGAGCAATCAAGCCAAGAAAATGACATTTTCCAAGTACTCACAACAGTAAAGGTGAATGCTTTATCCTTTACTTGAAGTAAATACATGCTGTCAGGAGGAAAGCTGACTCAAATATACAGTGTGAAAGCTTCGGAGGCAATCTTGCTTCCAGGCATATTGCAAGCTTGGAGTGATGATGTCAAATGGACATAACACAGCTAATTAATTTTATTTCTCCTCAGATACACAAAATACCTGACTAGAAAGAAAGAGTTTTAAATACAAACCTCCCTCTCTCTCCCCTAATAATGCTCTTGAACCACAGAGGTCTTTAGATAAGTGAGTGAACTGACCTTCACCCTCCTATCTGCTTTCTGATGTGAACAGGTTTATGAGAATAACTGGGGCCTAAACCCACCATTTAGCTGGTGAACTTGCTAAACAACATCTAATAGAACAAGTGGAGATACCACACAAAATGCAGAAGACAGGCAGGACATCTTTTGCTACTGTTGTTTCGTCTGAAAGCAAATACAAAAACTAACGTACAGCTAGTTGGGGTCATTGGGGTACAAAAGAATTAATTTGACCCAGTAATTTTGAAAAGAAAATTAATAATAGTGTCCTACCACAATTCCCTATGGATTTTATGAGGAAGACTGTATTTTAATTATTTGTAACCCATTTTAGAAGAATTATAAATGTAAAATCCTCAAGAGTCCCTTCCCTTCCTGAGAAGGGCTTTAGAGGGCATCAGGCAGCACAAAACTAGAACAGCTAAAATACAGTCCAAGCTCCACTAATAAGATCTCTGTGAGACCATCTTGTTTTGCTAATGATTAATGGAGAGAGGTCACATTTTACTGCCTTAATCATCTCCTGGCCTGAGGGTAACAGCAGGACAAATTAAACAAGACCCCAAACACTGAATTCTTAATCTCAGTCCTGCTAGGCAACAGCACCTCGAGTTCTGAAGTAAAGGAAGAAAAACAAGTTGTAAAGTTTCTGCCCCCAAGATTTCCGCAGGTTTAACTTCTTCACTCACTTGCTACCATCAGCCTCTTCCCGCTCTATACCCATTGCTCTCCACTCTCCTTCACCAGCAGATTAGTTCCCATCCAATTACACCACTGGAGGAGACAGAGTCAGGGACTCATCTCATTCTGGGTATTTTCTGTGTTGCTGAAGGCAGATCTCTTTTTCTGTCCACTTTCTTCCCTGATATGATTCTGTCGTGGTTTCAGCAAAAAAAGCTGAAGACAGGCAGGAGAACATCTTTTGCCTAACCCTTCTATTGCTTCTTCTGAAAGCAAATACAAAAACGTACAGCTAGTTAGGGTCACTGGGGTACAAAAGAATTAATTTGACCCAGCAAAATTAATATTATTGAATTAGTATTCTCGTATTGTGACCTTACTGTATTAAAGCCATCACCATCTGTTTTGTCTCAGCCAACTCGCTTTTCATTGCCACTGGTCATGGTACCAGCACAGGCCCAGTCACACAACTGCTGGGTACCTTGGACTTTGCTCTTTAGCTCCAGAGTAAATCAGGAGGGTGCAGATACATGAACATTGTGCCTCATGCACTTGCCAGTGAGAAGTAATTTTCTTAATTGATCAGAACGGATTTTGATACAGAAGTACCTGCGATTGATTGCATTTGACTTTTTTAACAAAACTATGCAAAACTCTCTTTTTTCCTTGTCTCTTAAATTAATTTAAAA
The DNA here is from genome assembly GCA_013400055.1 of Nycticryphes semicollaris. Taxonomy (NCBI): domain Eukaryota; kingdom Metazoa; phylum Chordata; class Aves; order Charadriiformes; family Rostratulidae; genus Nycticryphes; species Nycticryphes semicollaris. The sequence continues at coordinate 81,291 of VXBJ01005426.1, read as the reverse complement.
TACGCCAATGAATAAAAGTTCTTTTAGCTGTGGGAAAAATTTCCAGTTTCAAAAAGCAGGTTTCAGTTCCACTAGAAACTGATGAAAATAAAAACCATTCATACTAGAACTAACAAATATATTTTGATTGTATTAGTCATACAAACCTTTTTTATTTTGAAGTATTTTTAAAATCCATTTGAACCTTGTCAAACCTTAATACTTGAGTGAAAATAATGCTGTCTTACTGTTGTCCTACTGATTTAATAAAGTGATCAAAAATGATACCAGATGCTTCAATATGAAAGCAGTAACAGTTATATTATTGCTTTTCTGCAGCAATATGTTCCATGTTCCACCAAAAATAAAAATTTGAAATTTGATGCAAAGTACAACTGTAAAGCAGGCACCTCTGTGGGGCTAAAGGAAAACAAATGTGGTTCAATATAACGCTTTAAGACAGTACGTTACATTTACGGTCTAACTCCTCTCAAGTGGTGGTAGTAATAATGGAAAAGAAAAAGAAACCTTTTATTGTTCTCTTGCCAGAGGCTTTTGAAAGGTTTGAAAATTGTGCTAGGAAAAAAAATACATTGGAAAATGAAGTACAGCCAGCAGGATGTGGAAGTACATGTGCAAGGAGACAGCAACCTGTCAGAGCCCTGCCAACTTTTAAGACAGAAGGAAACACAATAAAAAGACTGCTCAGGTTCTGTTCCAGCATGCATGTTGGTTACTGCTCTTGGTCTACAAAGTTGCTTCACGCAATTTCAGTGTGAGACATGGACTGTGTTACTCAGGTTTTCATTTGGAGACTCAAGCACGTCTGGCAGTTTTTCCTGGGCCATGTCCTGTGCCCATCTAAAGCACACACAATTCACAGGAAGTGGGATGTGTGTTAGACCTCTTTGTTGGCTTCAGACACCACTACATTCCATTGTCCTGGGGACTATCTACTGGTGAGGCAGCCTGATTGAAATGAAATCTCTGTTGGAACCCGTTTTTTATTAAAAAAAAAGTTTTATTAATCCACAAAAGCACTACCACAGTGATGAAAAGGGGGCTGCTTCCTCTCAGATTGCTGCCCTGCTGATCTTGGGATCTTGGTAGCACAGATACATGGGCAATAAATGTCAGCAGCACTCTGATGTTGTAAGGGATCTCAGCAGATCTCAGTAGGAAAGTAAGACAGTCATGAGTCAGCATTTGGCTAAGAAGCTGCTTAGAAACATCTCAATAGTCATCTGCTTTGAGAAGCGTAATGGGTGATTCAGCCACCTGGGCAGGACGCTCCAACCTGAATCACTTGGGATCAGAACACAGGACCTACTGGCTGGGATGCAAAGCTAAGCCCTGTTGGATCCTCTTAAAGATCTTCTACCAGCCTCTAGGAACAAGAGTCTTTAGTTCCAGAGAGTTTTTTCTTCAACTTACAACTCTAAAAAGAGAGGGCAGCCTGAGTTTCTCCAGGTTTCCATGGATGTATCCTTAGCCAACAGCCGCGTTGTGCAACACCATGAGCCATAGCACACATGACTTGTGTTTCACTCTGTAAGTTGTTTTAGGGGAAAGAGTCATGCCTGCGACTCTACTGCAAAACCATTACAGGAGAGAAACAGTTATTTGCGATAAAGTCTCCCTCTCATGACACGATCCCACAGTGACTAGTATTCATGGGGTTTGCTCCATCCCTGATGTGGGGCCTTGAGAAGCAGCTATTGCAATACAAACTACAGCCACCCATCTATAAGACTCCAAACAGTGTCAAATCTCTCTATGTCTGTCGTTTAGATTACCTGCAATAGCATAAATTATAGACTGTTTTGCAGAAATCAGATGTTCTCAGTTGCTTCCCAAAGTGTGTATCCACGAGGAAAGTGTGGAAGTTTCTCTGGAGTTAAGCACTCAGTATTGCATCTTCAGTTTTCAGTGATGCAGCAGGAAATCGGCTAATGCCGAAGGCGGCAACAAGGCTCTCCCGGCTAAATCAAGGAAGGGGCAGATGGCTTTATGAAATGGGGTGCAAGACTGAATCAAGGTGTCTAAACGGGGTGCAAAACCAGGCCAAGGAGGACTGCTATGTAACGTCAGTTACGGCAGGCTAGCATTCACTGCCAGCCTATATGTATGAAGCCTATATGTATAAATCCCTAAGCCAGGGAGAAGGGAAATCCTGCCATCCTGAGGCGTGTGCCTGCTCCCGGCCGTCCGCGGGGCTGGGCTGGGGGGAGACCTCGTCCGGGCAGGGAGGCGGTGAGATGGGAGAGAGCAGCGAAGCGGCAGAGGAGGGAAGGGGGTAACAGGAGGAGAAGGGGAGGGGACAGCCAGGAGGGTGGGAGGACTGGAGGAGATAATAACGCCGGGGAGAGGGGGGAGACGGACGAGTGAAGCCGAGGAGACCCAGGAGAGTGAGGATGGGGCGGCGAGAGTGAGCGGGGGCGGCGGCGGAGCCGTGCCCGGCGGCGGGATGCTGGCCGGGCGGCGGCGGCAGTGAGCGGGGACAGCCATGGGCTGCGGGGGCAGCCGGGCCGACGCTATCGAGCCCCGCTACTACGAGAGCTGGACGCGGGAGACCGAGTCCACCTGGCTGACCAACACCGACTCCGAGAGCCCGCCGCAGGAGGGCGGCAGCGCCGAGGCCGGCGGCCGGGAGCAGGGCGGGCCGCGTCCCGGTGAGTGCGGGAGGGGAGGTGGGGGAGTGGAGAGGAGCGGGCGGGAGCCGCGGCGAGTGAGCGAGACCGTGATATACATCCATATATATAGTGTATATAGGTGTTTATATCCACCTATCCGCTTTACCTGCTTGTCAGAGGCCGTCTTTTTCTGCCCCCCACCAAGAAACGGAGACGCCAAAGTCGGTGCTTAAAAATCCCGTGGGTTCTCCCCAGCGGTTTCCCCGGTGCGGTCCCGGCATCGGTCCTTCCCGACCGGCATCGGTCCTTCCCGACCGTCTCCTGCACGCCCCCCTCCGCCCCCCCAACCCCGCGTCGGGCTTGTCTCTGGACAAGCTCGGTGTCTGGAGACCTTCTCACAGGTGGTGCTTGGTTATGAGAGAGAGCACATAAATGTCATCAACTATGTAATAATGTCACTGGACAGAACCTTGTCTTTGAGGCGCTTGTTGTGGAATACTCCTTTTTAGCAAAACAAGTCATTTAGGTTTAAAAGAAGGAAGAGGTAGTGGCATGCCAGCCCTCTTCCATGATACCTGAAATTGGGATGATGCACAGAAAACTGATCAGACATTGTGCTGCACAGCACCTCACCTGCAATTTTGAATTTCCCAGTTCTTGTCAGTGTGGTACATTCTTAGTTGTGTACCTGAGGTATTACAGTACGGACGGAGATGGGAAAGGAAATGAGGAGCTCTGATCTGATGGGAGGTTTAAAGTGTTTTCAAAATTATGATGCATTGCAGCAGTATCTAGAAATCTCAGTCTAGGTCCAGAAATTATTCATGCTAGATGTTGTACAATCACAGGAAAATAGTTGCTGCCCCAGATAGATTATAATTTGCATATAAAACATTACATGCCTTCAGGCAGCTTCAGAGGAAAAGTAGCAGATTTGCAGAATTTTGTAGTGAGCTACAAAGCACCAGGAAGAAATCCTGAAAGTGCAGGAGTGAAGATTCACAAAAGTGGTCATCACAGGCCAACTGGAACAGGGAGACTGTAACTCTGCACTGACTGAAATATGACAGGGAGGGAGAAGAGGAGACATAAAGGGTCTATGGTGTACTCCTGAAGGCTAAAGAAAGGCTTTGTAGTAATTACAGGTGAAAATATGCAAATTTGAAGGTGAGCTGCTATATTAAATGCTGTATTAAAGAAGATTATATAAGAAATGTAAAGTGGTCAAAGATGATACTGGCAAGTAAGCTTGAGTGGCAGGTGACAGTCTTGTCTTCAGCAATGAAGGCTAAACACAGTGAGTGTGACCTCTGTACCCAGGCTTAGAGTTATCTTAGCCATGTGTACTTCGAGTTGGTGCCTCAACATCATAAACAGAAACCAGATAGTCCACGATTTGATGTTGAATAGGAAGTGTTAAAGAGATACATATTCTTCCTAGAAACATGTGATAATTGAATTTGTGTTTACAGATGAGAATACCAGAGATAAAGAGAAGAGGACAACACTCAAGTCCAATAGAGACTGATTAGGGTAAGAGAAACTCTTTACAACAAAACCTTGAAGAAGAGATTAGAGATGAAGGGAATGAGGAGAAGACAGACTAATAGGAACAAAGGGAGGACTAGAAGGACTTCAGGGAGGGTGAGATTCACCCTTCAACACAGCTGTGGTGGCAATATCTTAAAGAACCTGAGGAAAGCACACTGGTCCCAATTAGTGTCTTGAAAGTCTTAACGTACTTTGTTGTGAGCTGTTGTAGGGTAAGGCTTGAGGTAGGAAAGGAAAGGAATAAGGAGAGGTACTCCAGGGACTAGAAACAGCATGTTCAGTAAATTTACAGATGAAAGGGAGAGGAAGCAGCAATTGGAGGGGCAAATGAGGTCAAGTATGGGTTTAAGAAGTGAAGAGGAAAACATGCCTTTAGTGTGAGAATGGAAAACTACCTAAGAGTGAGAGACAAAAGAGACGAGTAAGGGAGGGGTAAGAGTAGGATGGGAGAGATGAGGAGATGGGATGTGACAGTGGCGTAAGTGGAGTAGGCAACTTCTATAACTTGGACATAGAAAGGGAGGAAGCAGCTGGAGACCAGGCAAAGATGGCTAGGGAGAAGAGGGTGAAGTTGTTCTTTGTCATTTGTCACTTGGAACAAATTGGAGAAATTCTGTGAAGAGAGAGAATGGGAGGCAGGATGAAGGAAAGACTTCAGGAAAAAGCCCCAAGTGACAAAAGATGGCTGTGATTGTCAACATGTTTCAATTTAGTGGAAAAAAACATCACCAGACTTGGACATCAAAATGGACAGACGAGTAAATCACTCAGGGATGAAAGAACATATGGTACACAGGATCAACAAGTATATCAATGAGGAAAGGGTTAGTAACCACGGTATATTAATCTTAGTAATCTCATTCCACCCCAAAATGTCATTATGTCCTTCTCTTTTTGTCGGCCAACATATTTAGTTTTCTATGTCTGCTCTTATCGGATCTATATGTATTTGTGTTATATGTATTTGTGTTACATGTATTTGTGCAGCCAAATGTTTGTACTCTTATTAAAGTATTTTGAAAGCTAAGATATTAAATTGAAAAGGAAATCAGGAGGTTTTTAAATTTTCCCTTTGCTTTTCCTTTCTTCCCATTTCAGCTGGTTCTTTCTTAGCATATTTGTTCACTTCCCTACTTGATTATTTACATCCATGTTAATAAAGTGTATTCCAGTCTTCCTGTTTTTTACAGGAAGACATGTAGGACAATATCGCTTGTTATAATACAGCTAAAATAAAAGAGATGACTTTTCCTAAGTTCACAAGTCACTAATAGCCACAAATATAGGCGGTATCAACTTGTTGCAGTACACTGCTAAGGTTTTGACAATGATGAACAGGGCAAATTGATACAGCTGATGAGGGGTAGAAAAGTTATAAATAACTTCATGAAGCGCTGCAGGTGGTGAAATTGAAAGACGTCTTCCAGAAGGTAAGCGTACATATTGTTCCTAGGGCGAGTGGCTTCCAGGAGGGAGGAAAAAAGGCAGGACTTACTGTGAACCCATACAATAGAGCAGTTTCTCTTAAGAACATCCATTGCTATGTAAGTGGAGAACTTTTCAAAGGATTCAGCCACTGTGCAGGCTATAGCTGGGGAAAAGAATAGGCTACATTTCTGCTTAGTAACCGTTCCTTGATCCTTGCAACCCTCCACACAAATTGCCTTCTCATTAGAGGGTCTGATTCAGCTAAGTGGAAGTGTTAGCACAAGTAATGATTTTCTGGGGAAGTAAGAATGTACAGGAGCAGGCGAGTCCCCAGGGCAGTCACCATGTGTTACAAGTAAACCATGGGGAAAAGGCTGAATTAACAAAAATCTGCACAAAAACTGTCAAGTGTTTTGGAACACATTTGTATATTCTGCTGTCTTACATCAGGAGAATTTGCTGATACATGGATATATGTTTCCTAGTAGCTTAAGATGCAACGGTACGGTAAAAGTGCTTTATAAACCCATTCAGTAGCAGCTACAACAAAAATTAGTATTTTTGTGTAAAGCAAGCTTAAAGTCGTCTTATTTCTATTTCTTTCAAATTTTCAGTGGCTATACTGGCTGCTGTATTCAACTATTTTTTCTTTATTATACTTGAAACTGCCTCCGAGTGGATAAAGCAGTGTGTTACCTTGTGGTTGGAGAGACTTCACAATCGTGATTTACCCCATGGGCTGCAAACTACTTAGGACAGGATCTGTCCCTACTGTTTTCTAACAGTGACCAGCACAGTAAGACTCCAGTCGCAGCTGGAGATCGTTACTGAAATGCAAATAAAAAGAATTACTTTTTAAATGGTGTAGCAACCAAGGAAAAAATAATTCTCCTGCATCAGAACAGAAAAGCTGCACATTGATTGTCTAAAGACTCATTTGTTCAGGGCCTCAACTATTAAAATATTTGTTTATTTTTTATCATTATTTGACACACAGTATTGTCTAAGACTTTAAAAACAAAGACAAGTGGTAATTCTTTGTAATTCGCACTGTTTCTATAGCAAAGTCTTTTCTCCTGAGCTGTACTTTCCTGAAGCATATTAAAGAAAAACATTATCCACATTTCACACAAACTCACCTGATGCACTTGGGAGAAAAACTTGCTCATGTCATCAGCAAATGTACCTATAGTCAGTGCACCACCAGGAGTGAAATCTGCAATTTAGGATCAATTCATTCCCTAGTGAAGACATTTGCAATATAGCTATGAAATGGGAGTAGAATTGAGTCCATTGTAAAACAAATAAATAAAATTGGAAGAATGTGGGAGAAATTTCATCAGTATCCAGCAGTCTGGCCAACTAACATTTTACCTTACATAGTTGCCTTTAATATAGCTGTTGTACATTTATCAATAATTATTCTCTTAAATGACCAACTTATGCTGCTGCTCTGCTATTTTGTGATCACTGACAACCGTGTGAAGTTTTATAGACCAGGTTCATCTGTGCAGTTAGCCTCTGGTCGAGACCCAGTATGAAGAAGTCAAGGTTTTAGAGGTAACCTTTCCTAGAGAAGTTTTTGAAAATTGCTTTTCCGTCCTTTACAGTAAGAGAGGCTGGAAGCAGCCGCAGCCTGAGAGCAGGGCTGTGCGAACGGCAGTTGCCATGACAACAGGGGCTGCTGCTGGCTTGGACCGCAGCTGCAGTCATCTGCTCCTTCATTTACCAGGTATTCGTAAAGTTAAAAGCTTGACAGGAAAGCATAAGCAAGCGTCAGGTTGTAAATGAGGGACTTACGTTGTGCAGCAGATGGTTTCTCTTAAATCGGACTGCAGAGGAGTATTTAATTAAAAAAAAACATCTATTTTAGGTTAAGAACCAAAGGAGGGATCACTTTTGGTAGTGCATAATATAGGCATATCAGAATCTCTTTCTGGTCTTATGGCCATTTACTAGTGTTGTTTTATTAATGGGTTGGTTCAAAATCTGGTATGTTTAACAAACAATTATAACAGTATTCTGTTGTGATATTTTCAGGAGATAACCTTGTTACAGTTCAGAATTACAGTAAAAGTGAATAAATACAGCCTCTTCCTGGACTGTAGAAATATTACAGTAATTCCCTGTTCCACCTTAGTCCAGACCTTGGTTATAATGATATGGTATTTACTAAAGGATCCCATTTTAATATTGTTTCTGGATTTTAGTTATGTGATCTCTACCATTTCAGTTGTCGATAGCCTCTGTATGACAAGCGGTAGTGAGGAAACCTTTCTAAATCACACAAAAAGAGAGGAAAAGAAAAAACTAGCATGTGGGATATTTCATAGAGTAGGGAGAGAAAGGTTTTGCATCTCATTTTTACCATCCAGCTTTCAGAAAACAGCCACCTTTTGTGTCTGCTCAACTTTGTACACCAACTTCCCGTGTATTAATGTTTACATGGATGGGTAATAAACTTCTTATATATGTAAAGTGCTTCTGTAGAGTGGGTTTGTGTAGGGTTTATGCTATGTGCACCAGAGGGAGCTTGTCTTCAAAGCTCTCTGAAAACCACTTTCTTAAAAGCATGATTTGATAGGACTATTCTTCAAAGGTTGTCTTTCTGAATAGCACCTAGTTTTACGTCATCCTCGTGCAACTCTGGCAGACCACATAAACAGTGAACCTGGCTGTCAGGACAAAATATTTCAATGTGTTGTCAGAGAACTTCAGCATTTTCATTTTACATCCCCAAGTCATCCCGCCTCTCCCCATCCCACCCACCATAACTGAACATCACAGAATCACAGAATATATAATGTTTATAAATACGTAAAGGGTGAGTGTCAGGAGGATGGAACCAGGCTCTTCTCAGTGACATCCAATGATTAGACAAGGGGCAATTGGTACAAGATGCAACATCAGAGGATCCACTTAAATATGAGGAAAAACTTCTACAAGGTGAGGGTAACAGAACACTGAAACCGGCTGCCCAGAGAGGTTGTGGAGTCTCCTTCTCTGGAGATATTCAAAACCCTCCTGGACGGGTTCCTGTGTGACCTGATCTAGGTGTTCCTGCTCCGGCAGGGGGATTGGACTAGGTAATCTTTCAAGGTCCCTTCCAATCCCTGATATTCCGTGCTCTACGCGGACCTGCTTTGTCAGGAGGGTTGGCCTAGGTGATCTCCAGAGGTCCCTTCCAACCCCTATCATTCTGTGATTTTTAAAGTAATACTTTTTAAATAAATATCAATTGCTATATTAAAAGGAAGAGTCCGAGCAAGCAAAATTTTATTAAAAGTATCAGAGATAATTGATGGATGAGAAAATTTCTTCTATTATGAGCCTTCAGCTTGCTGTTTTGTGGGGTGTATTAGACTCAATTGATTGGAAAAACTTTGATCTCGTTTAATGTTAGGTGGTTAGTGACATTCAGGTACCACATGAAGCCTTCTGAAAGGTCCTGGTGTCTCAGGCAGGAGCAGCCACCTTGTGCCCCTGAGGTAGGAGGGGAGGGCAAGAGCTCGGCAGAGCTCTCCAGATGCCTGCTCCTTCCTCAGAAGCCTCTTAATTGCACTTTCTGCCTCTAGGATTCTTTAAAAGCACTGAAAAAGCTGTAAAAAAAAAAAAAAAGAACAAAAATTTAAATGTGTTATGATCACTGTTACACAAGTTATCTTAGTCTCTGATTAATTCCTACTTAGCTAATGGCCAACAGTCTCGCTAAATCCTCCCTGCAGTCCAAAGCAGACCTACTAGGTTTGATCACCCATAGCTTACCTCAGAATAGTCATTTACCCACGGATAAAATAAATTCATTAAAAATGCAATGTGCATGAACACTTGAATTAAATGAAAGGCTTTCCTAGCTGTCACAGTACGAGAAAGGAGAAAGGTTGTTGAGCATCAATAGAGATGATTTGCAAGAGAGACAATTTGGAACCTTCTCTCTGGATAATTTTCCAGCAGAAAAAAAAAAAAAAATAATTCTTGAACCATTGAAATCTTTCTTGAGAAAATTTTTTGTAGTTACTGAGAGCCAACGTGCTGTCATTAATATAGTGAAGAGCTGTTGCCCTCTGCCTCTGCAGTGGGCAGTGGGGAGAGGGAAGGTGAGAGAAGGAAAGTGTCTGAAAGGCTTTGAGCAGGAATCCTGAGCAGAGGGTTTGTCAATGCCAGGTCCTGCCTGCAAAGAGAATTTCAAAAGAAAAAAATTCAAAATTTCGAAAGAAAATTGCTCTGCAGAATCCTTCTTGTGGAAAAAGCTCCCTTTCCCACCCCCCACTCTCATATCCTGATTCAGGACATTTTAAAATTCTTTTTTTCTTTTCCTCAGGAACTAATTTATTTTTTCTGGCCAGTTCTAATCCTGTATTTTCCTCTTTGGGAATGTATAGTTCAAACCTAACACTTTGAAATGAAATTAGCTTTAAACAGACACTCCTGCCAATCTCGAAATAGAAGTGTAATGTATTTCATACCAGAAAAGCTGTTCAGAGTGTAGTTTACCTTACTGCCCATTTATTAAAATTTCCACACTGAGCACATGGTGCAGTTAATTCAGCATTTAAGTGACAGAAATCTGTCTTTTCTGTCACTGAAAGAAATGATATTCCTAGTGCCACTTTTTTTTTTCCCTCATGTATTCCTGCAGTTTAAAAATGAAACAAATTGATTGCAGTTAAAAAAATCTAAGACTCAAAATTGGGGTTTATCATAAATACAGTAACAGTTAAGACTCGGAAACTGAATAAGCTAAGTCATGAGTTAATTGTAGGGCAGCACTCTTTCCTAGATTATGCAGATAGAATTTTGAAAGTTACATGAATGTGTGCATTTTTCAGTAGTGGCCTTACATGAAGAAAGTGGCTTAGCCCTTTACGGTATGCAAATAAATAATGCCCTCCTACCCCAATTTTATTATCTGAGGAGTACATGCATAATTACTTTCCTAGACTGTCACACTGCCTTTTCTCTTCTGTTTAGGAAAAATACAGGTTAAAAGTAAAACAAACAGATAAATGGGGGGAGGGTGGGGGTGATTTTTTACGGATTAGCATGGGCAGCTGCAGGCTGTGAGGCAGGATTTTCCATTTTAATGTTTCCTGAATCTGCCAAGACCCTCCAGAATGTTCCTGCATTGCTCTTTGCTTGACCGAGCCTTACATTTTAAGCAGCTGACGAAAAAGAAATAATGCTGAGCTTTTTATTCCTCCTGGAAGATCATAGACTCAGGGTAGGCTGTTCGGGTGGATGCCAGCTACTCAAGAGCAAAATGATCAGCCAAGCCTTCTATTGATTGGCTGATTTTTATTTTTTCCCCAGTTTCTTAGCCATGCATGCGGTCATGTTTCTGAGTCTGTATGTTTCATGGGAATATTGTCTTCTTGTTTCCTTTTACATCATAATTGTCACTCTTGTAAACTGCTAGTATTTCCCAGGTGGGCCGTCAGAGTTGTTTTAAGCACTTACAGTGCTGACAGTAGGAATTTCTGCCACTTGCATAAGGATAAGGCTGGTGCCCAACTGCTTTCTGAGTCTTCAGCACTGTCTGTGGAAAAGGTGAAAAAGATGTCATGCATTTATCTAGTAGATTGTTAATGGCTGCTGACATTAGGTTTGTAACACAGCGACTGCCCTCTTTTTAGGATGGACATTAAATGTGAGTGGTAACTTTGTCACATGCGTACAGGTATCTTAAGCCAAAGCTCACAGTATGATGATGGTCATACTGTGAGCAATATCCTTTCATATACTTATAGACTGTAAGGCTGGAAACATCACTCGGCCACCCAGCCCACTGGTCTTTCCTGAATTAATTCCCAGATGGAGCATACATCTGGGACATCCAGACTTAATTTACAGCTTTCCAGTGGCTGATGTTTTGCCTAAGCCTTTGTAAATCAGGACAGTTACTAATCACTCATTGTTAAAATACTTGTCTTACCTGGAACCTTTAGTTTCAATTTCCAGCTGCTGGATCTTTGTGAGCAAAACCGAAGAGCCATTTCAGCTCCAGTTTCATGTACATACAGATGCCTTTCACAACGATTTCTGTTTAGTCTGCCTAAACATTTTTGCTGCTCCTCATTATGATTAATTGAATTGATGCTATCTACTCATCTTAAAATTCCATGTGTGATTAGCTAGGTAATGAGAATTATAATAATACTTTCCATTTCTGTGTTGGAAATCAGTTTGAAACATAATGAGTGATGTTTTATTACCACATCCTGAAGGAGAAGGAAAGAACACATGAAGGAGGGGGAAAAACCATGTGAACATCTACAGATCTAAGCCACTCTTCAGAACCTGTCTTCAAACAGGGTGGGTACAGTTGTGGGAAGAGTGGTTGAGAGAGGAGTCTCCTGCTTGTTTTCCATCTCACACAGTGCTTTCCTATAGTGGGAACTTCTTTGTATCTTAAAGAAAGCGTCAGACAGGAGCTGAGCCAAAAGTAAGCACCTTTGGAAAGCAGGCTGACTTGATTTAGTTTGGACTCCCATGAGGTAAGGTACATGGAGAGTATAGTTTTTAGGGTGAGCTTTTTGTGGGCAGTAGTGAAACACAGCCTCTATCTTTGCACATGGAGAAGCAGATTGCTGTACCCCCCATCCTTCTGAAGTGCAGTATTATGAAATGCACTTCGGAGGTTTGCTATATGTATGTTGTTTTTTCACTTTGGAGGAATGAGTGATCTGTTTCTGGCACATCATGCAGCATTGTAAATTGCTTAATCCATTCTGTCTTGTGATTTTCCCAAAATGTAATAAGCCTTCAATGTCTTCCAAACTGTTGCCGACACTTATCCCACAATATAAGAGATAATTCAGTTCCTCTTTCCAGTTCCAGTTACTAAAATTTGTATCTTCCTCTATCAAACTTGGTTGTCTTTCTGCAATTAAGAATCCCTTTCACACTGATTACAATTCTTTCAAGTTTACTTTTCTTATTTTCCCTTCATGGTCAGATCAATTCCCCCATATTCTGCTGTTGTGGTTTCAGCCAAATTTACCAAAACCAGACTGAGAGATGGCCTTTCTTCCCCCCAAAAAGAAAGGAGAGGAAGAGATAAGGAGATTTATGAGTTTAGAATGAACTAAACTACTTTAATGAACTATTAATACTAAAATTAAATAAAAGAATATAACAATGAAATAGATACAGTATATACAAAACTGTATCAAGCTCCCAGGATGACGATCATGTCACCAGCAGGCATTGGAAAAGTCCCAGTCTGGATGCGGTGACCAACAGAAGCTGGATTCCAGCTCTGGAGTCAGGAATACTCAGATCAAAGGAAGGATCAAAGGCAGAAAAACAGACAGGGTCCTCCTCAGACATCGGCCATGAAAGAAAGAGAGTTGACCCTTTGATCCCTCAGCTTTTATACTGAGCATGGTGCAGATGGGATGGAATACCCCAGCTGGTCAGTTTTGGGTCAACTGTCCTGTCCACTCCCCCCCACAGGTGTGACCCCTCTGCGCTTTTCTGCTTCCGACCCTCCAATGGGGCAAATAATGAAATTATCTGGCCTTCGTTGTTATAGCAATAAGTATAAGCAAGGGCATCTCTCCATACCATTCCTTGGTATAATCAGGTCTTATCACTGTGAGAGTGCACAGTTTCTGAACAGCATGCTGTTAATTTCAGGGTTTAGTTAGTTAGAAGAGGCCCAGCTAAAAAAGTAAAATTGTAAAACAGGAAATTATTTCGTTTTACCTCAAACCAGGACAGCTGCTCTGGAGTCTATTTTCCATGTAGTTTCCTTTGCCTTGAGCTTGACATGACCACACATCATTGAAGAGTGTTGTATTGTGCTTTTTCTATTTGGAATAAATACAAATTTTATATTCAGCTTTCATTTCATAGATGTGCTTGCAACACTGTTAAGTTTGTTTACAAGATAGTTGTGACCTGATTCTGTATCATAATTTGAAATCAAAATATACTGATACACAAAGATCTGTCTGTACCCAGGGAAACAGGCCATGTAAGGAATATCAAGGTTGCAGCTTTGATGATGCCTTTTTTGTATTTTACTTGTCTGATAGAATCCTTGAATGTAGTGCTTGGTCTCACAATTCTGCCAGGACTCCAATGTGCATAAAGTCATTTAAAAGCATTAAAAGTGTTCATCATGAGCCAGTTCTTTTTGTACTGAACTTGACATTTAAGACCATAATCTTACAAAAGAACATAATTTCATAAGGCTCCTGAATGTCACAAAACCATGGCCAGAACAGGATGTAAGAGTCTGGTTTGCCTTCTGCTCTTAGCTATTATCTGAACCCCATAGTCTTGTATAAATACAGATTTTCCTCTTATTTATCACCTACTTCCCTTAATGCTGAAGGTAAAGCAGGTGATACCTTCTAAACAGAGAATGAAGAGGCTGTTTGTGCTTCAAGGCCAGCTGAGTTCAAACAAGTCTTCCATGGAGGTAGGGGAGAAGGCACATGGCTCCCCACTCTTCTCCACCCCTGTCAGACCCCGCTGCGCTGGGCATGGCTCAGCCCTGCCTGGGCAAAGGCAGTTTTGGAGGGACATGCCAGGCATGGAGGGCTTCATGTGAGGAGGACAGATCTCCTTCCCCTGCCTTGTCCCCATTCCATGGCAGGAAGCATTTCTGTGGCATAGAATCATAGAATGGTTAGAGTTGGAAGGAACTTTAAAGATCATTGATACCCAACCTCCCCTGCCTTGAGCAGGGACACCTCCCACTAGACCAGGTTGCTCAAAGCCCCATCCATCCTGGTCTTGAACACTTCCAGGGATGGGGCATCCACAGCTTCTCTGGGCAACCTGGTGCAGTGTCTCATCACCTTCAACTTTAAAGAGAGATTCCACAGAATTTTGATGGCTGATACAGAATGTGTAGAAGACGCAAATACAATTGTTTTGTTTGCTTCACCATCTAAAATTCCTGTTCCATTAGAGTTCAGATAAATCATTCTCTGAATGTCTGGGCAGCGAATTTATTGTGTTATTGTATTTGCTGATTCAATAAATAGAAAACACTCTGATGACATTTTCCTGATGCAACAAGTCCTCCCTCTGCAGATCTTCTGTATCCTTCATCCTGGCTTCCAAACCCACTCTCTGCTGTGTCTGAAAGTTTCTGAATTGTTCTTTGTTAGGAAAAAAATTATCGCCATTTTCCTGAGCATCTGGCCTCACTCTGAGGCTTTTGCTTTGGAGCAAATGACTTAAGTTTGACTTTTGTCACAACCTCCAACTTGATTCATTTTTTATAGGATCCATGCTGTCTTTTATTTCTGCAGCAGAAGTGCATAACCAGCGCTCGGGCCTGCAGATACATAATTTTCCCAAACATTAATAGTCGCAAATCAGGAGAACATGTTATAGAAAACAGGTATTGCAGTACTTACCACTCTGTAACGTTAAAAGCAAGAAACTCTGTGATGGTAATAAACACAGGTTTCCTCTGAAAGCAACTGCACATTTTGATAACATTGTTCATGCATGTTTCCTGTGCGTTTTCTCAGAGTCCATTTCTACAGTGTAGTATCTTACTATGCAAGTATTTTCTAAAACAGCATCTTATGCATTATTAATAAGATACCAGCCAAGATAAATAAATAAAAAAAAGGGTGTTGCTGAACCAGAAAATTGAACCTTATTGCTTTGTGCATAGTCCATTCCAAAGATATAAATTAGCCTTCTAATCAGCAGCTACTCACTTGTTGTTCAGTCGCAGAGC
This sequence comes from Nycticryphes semicollaris, assembly GCA_013400055.1. Taxonomy (NCBI): domain Eukaryota; kingdom Metazoa; phylum Chordata; class Aves; order Charadriiformes; family Rostratulidae; genus Nycticryphes; species Nycticryphes semicollaris. The sequence goes on along the minus strand of VXBJ01005426.1, from coordinate 65,991 downwards.
ATGTGACAGCACAGGGTCCACTGTACTGGGTCAGATATATAGAGTATCTGGCTCAGAATTCACATCCTCTTTTGGTCACTACCTACTCTTTTAAAATCAGGTAGGAGAATATTGTGGCAAGCACATGTTCAATAATTTTGTCCGGAAAGGTCTGATCCTTTTGGTGAAGGTTAACTTCACCTCTGTACTATGAGGCTTCATATCCCTCCCAAATTTCTTGCCAGCATTAGCTATTGCAGCATTGCTAATTTTTATTTGTCACAGAAATTTTCATTTCAGTTTTGAATTTAAGATACAAGATACTTTGGATCTAAGATATGCAAAAAGAACCAGGCAGACCTGCCTTCATGTCGCCTGTGGTTTGAGAGGTTTCCTCTAGTCCTGATAATTAAGGGCTACCTCTAAACCTCACTGTCGGCTTCCTTACTCACATACTTGATCTTTAGCAAATACATATTAGCTTTCTAGTACATAGATAAGATGTAGCAAGAAGCCTTGAGGAAGTCATATCTTTATATTTTGTCATGCACAAAATTGACCCCTTGGTTCCCTTTGTTTTTTCTTGCCTCTCTGTTCCAGCTGATGATCCATGGCACTATTTTGCTTTTTACTCTAGTTTTACCTTCACAATCTGAATTAATTACATCATCTTCATTTCCATACTAAAATCTGGTTAGAAAGCATTAAAATTTAAGAATAAAAATTTCTTCTCCTCTTTATGAGATGTCTTTATGAGATACTATCATAAAGAGGAGATACTCTCATAAAAGATCATTTGAATTCCTAGATGTAAGCAGGCTCTCAGAATAACTATGGCAGCGTCTATGCTTCAGTTATCCTTGGTTTTTTTATCACTAGTGTTGCCTTAATACAGTAGAAGAAATCAGAAATACATGTCTAAAATCTCCATTTTATGTTTTACATTTTCTTTTACTTCTCTGTGACGAACATCCTATTTACTAAAATGTTTCTTTAAAAAACCTTCCTTAGATTGTTCCTTCCCCATTAAATGGTTTTAAAGAGTTATAAAATATGATTTAAGCTGCTTTATTTTGAATGCCTATAAGCTTGCAAGTCTGTAAGCAACTTTTCGGAGTACAATTTTAAATATATATCTCCCAAAATACAAAATGCCTGAGGTATTGAGAACTTATGTGCTTTACTATTACTAATAAAATCCTTTAAAGTATCTAGTACTTGCAGAAAATAAATGTTGCAGGGATGGCCTTAGTACTATGTAATTAATTTTTTGTGATATGTTAGGGAATCCTTTCTGTACTTTGTATCTTATTTTCATTTTTCACAGTTGTGGGGTGCTTCTGTCTGGGAATTTCTGAAAAGTCAGTAAAATTTAAAAATTATTAGGCTTGTAGACAGAACAATAGATGCTAGCATGGGTTAAAAGGTCTTATAGAGGATGGTAGAAGATGGGACTTAGTGACTTTTGCTCTTAGAGTAGAGAGGTGCAGCCTGCCAGCAACGTAAGTGAGGCAGACAGGGAGATCACAGAATCACAGAATCACAGAATCTTAGTGGTTGGAAGGGACCTTTGAGATCATCGAGTCCAACCACATAACAAAAAAAAAAAAAAAAAA
>VXBJ01005426.1:33450-64326 GCA_013400055.1 Nycticryphes semicollaris | reverse complement strand
TAAGTATGTTACAGCCAGCAGAGAGAAAAAGGGTATCACAGACAGATTTCTCTGAAGGCATTGATGTATTTGCCTCAGGTTTCCAAGTGGCATTTAGGAAACGAAAGGTGCCTTTGGACAGTAGTGTTTGCTGCGTACAGCTCTCTCTGTTTTCTTCACAAAATGGTCCTGTCCTACCTGAAACACCAAGGACCACAATGATAATCACTATGGTAAATTAATAAATACATTTTTGACAATTAAGTTAACAGAAGCATTGAAGTGTTTCAAGTCTTCTTTCTAAAAGCTAATGTGGATGTTTGCTTGGACACCTTGAATTTTTCATTGTATTTGCAGTGGAGAGAGTAGGAAGTTATCCCAGAAAGACTGGAAAAACTTGATGTCTTTCTGACTGCCTGAATATTCAACATTAGGATAAAACATTAATTATCAGTAGCAGCAGTTCTTGGACAGTTGATTTTATTTACACTGTTTATAGGACTAACCAGTGCCTTTATTTTTGTGTTAGTAGTGACAATTGTCATGTTCTATTTTCTTTGTCCTCTTCTAGAAGTCTATATTACCTTTAATATGCCTGATTTTCTCCTTAATATGCCTATTGTTCTCCACATAGGATACATATTCCATGTATTTCAGACAGATTTGTTTTCTTGCTGGTCTTCATACTTGCATCAAGATACCTCTTATTTTAGGTAGCTTTCTGGCCATTATTTATTGATTTAATTGTGAAACTGTTCTTAAGTGCCCTTCTTTTAAAATGTGGATCAGCTAAAACATACCCAGATATCCTACAGGCTAATTTTTAGTTTTGCTTTATAAAATACAATAAATATAGTTCTATAGCTGATTTTTGTCTGTATCCAAATTTTCCAAAACTTCTGTATTTTAGGAATTTTGAACAAAAAGCGGTAATTTAATGCCAGTATTTTAGTGGTAAAAAACTAGGGCAAATTTGTTTTTTCAAAATCTACTCAGATTTTGAATGTGAAAACACAGAAGATGAAAGATTACTTGAACTGCCATCATTTGGTCTCAATAAGCAGATTTCTTAGTGAAAACAATATTAGAAATAAGGTTTCTTTGCATAGGTTATTTGTAATCAGTCAGTCACATCACATATTACTCTGGGCCAGCGACTTCTTTACAAGTCTTTTTGGACAATTTTTCCTGTAACACAAGGGGAACCTTTAGGCAATCCAGACTAAATGGGTGAAACGAACGCGTGTCCCCTGACGTAGGGGTAGTTGGAAGCAATGTAAATATCCCTCCAGAGGATTTAGAGAGCTCAGCAAGGCAACTTGGTGAGAAGAACGAGTGTAGCTGGATGCGTGGGGTTTGGTTTGGTTTTACTGGGTCACGCACCAACCTCAGCTGCTTTCTTCTGCTTGTTTCGATTCCTGTGCTCCCTCCCAAGTTGTGCCAGTCCAACTGCTTGCGTCATTGGGTGATGAATAAAGTCTATGGATTGATTTCAATTTAAAATAACCCTTTATTTTGCTGGCACTGCTGAAAAAAAGCGTTTGTCAAACTGCAGCCTGTTGGCCTGGTAAGAAAGGTGAGTGTTAGCTGGGCTGTGCAGCCTAGCACACAGGTGAAAAGGAAGATGACAGCAAGCATTGCCATGGGAGAGCAAATTCTTTTAAGCAGATTTTGTGCTGGAAAGGTAGACTTGGATTTGTGAGCAATGGGGCTGCTGCTTGGCTATTCTCCCTGCGTCCATTGAGACAGAACTCATGTATGTTTGTTATAAATTAACCTGATTGTGTGCAAAGAAATACCTGCCTCTTGTCATCCATTCCTCCCTGTAATGGGAACAGCCTGGCAGTCCCCCAAACCCTGAGAAACCATTCCTGAGGGAAAGGTCACCGTCACATTGGTGGGGGTTTGATAATCACCCAGAAACTCAGGGTTTGGGAAAGGAGCCATAAAAATATTCTAGGCTTGCCAGTTCATTTAAAAATAAAATACGTGTATTTGACAGAGCATTGTGATGGGATCTGCTCTTTTCCCTGGCCTCAGGAGGCCCACAGACTCTTGGCAGGGATTGTCCTGGCAGAGAACATGAGAACGAAAACAACATTACTGAACTCGTTTGTTTAAATTTCTACTGAAGCTCTATGGTGAAAGACCGAGGAGGTTATTTACCAAACCCATGCTGTGAGGATGATATAAATATCTCAATGGTTAGCTTGGTTTAAACAACAGAGAGGCAAGACCCTGAGTATTGCCACCCTGCCAGCTTGCGCATTCCAGATGGTACAGAAGAAGAAAGTTAACTCTTCCATTTTTGTTTACTGTGGCAAACTCTAAAGAGCAACGCAAAAATATTTGCTATTTTAAAAGCAACCATGTGTTCCTCATTTTATTTTCACACCATCTCTGTTTTGCAATCAGCATTTTGTGTTATATATATCTAATCTATGAAATAGGTGTCACTTCATGAATTGCCAACAAATCTTGTGTTCTTAATTCACTGCTCAGTCAAGTCACTGAAGTCTATAAGCTGTTGCCCACTCTCTAAATCATCTATTTACCAATGAAGAAGAATTCTAAAATGGCTTCTTAACTTCAGAATAGTAAACATATTTCAGAATAAAATAAAATAGCTTTTTGTACTGCTCTTTGCACTAATATTGGGGACCACTAGGTCACCTGTATAAAAATACGGTAGATTGAAAGTGGAAAGCTCAGATGTTGAAACCTGGTTCATTTTTGACAAATATTGCAAAAGTCTCACCCCTGTAATGCAGGATGCAGCAAGGATGCTTGGGCTGCAAACTAACAGAGGACAAAAAATGAACCAGAAATACCATTTCCAAGATAGAGATTTTACATCAGCCTCCAGAAAGGGATTGATGTAAGAAAAGTTGGGAGACCAAAAGATGCACCACCATGTGATACGTGAACAATAGTGCTTAATAACAAATTGGCTTTTCAGCTGCCAGCTGTTTCATCAGACAATTTAGAGGCCAGATGGTCAAAGGGACATGTGGTGGAAAGCAATTTAGTAGAATGACTCCACAGAAGGAAAAAAACATAATTTGTACATGTTTGAAACTTCCAAGATTCAATCAATGGAATTAGTATGTAATTCTCAGAGCGTTTTGTCTGTTCAAAGCTGTGCTCAAGTTTGTTCTCACAGGGTGAAGCAGTAGGCTATGGCCTGACTCCTGACTCACACGTGGCTAATTGCTTCTCCATCTCCCTTCCTGACAATTGATTTTGTCTATGATACCACTCTGTGTCACTTCCCATTCTGCAGCAAGTCATTTTTCTGTCTCTCATCTTGCACTGTGGAGTGGTAGGAAGAGATAAGACCTAAAACACAAGTAAGTATGGACTTTCAGGAGATGCAGGAGAGATGAGGTTTACTCTTTGTCTCATGGGGAGTTGCCTGTAGATTTAGATGGGAGAATGACAGTTTTTATATCTAGCAGAAAAAGCAGCTTTCAAAGACTGAAGGTTTTTGTTGTTTGTTTGCTTGGTATTTTTAAATTAACTACTATAATTTAATATTTTCAAGTTCCAACTCAATATGTTTTTCTATCAAAAAGTAGATGACTTAGCACTATTTTTAGTGACCACCACTATAAGTGAACTGTCTTAGGAACACTCTGACACCATCTTCTGACTGCTTAGTGAAATGCAGTGACTAGTTCATATTTATACTTCTTAGATCTTACACAACTTGAGATAGTTTCTATATAAAGACTTCGAATTTTTGATTGAAGCTTTATTGATTTCAGTCATTGCCTTTGCCAGCTGCCACTGATATTGCTTTCTACTGATAAGTAAGCCTTTCTTACAGATTTCTGTGAAGGAAATTAGGACTTTCCTTTCCGTAAAGGAAATGCTTTTAATACTGTGCTTGAATTCCCACCTGATTCATGGCAGAAGGTTTTGTTGACACAACACACACTTCAAGTAGCAATGTATTGTGATTGATTTTCTTCATATTTATTTTTCCCTTGGTATCTGTGACTTCTTGCTTCTTCCTCCAGTTTTGATACTTGCATTGCCAGTTAATAAATCTGGGGTTTTCATAGAATCATAGAATCATCTAGGTTGGAAGGGACCTTTAAGATCATCTAGTCCAAACACCAACCTAAGTCTGATAAAAAATCATCACTAAACCACGTCACTAAGCTCTATGTCAACCTGTCTCTGAAATACCTCTAGGGATGGTGCCTCAACCACTTCCCTGGACAGCCCATTCCAATGTTTAATAACCCTTTCAGTGTAAAAATGTTTTCTAATATCCAATCTGAACCTCTCCTGGAGCAACTTGAGGCCATTTCCTCTTGTCCTATCACCTGTGGGTGATAGGGAGAAGAGACCTATTAACCTAATTATTAACCTAGAGTTACATGTGTAACGCACATGTTCATCCTAACAATAAGAAATGAGGGCAATCTCATATTTTTATCCAGCAGATACTCAAAAAGGTTCAAGTACCACATGTACCACACTACCCAGTACACAACCTCTGTAGCAACTCCTGATGACACATCAAATCTCTTTGGTACCAGCAGTAGTTTACCTCCATTTTAAGGTGATTCTATTCCCACATACCCAAGACACATGCAAGGTAAATCTTAGCACTTGCCCCCCTGCCTTAGCCTGGAGCCCTCTATCCTCCTTAGGCCAGATCCTGTAGGTGAAGAACTCTGGGGAGAAGCAGGGGTGTTCTCACACCCTTTTTTTTTTTTCTACTTTTTCCCCCCCATTTAAACATAAAGCTCTTTATAAATAAAATTGAGAGCTCCAATCATGCATTCCACTTGCTTTTTGCATTTGGATTTCAAATCCAGCATTGCAATCAGATGTTTAGTGCTCTGCACTCACTATAAATGACAGCTGATTTTTGTTAATCCAATAAGATGAGAAAATTCTCTTAGGCTGGCCACTATCATATTGTACAATACATGTCTTACCCATTCAGCTAGAGCAGAAAGCAAATTAATAATTTATTTGATTATCTATTGTCAAAATAGTATGAAATACATTTTTTCTGAATTTATTTCCTCAACTTCCGATTAAAAAAAAAGTTTGAGGTCATAAATAGAGTAATCTCTCCATCCACATCAGTCTCATCTGTCCTGCTCACACATAACCCCTTCAGTTACCGGAACTGAAACAGATTTAAGGGGACCCCCTCTGGGTCCTTAGTTAAACCCTCAGTCATGCAAACAGCTGCCTGTGTGGAGAAGCCAATGGAGATCTACAGGTGACCAAAATGCTACCAATATGCCGCACCCATCAACTAATTTTCCATGTTTTCTAAGCCAGTGTTTCACAGAGCAGTGAACTATGGGAGAATGGCCAAATAATGGGACGTCTGAGAATAAAGGTGACAAAGGGAGGTGAGAGACTGCTCCCACTGTAGTCCTGGACTTCACCATCCATGATTTGTGCTATCACAAAAACCTGGTGAAACTGGGGGAAACCAGAGGGACAGTTATAAACTGCTCCTTGGTATTAATTGCACAATTTCTTGTGTCCCTGCTAGGTATTCTGGAGGATGGAAAATCAGCTCAGACAGGTGTAACTACAGCATCAGTCACAGTTGGAATGCTGAACACTGAGAAGAGTAACAATGGTGGTCCTCAGTGCGTGAACCCCATGGTTCAAGGCACAGGAGCTAGGACGCAGAGACAGAACGGCTTCAGAGCAGCAGAGGTAAGAGTATAATTATGTACCCTGATGCTCAGCACTAGCTTCAACCAGGTCAAACTTATTTTTGTGACAATATTCCTTACTGCAGTCAGGCTGTCTTTAATGCCTTGGGGTAAAACAAAATGGCTGTACCACAGGCACAGCATGATTGAGCCCAGCCCCTCTGAGAACGTCTCATGCCTGAATGGCCACAAAATCGATGTTTTATCTGGCAACTGGAATAACACACACACTGTTACAGCAAAAGATCCTAAGCTTATTTTTTTTTCAGCTCAGTCTAGCTGCGGCATGTATTGTGCAAACTATTTAGATTGATTATCTGAAAGGGAATGTGCTTTTCCTTAATTGCTGCTCTGCTTAAATTATGTGCACTGCACAAACTCTGGTTCACTTAAGGCTGGATGCAAAGCCTGAAAAAAAACAATGGGAGTCTTTTCAATAACTTCACTAGGCTTTGAATCAGATCCTCCTCCCTTCTCCCCCTCACCAACCATATACTTAGTCAAAGGATCACCCAGTGTAACCATAATGTATAGAAACCCAAGGCTTTGAGGCTAGAGCAAAGCCCAAATGCCTCTGTCCTGTCTCTCACAGGTTTCCACCTGCAGCCCTGTTTGTGTAGCAGCTGCTGAGCTGCTGCACATTAAAGTCATCACAAGGTACGGTTGGTTTACTGCTTCCTCGGTTTCTCAGATGGGAAGACCTCTCAGCATGGCGTGTGGTTGAACCGCAACACCCACCTCATTAGAAGCTGTCCCCTCTTGGAAATCACATGCTTGAGAGAGGCAAATTTAAGCACAGGGGGACTGAGCAAGTGAAAAACGGAATTTGGATTGAACTTCACTTTGCATTTGCTAACAAACAACACACTGCAAAATGTCTGTTTATTTTACACCTTCACGGTTTTATCTTTCGTACTGCCGTAGAACAGAAATATTCCTTGGTGACATGGATCCTGCTGTATCTTTCCATACCACAGCTCCAGATGTATAGAGACACATTCTATGGCAGCATGACATCTAAAGCCATGGGATTGCTGTAAATAAAAACCATAAATGCCTGTCATAGCCACTAGCCCACTGAGAAAAATCAATTGGTCAGGTTGGATATGGTTGAAGAGAACTAACATAATCATTAGTCCAATTTGAAAAAGACTTGGCCACATTTGAGAATTACAGTGCAGACCTGCCATATTGTTGGAGAAAATCGTTTGTTTAATTTTGTAAGCAATTGAGAAATTACTTCTGTGTTTAGTCTTACAAGGAAGCATGGGCAAATTCCCTCAACATATTAATAATGTGAGCATTAACTGTAATGGGACTACTTGTAGGTTCCTGAAGTAGGGTCCCATGGCTTTGAATGTGTCTTCCCGCCTTTTTCTAGCTAAGATACATTCAGTAACTTACATCTGTACTGGTGCAGCCCAGTGCAAAGAAAACTTCTGGTGATAAATAGGGAATTTCCATTATTCCACGCATTAACACAGGTGCCTAAGAAAGGAAGGTAATTTGTCTAAATTTCTGATAGTCAAAAAAATACTTTCCAACAGTGAAAGTGTATTATCTAAGTTAGGCTCCAGCTCTGATTTCCCTTTCTGAATCTGTTTCTCCACTGACTGTTTCGGGAGGCATAAGATGAGCAGGTTTCCAACTTGGACACCTGAAGTTTAGGTGCCTAGAGCTGAGAATGTGACTCTCCCCTCTGGCTCAAAATGTGTCCATTTCCTTGATCTGAATATTCACATTGACTGAAGTTTATCTTTTTTCTCTACGTGCTGTAGAATACAACCTGATACAGCACATGGTGCTCTTAGGAGACATGTTCTGCCATTGACTTGTAGGATAGGAAGGGGTAAATTGCTTTACCTCTCTCTTACTCGTGTTCTCAGGCATTGAGCTCTAAAGCATCCTACTGCCTTACCCCTGCCATCAGTTACGTGACAGGGTACAAGCTGTGGTGTTGAAAGCGAAAGGGTTTGACATGGGCTACATCTGGGAAATTTTTAGTATCCTCTGATGAAGGTCATGTCTAAACAACTTCAAAGTAAAATATGCTGCTGATGAAAGGAGTCCTAGTACCAGTGAAGGCAATAGAATGGTCAAGCACCCCAAAAGCAAAGGTAGTATCAGATTATGTCACTGACTGCCAATAACTTGGTTTGATTTTCCTAAGATGTATAGTCTGTGGAGAGTCCTTGTGTGAACAGGAGCACTGGGGGAGGAGACAGCAAAGAAGCAGGTGTGTTCAGGCTGCAGAAATCTGCAGTAATACACACCGGCAAATAAACACCAGATTTTGCTCTCAAATAAACATGTACCTTTCACTCACATCAGTGGAAGTTTACCAGACATTATTGCATCTGGAATCATTACCATCTAAATGATGCCTAATTTACCTGGCATTCTTTACACCTACAGAGTGTCTCTTGAAACACTGGAAATGCAATAATTTAAGCCACACAACTCAGCTCTGTGTCTCTAGCAGCCAGGTTCTGAGTGTCCTTTGCCAGACCCAGCCAGTTTACTGTGCAGTATAGTGCGTTGCTTATGGCAACAAGCGCACAGACTAGGCGACGGAGAAGGATAAATTTGAATTAGGGAGGCACTTGCATGCCTCAGATGGACCAACTTTTTTGAATATTTGGAAATAATGTGATGAAGTTCTGAAAGGTGTATATTGTACTTGTGTCTTTCATGCCGGCAAAACTGTTATTTTGAAATTGTATTTTCACTTAAGAAATATAAAGTAGAGAAAATTCTGTCTCATGCTAGTCACACGAAACTCCCGGAGACATCAAAAGGAACCTCTAATTTTCACTTCTGGACTGAAAACAGAATTGTTTGCTCTGCTTTCAGAATACACATGTGCAGAGATGCTAATGGTAGCCAAGAAGGTTATCCAAAGCCTGCTAGTGTCCACAGCCCTTATGGCAGTTATAAAAGCTCATGTCCATGCTGAATGAGAAAGGTGCTCTGCATCACAGTACTGAGTAAAGAACATTGAAGTCTTTCTGTTTATTAAGTAGAACTTTTTTTATATATTAGGAGGTAATTGTCAATGACGTTTTGTGCTGTCAGTGTGGAACTCACTGTACTGTTTAAAACTTTCACAGAGTAAATGGGATCCACAGAAAATGCCTACAAAAGAAGTCACCATTGATGTTACAAAAAGTACCAGACAAAACGACAGAAGGAAAACAAAGAATTGTATCAATTAATGAAGAAAAGCGCAAGTGAGGATGGACCTAACAATGCTTCACTGCACTTTAAGTTGCTGAATATATGAGGATCTCCAGATGTTTCACGTTGAATACAGCAGGCAGCTACTGCTGAGTGCCTTCAGAAACATGTCTTGTAGAAACCAGCTGCAGACACCATAGGATGTTCAGATGACATTTGTCTGAAGCAGTGACAATGCACAGACACATGCCAAAATTTATGCCATTTGGGTTTTACTAAGTCCTGTGTTATCTTCTTATGTATGTTCTGTTCTGCATTGCTATTAGGGTGAGACTAGATGTTGAGATGTACAGTTAATAGCAATTTAAAACAGGAAATGAACAAATGAATCCGCATTTTTAGTCATAAGGGTTTCGAGTGTGTACATTTAAACCATGCAGTTCATTTAAAGAGCTCACATAAAACTCAAAGGTCTCAGAAAGAGACACATGGGTGGCTTCCACTACATCTCTTTTAAACTATATATATATTGGTTATATATAGTTGTTATATAGTAAGTAACCTTTTTATATATTAATTTTGTAATTATTTAGTTTTGATTTCTTATCTGTATTGACAGAATTTAGTTTTTAAAAACAGTCGCTTTCATATTGGACAGCCTTACTTGAAGTTCCTAGTCTTAGCTGGTAGGTAGGGTTCTGGCTACTTAATTATTTTATACAGGCTATTTTATTATGTTGAGGCCCAGTCCAACTTGGAAAAAATCAATCATTAACATTATCTGAAAATAGCCATAATTATTAAAACCGTATTCCAATGACAGCTCCAAAAATTATCTTTATTTGATCAGATACGGTTGATTTGCCATGCAGAACTTATTTAATTGCATTTTAAGCATCCTGTATCATAGTACACTGTGTCTATTATAAATATACAGCTAAAAGGAATATAAATGTTAGTTGTAGTAAAGACCAGGAATTAATTCAACATATTACTTCTTAATATAGAAGTAATAATGTATATTCTCGGTGAGTTTGTATGTTTAGGAAGACAAAAAGGGTACATTTATTTGCCTTCCCCATCAGACATATATGAGGATCCTTAGAGGGCCATTTAAAATATCTTTTCAAAAGTTGTTCATAACAAACACAGTTGGAAACAAAATTTACGTATGAACTCCAGGAAGTCCTTTTACAGATACAGAAATAAGTAAAAACAGACTTCTGGGACTGAGTCCTAACTCATTCCTCGTTAGGATCATTTTAATAACTTGCTGCTAGATGTGTAAGTGCTTACAACTCTCCTTCGAGTACAAGTCTATGCAATGGGGAATTGTTTATTAATTATTCCAACAGAAAGGCAACCTGAAATCCAGAGCCCGTGTGGGATTTTTGCATACAATAGTGTATGTATAACAAATACTTGTTTTTAAATGTCCTAAAATGGGGCAAAGAACTTGTGCTAAGCTTTCTGCAGGTAGTTGATTTTGTGCTGCACATTTATGTAGAAGAGCTAAAAAACATTTAAAATAGTGTTTATGGGTAATACAACAGCAGTCTGTGTATGTCCTCCCAACTTGTGGCTTTCTGCCAACTTTCTGGCAACATCATAGCACAGGAAGGGACTTGATTCACTCTAACAATAAACAGTGGCTGTAGCAGCTCAGCAATATTAATTTAGAAAAGGATAGCCATTGTTGGTGGACATCTACTGACCTAACTGAAAGCACATGTTCAGGATCCTGCATTATTTGTGTGGAGCAGAAGATGAACTGTTTCAAATCTGTGCCAGATTTGTAACCCGCTTCTGTTTCAAAGGATTTGCTGGCAGAGATTATATAAACACATATGATACAGGAAAGGTACAGAAAGCAATGAACGATGCTACTGTGTGAAAGGGAAGAGGGGATTTTAAAGGAAGACAAAAAGGGAAGGTTTGCTCTGTAAGAAGCTGTTGCACAGGTAGTTGCCTTGGGTGCATACCACAGTAGGGTGAGTAGATGCAAGAACAAAGGAGTTCTGGCAGTGAGATTATTTACTGCCTAAGAAATTATTTCGTAATGATGTGCTGACCAGGTGCATCTGATGGCTCGGGTCACACAACAGACGCAAGCCTGCAGTGCTGCATAGGGCATTGGTATGAGAACTAGAATAGCCCTGGCTGTGTGTCAGCAGTCAGCAGGGAAGCAGGTTTTGAGTCCTGTATTCAGAGCATGAAATGTGATGGGAGGGTTACCAGGAGATGGCCTCGGTATGTAATTATGTGGGCAATGCTACAGACCTTCCTATGTTGACCCTATCCTCTGTCAGGGTGGCAGCTGTGGAGTTTTGGAGGCTGACTGCCCTGGATCACTCCTCTGTCTGCTCATGATGACTTTCCTGAGCTGCTTCAGGATCCTGTAAACCTGGTTATATCCTGAAACTTAACTTTAGGGCATTCAAAACTGAACCCAACTTTTGTGGTACAAACTATGTCTAATTACAAACAATTTTATAAACTATTCTCATTTAACACATTACTGTTCTTAATCATTAGGTGGTAACTGAAAAGAAATTATGTTATATCTTAGGTGGCTTCTTAGTTCTTAATGCATAAGCTTCAAATGACCTTAATAAAACTAAGAGCATGTTGTGGAGATGTGGATACTGCCTCTGTACATAGATAGGGGTATTTTTTCTTTATTTACTTTTTTCTACTAGAACCACCAGTAGAAACAACCAATTTGTTTATAAAATAATATGCCACTCTGTATCATTAAGGTTGACACAACCTAGCCTATACTACTTAAGACAATTTAAAGTCCTAAAAATAGATTCTTATGCTGGTTTTAGTGAAAGAAGCAAGCTCAACTAATTGTTTGGACATCTTCACTCCCGGTGGCCTTTCTAGGAGTAAAGAGTCTTATTTAAAGGGTCTGTTCTTTGAGTAGCATTTCTCAAATATAAATAGTTCAAATACAGGAAATAAGACAATAATGTTAGAAGACATAGACTTTCAGATAAAGGACCTATGGACATCTCTGTCTTCGTATATGACAGGATTTTTGAAATGTTATTTTTCCACAAAAGATACTATTAATTTGTTCAATGTCCCTTAGCTGCACACAGGGATTTCTACAGCTCCACTGAAATAACATGCTTTCTGCTGGAATGATTTGCCAACAGCTGGTGAGTTTTTATGATTTACCCAAGTTCAGGTTTTAAACAGAAACAAACTTACTTTGTCATGTTTCCATAATTCTTATACAATGTATAGCTTGGATTTTTCTCTGATGTGTACATACATGTAAAATGAATTTTCTTCTACTGAAATAGAATCACTCAAAAGAAAGCAGACATTGCATAAAGAAGAGAGAGAATTTACAGTTGCCCATAGACATCATTAGGCAAAGTCATCTTCTCAAAGACTGAGTGCCATTTTATCTTTCAGTATTCCTTCACCTTTTCCCTTATGCTTCCTTAATGTATTTCATCCTTTCACTGTTACCGTAGGACATTGACTGGAAGACGTGCAATTTTACTGTGTAACAGAAAGGTCTTGTACTGAAAAAATAGGAAAGTATAATTGCTGTGTAAGAAATATATGAATACTGGGTTAGACATGCATTCTTCTTATCTAAATGAGAGAGATCACATACCAAACAGAAAACAGATATTTTTGATCTTTCTAGCATGTTCATATGCATATATATTCATATGAGCATGTCTCCATGTGTGTACATTTTCATGTCTTTAGTGTGTACTTCTGTTCTGCAGTTTAGGCATGGTTTTTTGAAAACCTTTTACTTGTGTTTTCAATTCTGATACCCAAACATAAAATGTTTTAATGTTTGAGCTGAAATCTGTTTTACATGCCTTATGAAAAAAATTAGGTATATAATTTGTGCACAGAAATGGTCTTTGAAAAAGCAGGATTAGTTTTATTCGGAAATCACAGTCTATCTAAATTCAAACTAGACTAATGGGAGCATTTTTGTAGTCTCATTTCATCTGCAAATTATTGAAGACTGACCTTGAACTTGAAAATGAAAATTAAGAAAATTTTAATGTGTTTGTTTATTACTCCATGCATTTTACATCCTTGTGTTTGTGGTTGATTTATCTTTAAGAGCTAAGACCAAAGACTGTGAAAGCATAATGAGTGGTTCCCTCTCTTTATGGAATTAGAATATTTCTGTCATCCTCAGGCTGTGGCTCATGGCCACATTCCCCATACATACATACATTCCCCATAAGAAATTGCTGTATTTTCCATAGAGGGCTTATCAACCCAAAATGAGAGGAACTGTAGCTCTCTAATTATAAATGGTAGACTTTATAGTTTCTGTCCTGGCTAAAGTGGAAGACACTGGGAATTTGAGTAATTTTCTCTAGTAAGATGTCATATTATTGGGGTGACATGGGAAACCAAGAACTGGGAGTTTCAGAGCCAAATCAGAATCACCTCTATAGATATCAAATTTGCTACACACTGAGGTAATCTTTTCCCATTACGCAGTCTTGGGAAAGTCCCAGCTGAAGCACTCAACTGCTTCTGGCACCTCACTTGAAGAAAGTCAGGAAGAGACCAGAAAAAAGCAATTGGTGGCCTTGGAGGCCCAGTCCCCCAGGAGAGCCCAAGGTAGCCCACCTACTCCATGCAAGAGAGCACTGACAGAAGCATGCTCATGGTCTTCCTTTACATTGACAGGGAAGAAGACAAGAAGAAATGAACTTAAGGGGAAGTTGGAAAGATTCGTGCCAGGAAATAAAAACTTTGGGCATCTGACAGGTTGTTTAGGAAAGTTTATTAATATCACTGCAGACTTCTGTCGTACATCATAGGGACAACTGATTCTTCACTTGGTTTATCACAACCCGCAGAAACTCCAGTTCCACTCAATTTTCTAGAACATCTTGTTCTCTAAGGAGGTCTTCCCTGAGGTAACCTGTGAATAGAAAAGGCATTTGCCATACAGTATTAGTCCTCTTCTACTCAGGGCTCATCCAATTATAATGACTGTGGGGAAAAGGGATGACATGCTCATATGAGGCTTGACATGCCCATGTAATGAAAGCCCCACTTCTCCTTGGGTGGTAATGATAGCTATTTTTCCTTCTTCCTCTCTTGTAATTTTTATCAGTTGCACCCAAAAGATTCATTACTTAGATTACTGTGTAAGAACATAGGATGAGACAGTCCTTGTCCCAAGGTACACAGAGTGTTCTCTGAGACAAGACATGGGAACTGAGTATGATCAACAGGAAAAAAAAAGAAAAGCGGAAAAATCTGGCTAAGAAGAAGGATGCTTCTGTACATTAGCCATGTAGGAGTGTGCTGCAGGTGAGGAAAGTTTTGAAATCTTGAATTGGCATGGCAATAGATAAAGAAAGTGTGTATTGAAACATGCAAAAAAGACAACATTTACTTCTGAATCATGGGAAATTGTTCAGTGCTACATGGTCAGTTTATGGCTACAGGACATGCTATATTAATCAAAAAGGCATTATCAAAAATGCTACTGTCAAAAAGCAAGTGAGACAATGTATAGAGTCAGTCCCAGTTCAGGCTTCAGGATACAGTATACTGCAGAGAATATTAGGCATTTCTGATATGTTTGATACAGACATATCCCCTTCTTCTTGCACAAGATATTAATGATTGCTGATGTGCTTGAGACCCCCCTGTAATGTGGTACAATGGGTGTGCAATGAGTGACTGCTACAAAGGTAGCCAAATGTACGAGAAGGTTTAAAAAGTACCACAACAGACAGCAAGAATTTGATCCTGCCTGAAGGCCTCACTGCTATACACAGCAAGTACAAAAAGCTCTTTTTTTGTACATACCCTGACATACCAATAGAGATATGATTTTAGTGAGGGCTGTGCATGGGGTTTCCTATTAAAGGCAATATATTTATAGTGTTTAGAATTCTTTGTGGCACTGGGGAAAAAATTCAGTGAAATAACGACAAATTCCAGTCAGTACCTGTGCAAAGATTAAAAAAATATATCCAGTAGAGTGGAAAGAATGGCAGCCAAGTATAATGCTGAAGAAAACAGCACAAAGCTGCTGCTAGAAAAATTGCAAGGCCCATGCTAGTCTATCAAAAAAATCCGTGGTCTCCAGGACTCCAGCAGCAACAGATCAGAAGCCAGCAGCTTGGTTCACATCCAGAAGGAAAATCAGCAAGGGAGGGAGAGTAAAGGGGACGTGGTTTATTGTCCCTGTTTAGTCGGTGAAGCTGTAAATGTATGAGGCAACCAGAATACTAAGCTAATCAAACACCCTTGCTCCTGCCTGAACTGGAAAGCATAGGGTGGAGAAAATAGCTGCTGTGTTGTTTAACCTGTGCCATAGAAATAAACCCATAACTTTTACACACAGCACGTTTTATTTTCAAAATTGTGGTAAATTGTAAGATATTTTTTCCTTAGTGCCAGAAAGGGTTACTCTTGCTGAAATATCATCCCCATCCTAATTGCCTATGCCTCGGGTGTTGTCTGACAAGTACTTTGCTCTTACTGATTCCTGGGCAAGATGCTGACACAGCAACTGGTTTGTTTCCTGTAGAAAAGGAAGAATAGTATCAAAGGAACGTGTTTCAGATCTGCCAAAAAGAAAAGGGATGTGGGAATACAAGGTAGCTGTAGTCCAGCAGTCAGGCATGTGGGAGCCCATGGGGACGTTGTGACCAGGACACTTTGAATTTAGGGCTCAGTGTGCCTGACAAGCAGACCCCTTGTTGCTGCAGGGAGTGACGAAGTGAGGGGAGTTTGTTTCAAGTGAAGCCCCCAAAACAGTTGGGGTTTAATGGACTTTGTTCTTCTTGTGCCTTTGGAGATTTATGTGATGAGGTGGCATTTCTAAATGTCAAGCTTAGGAGGTGTTATGTGATCTACAACATTGGGTATACAGTGCATACCCTGCATTTTCATTCCACAGTGAGGCAAATTTGGCCTCATATTTTGAAAAACTCAATACACTGCGATGTTTCAAAATTAAACCTTCAGTGCCCTCAGGCCAAGCACCCCCCCATTGCACCAGTGCCTTCCCAGGTGCCTCCTTTCCATATTTTCTCAGTGAAGGATGTGGAATAGGTACCAGAAAGAAATAAAATGTGGTCATCTAAGATGCAGGGATGCAATACCTCTTGTTCTGTACTGTTACCATTCTGAGGTTTTCAATCCTCCAATCTGATTTTCAGACTTCTTTTTCAGGTAACTTATGCATATTATCTAGAGTTAAAAGCCAATCTCTTGCAGTAAACTAATGGCAGAGTTGGATCATTAATATAGGATAAAAAGTGAGCCAATTCACCAGAAATTACAGTTGTTGATATATGTCCCTTTAACAAGATAAAATCCAAGATTATTTGCAACAGCTCCTTGCACAGACAAACTCAGCTGACACTAAAACATAGGAAATACTCCAATCTTAATGGCAGAACTAGGATGTTCATAAGCAAGAAGGAAGAAGGGAAAATGTAATATCTTTTCTTTTCTTTCTGGAAGTTTGAATATCATTTAAGTCCTGAGTGAGAGAAGTGGAATGCCTCTGTAAATCTGTCCTTGCCAGACTGTTTGAAACAAGTAGTTTTAGATCTGGTGGGTGCCTGCTAAGGAAAAGAATAGTTTTGAGGGAGAAAGAGTAGTGTCACAGGTCAGGACTGAGTTGTGCTGCCAGTTGTATTGATTAGCCTTGCTTGCATGTCCCTGCATTATAATCAGCATTATTCAGCTTTAATTTAATTTCCATTAACCTTTGCAAAACACCCACATGTTTGGATACAGGAAAATATATCTGGGTCATTGTTGCATGGGTAGAAAGAATTATTTGCTCACAGTCAAGAAGCAGCTTAAGAAAAGGCACCATAGCTAATCAGCAGCCTATTCTTCATCAGAGGTTAAAGAATATGCCCCTGTCAAATGCAAAAGCAGTAAAATATTTATGGTCATTTTTGTCTACTCTTAACAGGAAATAAAAGTATTGGGATTGTTCATGCAAGGTCAGTAGAGCTTTCCAGGTCATGCTTAGTAAGTGGCTTAACGTTCAGTTTGCCTGATTCAAGGGCTAAAAGGGTTGATTGTGTCCAGTTCTGGGCTCCCCAGTTCAAGAAAGACAGGGGACTGGAGAGATTCTAGTGGAGGGCTACGAAGATGATCAAGGGACTGGAGCACTTGTCTCATGAGGAAAGGCTGAGAGACCTGGGTCTCTTTAGCCTGGAGCAGACTGAGAGGGGATCTCATCAATGCTTATAAATACCTAAAAGGTAGGTGTCAAGAGGATGGGGCCAGACTCTTTTCAGTGGTGCCCAGCGACAGGGCAAGGAGCAATGGGCACAAACGGGAACATGGGAAATTCCATCTGAACATGAGGAAAAACTTCTTTCCTTTGAGGGTGACAAAGCACTGGAACAGGTTTGCCTAGAGATGCTGTGGAGTGTCCTTCTTTGGAAATATTCAAAACCTGCCTGAATGTGTTCCTGTCCAGCCTGCTCTAGGTGAACCTGCTTGGGCAGGGGGGTTGGACTAGATGATATCCAAAGGTCCCTTCCAACCCCTACCATTCTGTGATTCTGTGATCTGATCCTAAAACATCAGGTGCTGAGTCTTGCCCATGTACCTCAACCTGCAGTGTCATCTACCTTATCCTCAGATTTGATCCTTCCCTCCTGCCTTCGTCAAACACTTTCTACACTTCATTCACAGTATTAACATCACATATTTTTTGAAGCAGTCCCTTCCAACCCCTACCATATTACAGAGAGCATAATTTTACTACTTCAGATATGGACCTGGGGAAGCTAAAGCTCATTATCAGAACTGCCAAGCATAGGAGCTTGATCCTCATTGATTCACTGTCCAGCCGTAACCCCACTCAAGTAGTACCATCACCTCTGGGAACTCTTGGGATGTAGGGAGTTCAATATTAATGGACAGGTACAGTGTGCTGTAGAAATTATATTCATTATTCATGCTACCAATTCAAAACTGTATTTCAGATGAACGTGTAAAATCATTGCTGAGGCAAGTATTTTACACCCACACCTGGAATTCAGAACTTTGCAAGTCTAGCTGGGTTTTCACACCTAGCAAATAATTTCCCTTGTCTATGGTTGGTATCATAGCAATCTTTTGACAATTTAGATGAATAATTATTAAATACAACAGAATAACTTTCAGAATATATACTGGGCCACATTTTTCATCAGGAAATACCTGTCATCACTGCTTATCTGTCTGCATGCTGTGTTTTCTTAAAACACATTAATTACATCCATGGTAAAAAAGCAGCTTCTTAAGCTGTTTAATACCTACTATATAGGTATTTTTCAATTCCCTCTAATAAGCTCTCACTGGCATTTCATGTTACAAATGCATTTGTCTCATGAGGTGAGTCTATGCTGCCAAATCACTTAGCTCCAATACTTGCTCCTGGATGCTGGTCCCAGACCATCTGCACTGCACATATCCACATGTGCATCTTCACTCCTGCTGAACATAGGAACAAAAGAACAAGTTCCCTCTTTGATAAAACTGGGCTGGCCCGGGAGCTGCTCCTGGGACGCAGTACAGGTCACGTTATGTCTTTCTCCCTCTGCCCTGCAGAGACCTCCAACACCCCATGATGTCCCAGCCTGGCACACCCATAAATGCTTTTGCGTTATGCCCCAGGGCACACCTCACAGAGCATTGGTGGCATGTTATAAACAGCTTCTGTGAGCTGCAGAGCAATCCCTTAATTACTCTGGGAAAGGTGTTTTCACACTTCATGAGAGCCTGTTTCTATCAACTCCTCCTTTCCAGCTTCCTGGAGAACCTCACCTGGGCAGCCCAACCACAGCTGAAGCCTTCAGCATTTATGTCTCCAACCTCCTTCTCCAGGAAAACAACCCCACATGCATTCCTTGTTTCTTCCCTATCTCAGACCTCCTGGGATCTTGCATTTGCTCTCACACATTTCACCATCACACATTTCTGTCCATCTGTGTGCACAAATGCTCTCCACTCAGTTCATGTGCACGGTCAAGACTTTATCATTAGTCTAACAAAAATGTCAAGAATCCCTGAAAAAAATTACTATCAGTTCAGTTACATGATATACTAACACTGATAGTCCAAATTGTCCAGTTATCCCAACTCACTCCCAGGAAGGATACCTGCTTCTCGGCACTGTCCGGGGCTGATCCCCCTCTGCATCCTAGCATCAGTGGCACCGGTCTGCTCCTAGAAGGAAGGGGAGAGCCTGGAGAAATATGATGTTCATAGTTTACCACCTCATCTTTTCTAGAAGGTGTATGACTGATGCTAGAGGGCTTCTTCCTCCTCACTCTGTCTGGAGTAATATATATATTATATATATGGGGTTTCTTCTAATGCCGTCTGCTTACTTGCTTTTTGGTTTGCAATTTCATGTTTTGTCTGAATTTTCTATCTATAGCATATGTTGGAGGCTTGTTGTCAGTTCTCTTTGTTATCCTTAAAGAGGTTTAACCCAGTCCAGAGGGTTGTTCTTCTCTAATGACTAATAAGTGAACATGAGTGATTTGCGCTTAGAGTCCTGGCACCTTTAGTATCAGCTTGCACTTGCACCTTGAAGGCCTCTACTGTCACCCTTTGCTTGTACTTTCACGGACTCCTGTTACAACCTTGTTTTCCTTCAAACACCATAAAGCTGTAGCTTTCTGGTAACCTAGTTAATGTTTTATTAGCACAACTTAGTTGCATCCACATCTTTGCTTTAAACCCAACTCTGTCAGTTTACAACAAGAACAACCCCCAAGAAGACACATGTTCAGACACATGAAGACACAGACACAATACTCCATATCTACAAGTATCTATCTAGTTGTGGCAAAATCTCTGGTTAAGTCATTAATTTATAAACACGCCCAGTGCACTTAGGGATAAATGATCTGGATGATGTCTTCAAAAACTTCCACCATGATCATATGTAAATAGATGTAAATCAGTGCCCCTAAGGGTGACGAGGTTTCAGAGCTTTGTCTTCTACCAGGGGCTTCTGCCAGCTGCCTCCATCAACTGTTGAAGAAGCCTCCCATATAAAAGAATTTGGTCATCCCTGGTGGTCCTGGCACACCCTGTTCCTACCAGGGACACTGCTATCCTGGGTCACAAATCTTTTCTTATCTACAGGGAAACCAGCACGAATATAGTCCTGGTGACTCCTGGCAGTTCATGTCTGTGGCAACAGCCTGCCCATAAGATGGCTCCCCTAGCATGGATGGCTGCTCTGCTTGGCAGGATTGATGTCTCCAGCTCTTCTGGGGAGACCTTGTTCAAGATTAGGAGTCAGGTATTGGACAGAGCATAGATAAGATCAAAGTTTCTTTAATATGAACGTGAGCAGTCAATACAGCAGTGGCAGAAGCAGCAAAAAGCAGTTGCAATGGTGAGTGCAACAGCTGCAGTGATGGGCAGCATGTTCTTGCAGTGAGGGCATGTCAGCGTGGGCAGCACACAGACAAATATTGAGGGGTCTGCTGGGGCAGACACTGCCATGGGACAGGAAAGTACCATACATGAGATAGGAAAGTGCCACGTGTGGCACACCAGAGAAGGCCAAGAGGTGAGCTGGTGGACAGCCTGCTGGATACTGAGCAGCTACGCATAGTGGATGCAGCCAGCCTGCTCTTGGAGGAACTAAGGTTGTTTGGAAGCTAAGCTTCAATAGGCCTGATGCCTTCAGAAGCACAGCTGCCACCTGCCCATAGCCAAATTTGGATCTGCACAGAATTTGGACTAAGAAGAGTCCATATGATACTCCTCACATGAAAGACAAAGTTTTTAATTTATCTCCACTCTTATAAATGTGTAAAATCTGGGTTACTTTTAATTATATGCCTGGGAAAATCAATAACTTGGTCCTTCCAGAACTGACTATTTGTTAGCCTTTTTTGATCAAAGTGACTAGCACAAATCATATCATTTGGTTTAGGAGGATATTTTGATGACAGATCCAGTTATCTCTGATGTAGTCCTGTTTATTTATAGAGTACACAAAGTCAGGTTGCCCTGGCCATGGCAGGATGCGAGCAATGGGAAATAGTTTCTCTAATGTCTTCAAGCACTTCTATGACCAACATTTGCTGAAAAGTTTTGTCTCAGCTCTTTCTCCTGGCCACGTCAGCACTGCTTCCCTGACTCAACACCCTTTGAGTTAAGCCCATCTCATGGCAGAAGCAAGTGATCCACACTCACAGTCTCTATGTCCTCCTTCGAAGATCCTGCAGTGATTCAAATTTTGCCTTTTTCATATATCAGAGAACTTTTCACTGGTGTTTTAAGCACACAAAGTACATTGCAAAGCAGTAAGAAGTTATGCCAGGGATGGTTAGACACCGTCTCAGGTGGGAGGTTGGTCATTCAGAACCAAGGACTGGTAACTTCTCAAATGCATTTGATTTCTTGTGGTTATCCACTTAGATTAATGGAGAAGTCTTTACTACTGTCTCAAGCACATTATGTCCTGGAAGTCTGCTGTCATAGGGGTTTTATTTTGATAATTTTGAGGCAGGTGGAAGGCTGCTCTCTAAGAAGAGGTACTGCTGGTTCTTATTCATCACATTTATCATCACCTTATGGACCTTTCCAGTGGCAAATGAATGATCTTTTCTTATTAGCTCAGGATGTCCTGATTTATGTCTTCTCAGTTCTTTAAACTGTTTCCCTGCCAATTCAAATGGCGTTTATCCTACATACTTGAACAGTTAGTGCTACTGAATTCTTAGATATATTTCTGTCCTCTCAAAAAACCGTTGGAGATTTGCTTGAGCAAACCCAAGTGACCACTTTTTTGACACGTACAATAAATACGTATATCATGACACTGCTCTCAAACTGCCTGCCTGACTCCCAGAAAAGTAATAGCACCTTCTGCTTCTGCTGGGTATTTGGGATGTCTTTGAGGTCAAAAGAAATAATGTTTCCGTCTTCACATGACAGACAAGTTCAAGCTTTGCTTAGTCACACCAGTGCAATTTAGCATAAATTGTTTCTACTTTATGATTTTCTTCCATATATGTAAAATATCAGTTTAAAACTCAGTGGAGATAGATCTATGTGACATCTTCCTTCATTGACTGACTACTTTGATTGCACCTACCAAAGGTAAGTTTTGATTCACGACACTGTTTTTCACTTCTACTAAGACCATTGCATACCATGCTGTTTACTTTGCTAGCATAAAGGCTTTGAAATGAGTGTGTGTTGCACATTCTCATGAATCCCTTTCTATCACCGATGTGGTATAAGGTGACTTGACTGTGGGCAAAAATCAGTGGGTTGTATTTTCTCCAAGGTTTTTGTTTATATAATTTTATACAATATAAAAATAAATTACTTTTGTGCATGTTCTCAAGTGCAAACAGCCTCTTTCTTTATTCATTCAACACGTATTATGCTGCTGCTGTTCTCCCACAATAGCCTGTAATCCAGAAGAAACCATGGTGCTTTACTAGGAATTAGTATGAAAGTAAAAAGCTCCAGTAATGCAGGTTTGATTTTCTTCCCTTTTTACTGTTTTTAAATTCATAAACAGGTTAAAACCAGTTCTGGAACTGACACAGCTAGAGCTCCTGAATAGAAAGCAGCTTTAGATTCTTGCAAATTGGTAGAAATTTGAGAATTCTTTCCTGGTGCTCAGCAGTTTCACTCACACAGTTCAGTTCATGTAGAGCCTGAACAAAAGCCTAGCTGAATTATTCTCTTTACTCCCAGGAATGCAGAAACCCTGGATTCACTAGAGGCTGAAGAAAAGACACAACGCGATTGGCAGAGGTGCAAATAAATGTGTATCTTGCCAGAACAGGCACAGAGAGGAAAATAGAATGAGGGAAACATACGAATTATGGAATTATGGAAATGCCCATCCATTGAATTAAATCCTGATGCCAGTTGCATTAGTGTACATCAAGGAATACATTACAATTTTTTATATGAGAACAGAATTTGTTGTTTTCTATTTAAAATGTTAGTATCTGGTTTTAGTATAAATTATTCCAAAATACTTGCTTAAAGATATTTACCTGAGTTTTGAGAAGGAAGTTGAATTAATTTGCTGGAAAATATAATGAGGCACGTGTTAATATAATGCAAGTACAAAGAGGAAAATAGAAACAAACCACTATTTTTGCCTGTTATTACTGATTTGAATTTATTTTTAGTCCCTTTGTGCAGGAGTAAATAATGCTCTGGAGTGTTGAATGAAGTTCCTAGATACTTACTTTTGGTTCTTACTCTATGCTAGCTGTTACAACATTTGATGCACAAAGAAGAGACAGTAAAATTGGATTTATGAATCCAAGGGCCGTCCTGAAAAACCCTAGTCACATTACTCCAATTGCATTTCCAGTAGAAATTGAGTTGGGTGAGTTTAAACTGATTTTGGTCTTGTCTATCTATTTGGCTCTATTGACACTTTGAAAAGGTCCCAGATACTGCATTACAGTACTTTTGGTATGGGATTTCCCTGCTCTTTCTGACCTCTGTAAACTGTGCTGCCATCCCAAGATGTCCCTGCTCCTCTTTTTAGAGACTTGGACTGCTTGGTTGGCCTAGTCCCTAAGTGCTGTCAGTATCTTTAAGTCTGTATCAGCTACTGGCCATAATCAGCCTCTCCATCTAGATGCTCAGTAGACCCATGGCCTCTATTACTATGCTGGGATTGTTTTGCTTACCTTCACTTTTCACCATGAAAGTCATTGGTCCTACAGCATGGTATCCCTGGAAAGTTGGACCAGACATAGAACCTCATCCCAGACTTATTCCTAATGCAACCATTAAAAATAGTGTTCCAGGAGAATGTGCATTTCTAGCATATCATGATCCCAAGTGAAACTCTCAGAGGGTCCTTGAACTGCCTGGAAGTTTGAGTAAAGGATCATCAGTGCATGGGGTGATCCACCATGATCATTGGTCCCCAGATGGCCCAGCACAGATATGAATGCTACTTAGATCAGTGCAGGACTAAAATTAAGACCCTGAGGCAGTTAAGACTGATAATCAACAGTTAGCCATTGCTAAGTCATTGTCCTTTGCTATGAGAGGATCTGAACTGTGTCCTGTTGTGGGACAGGGCCACACACAAATGCACATGAGTGGAAGGAGACATGGGTATTCCTATCATTTGGGGGCTGTTTGGGTCCTATGAGGACAAGGCAACCACGATGATTAGGCTGCTCTTGGCAAGGAAGGCCACAGATGTCTCCTGTGAATGCCTCTTTGCCTCACAGAAACTCTCTAGGAACCAGAAGTTGACAGTATGTGTGCCTTCCACTTTCCCTTTGTAAAGAAGAAAGGTTTTATGCATATTTCTCA
Source organism: Nycticryphes semicollaris (assembly GCA_013400055.1). NCBI lineage: Eukaryota > Metazoa > Chordata > Aves > Charadriiformes > Rostratulidae > Nycticryphes > Nycticryphes semicollaris. Next base: position 40,150 of record VXBJ01005426.1, on the reverse strand, counting down.
TCCATATTCCCAGTCTGGAAACCAAGACCACAGGCTTTCATGAACCAGTGCTCTGAGAAGGACATGTTAGGATCCCTGTGTTCTCACCTCACATCTCAGGGTTTTCTTATTGCTTACATGCCTTACTTTTGCTTTGTTTTGCAATTCTGGATGCTTCTTAAGATCCTTACCTTCCATACTCATCCAGCAAGTAAGCTCCCACCCATCCTCCTGTCCGCCCTGCTCAGAGAAGTAAAGATCCTCCTGGCCTTTCTCCTCTGCTTCTCATCCCACTACCTTGAAGAACCACATCCCTCTGCCCCTTCCCACTTGCCTCTGGTCCTTCCTTCTCTGTTGGAAGCTTTACTTTTTGTCTTTTGGCTTTCTCTTTCCCCTTTGAATTGAACACATGGAGTTATGTGGAAGAAAGAAAGAAAAAGAAAATGAAGGCACAAGCATGGAACCACTACACTTTGTTAAAGAAATAATGTAAAAATACATACCGAAGTACTGGTTAGCCCCTTCTCTGACTCCCCTTCTCTCAAATCATCTGTCAGTCCTAGCTGACAATATCTGTGAATTACTGAAATTCTGCTATGCCAGGTGGGAAGACAAATTTGAATGTTAACTAGATGTAGTCAAGAAAATATATTTTTGTGCTTAGAATCAATTCCTTGCTAATGACGCCTTACTACTTTTTATGACCTACTGAGATTACTACTGACACATCCTAAAGCCATTCCTTTCTCATTCATTATTGGCTTTGCCTATTTTTATTTTTATGTTTATTTTTAGTCAAACATTTCACATTTCATTTTTCTGCTGTAATTTGTATTTGAAATGCTTTCACACACACATTTACTCCATAATCTTTCTGACTACAGATTCCTGGATGGAAAGGCTTAATTTCTAGACTTTGACTGGTGATATGATGTTGGATCCTAAACAGCAAGAATTAAAAGACACGGAAGGAGACTGAGAAAATGAGGTTTATATAATTTGTAAGTCTTAACAGTGGTCAGCACTATCTTCCAGGACTTGGTAAAACTGGTTCCATATGCATATTTTGCAAATCCTTGTTTAAAACAATAATGCTGACACAACTCCTGGAGTGTAGCAAATTTTATTAACCCAAGAAATTAGTTGTTCTGTGGTTACAGTTACCTTAAGATCTAAAGTGTGACTCATTTTTGAATTCTGCATTGATCTTGGGCAGAACTGTATGTCTCAGCTGAAAACATGTTTAGCATTCTGCATGCTGTTTCCATTTTGTAATAGCTCAGGAACATCTGTGAAGAAGCTTAGGAAAAGCAGACCATTAGTTATTTCTGAGTAATAAAACCATTAAGATTCTAATAATTTTAGCGTTATCTTAAACAGTGACCAAAAATTCACAGAAAAAAACTTGCTGTTCTATTCGTAAAGACAATGGATACAGTGATCATGATACTTTCTACTTAGTATTTACACATTAACAATAACTTTACTCCATAGAACTTCACAGATGTGCTATTAAAGACGAGTATGAGATTATGATGCAATGAAAACCAAAAATTTGTGCTTCCTATCTGAACTTTTTCCTTCATGGTTTAGCAAATAGTGAATCTGCCACTCCAGCAATCCCACTGGGAACAGATGTTGGAAAGATGTATTTGGTTTTTTTGTACAAGGTACTCTGTTATGTGGTTCCCCAGGACTGGGGAAGTCCTTGAAGCAGAGGATAGTTATGATGGGGAAGACAGTAAGCATTACCTGGGTATGAGATGGGTGTAATTACCAATGCCCTGGGACAGTGCTGTGGATGCTCATTAGACTGCATGTAACATGTTGATTAGTACCTTTGAAACAACCTTGTAGTAGTTAGCGCCTGGGCTTCCAAAACTATTGTTTTGTTGTATCCCTGGCATCCTCAGGTTTCAGCAAATATCTTGAACTACTGACTTTAAAAGCAGCATTTGAAATGTGTGTGAAGTCAATCCTGCTTTGCTAATTGCACATCATATTGACAGGGCCAGTCCAACTCAAGTAAACGCATCTATGTTTTGGAGGGAGTGAATAACAAAGCTACAACACAGGCCATTAAGTCAGGACTTTCTGTTTTGCTGTTAGCGTCACCTCTTCCTTGCCTGTCCACTCTGTTAGAATGCTTGATTGGAATAAGTCTTCTCCATTGGAAATGACTCATACCTTGTAGCACAGATTTCCTTTCTCCCAGCCTCTGTGACATTGTCCAAAGTAAGCATTTCCCCAGCTGCAGAAACAAAAGATAAGAGGGGCTCTGTTGAGAAAAACACTCACCATCGCCGATGCTGCTGCTGTCACCCAAGAAGACAGGTTGCAGATTTATCATGAGTGAAGGCAACTGTAAAAAGTCCACAAGGAATGAAATGTCCTTGATCGTTCTTAGGAAAGTTTACTCTTCACAAGCATATTTCCTGTTTAGTTTACATTGTGTTTAATATCCGGGGCTAGGTAAGGTAACCTGTTGGGAAAGGAATACTATTAGCATAATCACTGTTCTATTAAAGCAACGCTACAAAGGCACAGTGCTGTCATTTACAGACAAATGAAAGATGAGTTCCTTCTAGCATAAAGGAAATCAACATCTTATGTGTGGGTGCCACAACCCACACAGCCATAATATTTTGAAGGACTTTTCTAAATAGGTCATACTTTGTTCAGGGAAGAAGGTGACACAGGTTCCAAGTACCTAGCAATGCAGTTAGCACATGGAAATGCATAAACCTTCTGGCTTTCTCAATATGCTTCCTTCTCCAGTTTTTATTGCTATTGTTGATTAGGGGGAGGTTCCAGTTTAAAAGTTTTATGGAAAAAAAATGTATTATAAAGAAAGATTTAAGATGACACAGCTGAATGAGATTGGACAAGTACTCAGAGATTTTCTAAATAATCACTGTAACATATCTTGTGTTCCTACTAAGTAAGCCTTTCTCATGAGTTTATGTGTTCAACTAAATGGTAGAGTTTTGACTTAGGAAACACAGTCTGTTTATAAACTTGAATGTTTTTGCTGACAATTACTGTAAACTAATAAGTATAAATTATATCAATAATGCTGCTTTGTCTAGTTTTTTTCATTGCCAAAATGCATTTGAGAAAAAGACAAGAATTGCACTTTTCAATGTTAAGTCTCACAGCAGCATTTATTGGTGCCATCTACTGGCTATTTAGTCCTTTTAAATTTCACCAAATTATGAATAATGTGTTTTAAATGTAGAATAATATGAACTTTGTGAACCTTATAACTGGATCAGCCAACATCAAACTATGTAATTGGCAAATCTGTAATACTTAAATTACATTAAGTCAAACTTTGGTATAATGTTCCAACAGTGTAATTCACTTACAAAGCTTTTAGATGTGCCAACAGGAGAAAGGTCAAGCCAGTGTACAACTCCTTGTGTGCAGACTCCAAGCACTAAAACCACACACACACACGTACTCCTTGTGTCTCACAGATAGGTTTCTGTCTGAAAACTGTCAACCACTTGAGACTCTTCCTCCCTAGTGCATAAGCATGTGGGGCACTAATGTGTTCCCACAGCAGGTAAACCTGGTCACGTTCCTGTTTACCTTTCCTGGAGGGATGTCCCCACAAAAATTTGAAGGAGAAAAGAGCGCTCCAGTGCACAGCCCAGGAAAACTGTCAATGTTTCTGCTGAGGATGGGTTTAAGTTGTTGGATGGAGTGTGGGCAGATGACCTGTTCCTCCACATCCGTCGCACTGGTGAAAGGAGCCAGCAGAGCTTGGAATGGAGCTGCTGTCAGCCACTGCTGAAACCTCCTCTGCTACATTTGTCAAAAGGCATCTGAAGATGACCTCAGATTTAAACCAGGCTCTAAATCACTTTGACTCTTTGCAGTAAAAATTGCCAAACTATAATTGTTTGAAGTGGTGCCAGAGAAAGGTCAGCAAATTAATACTGCATTAACTGAAATGTTAACAATATCTCTGGTGCCAGGCGAGCAAAGTACTTACACGTCTGAGTAAGTGGCTTCCCTAATCAGGGATGTATTTGAGCATACGCTTAAAATGCTTAATGATACTTTAAGGTGCTTTGCTAGATACCAGTGAGAGTGCTCACATTCCTCACTTTGGTTAGTCAAGACCTTTACAGAGCCAGAAACAAATATATTCAGATCATGGCTCTGAGAACCAACCTCCGGAATAACTTGCTTAGCAACTAGGTTGTGGGCAAAGAGAGTATATTAATAAGGTGATTGAAGAAAGTGTTTATCCTTTCTTTTCTCTGCCTTCTTCCATCATCTAACAAAACCATGAGTCTTTATAGAAAGAAAACCATGTTATTTAGCCATATCTGTTTTTCAGATATTTAATTTATGTATGAAAATGCATTCTGATGGAAAGAACTACGCCACCACTTTATATAATGCCATATTTATACAGTATGATACCAGCAGAGCTCGATGTTAACAGAGTTTAGCAGCCTTAGTTCCTCACAATACCCTATTTTCAGGTGCTTGTTTCAAAGTTTTTACTTCGACAAATTTTTGTGGTTTGGCTGAAATTTCCACGCCTTGGATTTTTGTCTGGTTGCTTCAGCAAAATTTCTTATTAAGCTTTCATGAAAATCAGGTAAGACATGCTGGTTTTCTCATATTAAAATTATAACAGAAGCTTGTCTGAGAATTAGTCCACTCTATGTACTTTTCACTGGGTACAGATGGTCCTAGGTAATTCTGCTGCTGTTTCCATGAAAATGCTTATAGGCTTAGTCAATGAAACTAGAAAAGAAAGAGAATTCAGTAGAAATCTGCTGGACTGTGAGTCTGCACTGAACACATCCTGTTCCTGCAAGGTTTCAGTGTATCTAAGGAACTGATGGTGTTCCTGGAGTGGAAAGCAACTCAGCAACTTCATCAGGCGATGAGCAAGAACTTCTCTACAGTGGCTTCTCCAGATGTGGAGTGGGAAGACTCTCTTGCATGCTCTCTCCTAGTGCTCTCACTGCCAGACCCTCACAGCGTGCAGCCTCCCAGAGCTCACAGAAAGAAAAATCTAATACTTGTAGGATAAGAAGGAGCTACTGAGAGAGACTAGGACTGAAGCCAGCTGGAGGATGAGAGCTGGAGGATACTGCGGGTGAGTGTTTTCATATGGTAGAGCACATTAACTTCCACAACCTGCAAGCGACATTTCATTTAACATCACTGGTGAAACCTGCTGGGAAAATGTTGGTCACCTCCCAATTTAGCTGCTTGTTTGTATAGACAATTTAATTCCAGCTATCAAGTTACTCCATTCGTTCAAATGGCAGAGCTATGTCTATCTGCAGCAGGTAGGTATAATCCTCCTAATGCTTTGTGCAGGGGCTAAAAATGGCTTCACGCAAGGGAATCTGGAGGGGATCTGTGTTTCTGTTTTGTGACACTTCCGTGCCACAATGATACACAAATAATACACGAAAGATCTGCAACAATAGAGGGATTTTAGATGCTTGTGGTCCTTTGAACAACCACATGCAGTTTCACACTCTCCATCATGCATGGACAGATTCTCTGGGTACATGTGCTTGACTCTGCATTGTCTACCTTGGGGCACAGTAGCACAAAAGCAGCATTGCCTGAACATTGTCAACCCATTTCTAAACTTGGTTTGCATGTCTCGGCATCTGGTGTTTCCTGTTCCAGTCCTGGAGCGCAGAGTGAGTTGCATGGCTGAACAGCAGCCTGATGAGACCTTGGGTGGCTCCACTCTGGGAAATTCGGTCATCTCTGCCTAGTAACCTTTAGCATTATTGTAGTTTGGTCTCCGGCCTCTGTTTACAAACACAGCTAAGCACAGCTGGACATCAGGCTGGAGAAGAGGAGGTTTGGAGAGACCTTATAACAGCCTTCCATTATCTGAAGGAGGTCTATGAGAAAGCTGGAGAGGGACTTTTTACAAGGCCATGTAGCAATAGAACAATGGGTAAACTTTTAAGATGAAAGAGGGGAGATTTAGATTAGGTATTAAGGAACAAATTCTTTATTGTGAGGGTGGTGAGGCACTGGAACAGGTTGCCCAGAGAAGCTGTGGATGCCCCATCCCTGGAAGTGTTCAAGGAGAGGCTGGATGGGGCTTTGAGCAACCTGGTCTAGTGGGAGGTGTCCCTGTCCGCGTCAGGAGGGTTGGATCCAGGTGATCTTTAAGGTCCCTTCCAACCCAAACTATTCTATGGCTCTATGTATTTGATAAGTGTGTGGTCTCAGCCAGCATCAGGACAGTTCGCACATCCTTCAGCCTGGTGTCTGGAAGACAGCGGTACCGTAAAGACGGCAGCCACCGCGGTACTCCTGCCTCTGAACACTGTCCTCTCCTCAGCGCCCCTTTCCTCAGCAAACACCTCCCATCACCTCCCTGTCCGTCATGACATTCTGCCGTTCCACACCGCCTTCTAACACCAACCTCCTCTACAGCCTTAAACCTCATCTAACGACCCTCCGCACCCCTTAGCTCCTGAGGACTCGGGTATTTTCCGTAGGCCGGTGGAGGCAAGGGGTCGGCCCCGCCGTGAGGGGACGGGACGAGCCGGCCCTCACCTGCCCGCCCCACCCCCGCCCGCCAAGTATCGCGCGAGCGCCCCCCCTTCCCCCGACGCCACATCCTGTCGGTAGCGCCGGGCGGCCGCGGCCATCGCAACCGCGGTGGGGAAGGGGAGGCCGCCGGGCCGGCCCGGGTGAGTGCGGCGGGGGCCGG
>VXBJ01005426.1:16956-33413 GCA_013400055.1 Nycticryphes semicollaris | reverse complement strand
AGCAGCTGCTGCTCCTCGGAGCGGCGCCTGGGGGCGTCCGCCGAGGGGGGGGAAGCGTCCGCCGGGAGGCGGGTCCTGGTGAGGGGGCGGTGGGGGCGCGGCCCGGGCGTGGCGGGGATGCGGCGCCGAAGCGAGCCCCGGCTCCTGGGCCGACTTCTCGACCGGCTTCCCCGCCCGGCCCCGCGGGCGCCGCTTCCCAGGGTGGGGCTGGGAACCGAGCGCCGACAGCGGGGCGTTGGGAGCAGCGGTGGCTCCGGGGCCCGGGCGGGAGCGGTGGCCAAACGTACCGCTCCCCGTAGGCGAGGCGGCGCTAACCCTGCGGGGTATGTGGGGGTCGGGGACGGCCGTGGCTGCTGCCCTGGCGGAGTGGGGTACGGGGGGCGCGGTGCGGTCCCGGCCGGAGCTGCCCTGTCTCCTGCGGGCCTGCGAGGAGCCCGAGTTCGGCCTTGGGACGAGGGATCGCGGGTCCGGATGTTTCTGCTGTTAATTACTCTGTCCTGTCTTTTCCCACTTCTGTAGCGTACAGGCTCGAGGAAGAAGGGATTTAGTGGAATTGCGGCCAGCCAAGATGGGGAAATGCCTAAAGGAGCGGTGAGGGGTCTGATCGTCTGCCTTGCTGCCTATGTCCTTGCCGTGTGCTGGAGCCAGCAGAGGAAGATGTGTGGTTTTGCCCTTGTGCAAAGGCGGTGTGTCTAACTACTGAACAGAGCTATGTGCTGAAGTTGGAGATCCTGACAAAATGGGAGTAATTGCATTCTCTGTGACTTGCATTTTACTTCTAACTTTGGTGCGTGGGCACAGTTTATTCACCTGTGAGCCAATTACTATTTCCAGATGTTCTGGAATGCCTTACAATATGACTTTTTTCCCAAACATCATGGGCCACTATGATCAGGATGCAGCTGCTCTCCAAATGGAGGTAAGTTCTGCCACCCCTACGGTCGTATGTAAATGCTTTGAAACAATCTGTTTTGTTGGTTTTGGGTTTGTTTTTTTTTTCATTGAGAAATGGTTTGTTATATCTGTTGCACTGAATGACAAGGCAGATAATGTTTAGTGGCTAGGAGTTTCTTTAGATCTTTTTGGAGTGCACTAGAGCTGCTTGGTTATATAAGTACTATGTAAGGAGTTACACCTCCTTCCTCTCTCCCCCTCCTCCCCCCCGCCTTGGATCCTGTATTAGAAGTGGAAGAGGAATGAGTGTAGCACAGCACAGCAATGTGGCTATTCAGAGCTCTTCAGCAACTCTTTTGGCTGATCACATATAGCCCAGGTATGTCACAGATATACAGAGCAATTTTTGAAGTTCTCTGGGGATGTAGTGTATGATATCTTGGCCTGCCTGAACTCAGGTGGTGCAAAAATAATGTTTAGTAGTTGCTCTTTGTTCCTCTCTTATGTCTACAAAATAGAGTTATGTAAATTTATTCTCTGTTGTGGCTTTTGCATTTTTCTTGTCTTCTGACTGGATGCTGAAACTTCTGACTGAAAGAGCAAAATTTTTCTCTTTTTTTTCTTTTTCTTTTGTTTTTTTTTTTTACTGAAAAACGTTTTTCTTACCTGAACTGTCTGGGATATATGGCTCCCTTGAGAATATGCCACCTTGTGGAAAGGCTTTGCCGGTAGCAGTAGCTCTAAAGGGCGAGAGCCTCTCTGGGTGAGAGGCTTGTAAAACAAGTTTTAAACCTGTTTTAATAATGGCTTTTTCAGTGGTAAGAGGAGGGGGAACACCTTAACAGAGGTCTTGAGAAGCTTACTGTCTTGTGCTGTGCAGAGTATGAAGCGGAAGTGAACTGAAAATTTGGAAGTTTCTAGTTTAAAAAAACCCAAACATTTAGGTGGTACTGAAGGTGACTACTATTACTAAAATCTTATTTGCATATTCCTTACTGAGCTTGGAGGAGGAGCTTGGTTCAGATGCCAAGGCATTTTTGTTAGTATTGTTTGGGATAGTCAGGATTCCATGTTTGGCCTCTAGCTGCCAGCCTGAAAGGTGACAGGCTTTGGTCCCACATCACACTTTCCAGCCCAGTGCAGATGTGTGGGAAATTCTGGCATCAAGGGTTAAGACACCTGTATTCAAGAAACTGGATTCAGCTGTAGATCTCAGATAAATTGTGGGGCTTTAAATTGGAAGACAGGCTATAGGCTTCAGTTGCAATCTCTGCGGAGTGCCTTCTCCAGTCCTCATTTGTAAGGAATGCTTTCTACAGCATCTGCCACTTTATCTCGTCAGGTATAGTGCTGGTTCTTGGTGTGCCTTAACTACAACTGTTGAGCCAGCTTTTGTCAGTATTCGTGCCTTCCAGTCATGCTGCTGTTACAACAGAGAGACCACAGAGACATTTTTTTTTGAGTTTGCCATGACTGACTTTCCTGAACTGTCAGGAACTTGTGCCTAGTGCATGCCTGCTGCGTGGAGAGAGTTCCCCCTGGAAAGGGTCCATGGCTTACCTGTTCTCAGACAGCTATTTCGTAAAAACTGTGTGGCAGTGAGAAGGTTTGGGTTTTTTCTTTCTTCTTCCATCTTGTCTCCCTTATGACCACCTCTGTCTGTTACAGTGATTGATCAGTACTCAGCCAACTGACTGGGTGGCTATGTTGAACTGTGTCAATTAGGATTTGATTTCCTACCCTATTTAATTTGCTTCCCAGTGTCCTGTCATTGCCACTGTCTGACCTCTAATTTGTTATACCTCACAACTCTAGGGTTGTGCAGACGTTTCTGAACTACCTAATGTGTATGTGGGCTGATCTGTCTGACTTTATTTATGATTCAGCAATGCTGATTGACGGCTTGGTCAAACTGAATTTTTAAGGCACCTGCCTTACTGGTGAAAGGGTAAGGAAGCTTCCCCACATTCTCTATGTAACTTGTTGAATCTGTTGCTAGCAGTTAGAATATTAGTTGGAATTAATATGGTAAGCTTAGGGCAATTAATTGCTGAGCCTTTTCTCTGAGGCAGACCAGTGCATACCAATGTCACTTAACACACTGTAGTGTGATTTTACATGATATTTGGTAATGGCAGCAGTATAATCAGTTTGTCCATAGTTGCCTGCAACAGGGAATCTTCTAGGATTGGCAAAGGGTTCTGCTTTTCAAAGGATTGGGTCTTACAGAAGAGTAGCTATGGAATTCTGGAATATTGTTTAATTTCACTTTGCAGCCATAAAGAGGCAGTGGATTGGGAGGTGGAGGAGACTTCTGTGGTTTTAAGAGCTTGCATTTTTCTGTAATTGGTAGTCCAAACTTTGTTCATACCAAACAAAGAATTTTAATAGTGTGTTGGTTAAAACCTCTTTCTTTTGATCCTTGGTAGGAATGCTTAAAGGCTTTGTTTTTTTTAATTCCATCTCTCTCTTTCCCCTCTCCTCCCCACAGCCTGTTCTCAAGACTGGACATGGCTTTAGGATGTAAACACTGGGTTGAGATTCAGGCTTGTAATATTTTCCTCACTTTATCTTAACTGACTGTCAGCAAGCCTCTTAATCATGCAATGCCAGGAATGGTGGTGGAGAATTCTTCAAGAAATCAAAATATTTTGTGCAGAAATTACTTTGATGCTAGTCCTCTTTTCTGCTGCCCTCCCCTCTGGGAACTTCTTCCCTTTAGTTATTTGGAGCGTTTACTCCCAGAAAGTCTGGTGAAGGGGACAAGTCTCTCCTGAAGATGAAGTTCACTCTCTCAAACAGTGGTAACTCTATCCTAATCCCAAGGCACTACAGGTCTGTTCTGCTGTGGTGAGTCTTTACAGTCAGAAGAGCTATGCTTTCCATCAGCTGGAGCACTAAGACTTCTTTATGCTTTCTCTACTTTCTGGAGAGGTTTAGCATTTCTGGAATGGTGTCTTCGTAGCAATCCTCTAGGAGAGAATCATGTGGACCCAATGTCTGAGGTGGTGGTTGCCAGGAAATGGGCTGGAGCACCCGTGTCATGTATCAGCTCTTCAAAATGATGTGCTATGGATCAGTATAATGAACCAATTAGAAGACTAAGTCAATCTTATGGCCTTTGTTATGGGTGTTCTGGTTAGTGATGATAGTCCCTCTTGGATCTTACTTTCTGCAATAGAAAATTCGTAATTTCCAGTTCCTCCCTCCATTCCCCTCTTCTTTTTTTACCTTTTTTTAATCTTATTCTAAACTTTTGACTTGATTGAGTTTAAGTTACTTAATTTTTGCTTTAGATTTAGATTAGTTTTGTTTATACAACGAATGGTGACTTTTGGAAAGCAAAACCATGTGACTGTGGTGTGAAGTTTTGGGGTTTTGCATATTAGCTAAACAGCTGGATGACACTGGAATCTAATTACTTGCAGATGCTTACAGTATGCATATCTCACAGCAGTTTAGCAGTACCACTGCTCATGTTACTAGTTGCTCAGGTTGGGAGAATGAAGATCTAGGTTTGTCTAGTCTGTGATGTGGATAGATATAGCAGACCAGCTGGCTTATTATAGTTGCACCTAACTGGAAAAAGGTGTAACTCCCCCTCATGGTCATCCTCCAAACCAAATCACTTCCTCTTCCAAACCAAGTCACTTCCAATTCCAGAGTAATCCCTACTTTAACTCCTGGAATAGGTTGTCAACATAATGCCTTATTATTATTATTAAGGCATTATTCCAGCAAGGCAAAGACTATTACTGTGTTGTAACTTTTTTGTTCATATCTCTTAATCTGTTCTGCAGTTGTGGAATGTGTCTACTGTAGACAAGCCCATAAGACTTCCTGACCTGGGTAGGATCTACAGGTCTGTAGAAGTACAAAGACGAAAGGTTTGCCAGTGAGTTTTTAAAGCAGACTATAAAAAACACTGGAAAATGTCCCACAGAGAACAATAAAGTACCTCAGAGGCTGGAAAAATGATTCAGTAGTGAGTTTTCCGTTCAGTTCTGAGTTTGTGACTGTGCCAGAATATATATGGGGGGGTGTGTGTCTGTGTGTTTGGCGCAGCTGGCTGTGGCAGTGGGAGGAATTGTATGAGAACTGGGGTTAGTTTAAACTAATAAAACCAGTTTCAAATGGATTGAGAAGTACATTCAAAAGTTACTGAAGTTCTGTGGGTTAAAATTTCTAATGTAATTGCTTAATTTGCTTTCACTAGATATAAATTGACAATTAATTCAGAATGAAGATAATTCCAGCAAGTGGTCCAGGAAAGGAGCGCATAGGATGGGGGATGTGGTCAAATGTCAGTGCTGTCTTTTTCCCGTGTGACAATGCAATGAGAAAATATCACAATTTCTAAAATGGCTATTCTGTAATCTTTTTAGTTCTACCCCATTCCAAAGGAGAGGGTGGGCGTGTCTGCACCACAAAGCTTGTCATCACTTTCGTTCTCACTATCTGTTAGCTGTTGATTCTCCAGCCCTTTAGGGCAGATGAGGTTGCTTTGTCTCCTGTTGCCTTTTTGGACCTTTTCTCTGAATTCAGCTGTGATTGCAGCATCACAGTAGTGATTTGTTTGACAGAGGAAGAGATGCATGTGTCTGTCCCCTTTTCCTGAACTACATAGTGCAGATCAGTGGAGACTTGCTTGCATTCTGCTTAACTATTAGAAGAAGGGGAGATGTGCAGGGGAACATAAGAACTGTGTAGGCAGCTACTATAAATAAGGGGAGAGAAACTTGCTATAATATAGAAACACAAGGCCTAGATACTCAGTCTTTGCAGGACAGAAAGGATGTCCTCTTACCAAAGGTATCTGTTCCTTTCCATCTCTGTAGTGAGACAGATGACAGCTTCCTGGGGAATTAAAAAGAACCATCCATCTTTCCTGCACTTAAACTTCTGATAGGCCAAGTATTTCAGAGAATTACCACATCCTTTCCAGTCTGGCCCATGCTGTGTTCCCCACAGGGCCTGCACAACCAGTTTCTTCAGTCCCAGTAACTACTGGCACAGAGCACTTAGTGGCCAAACTCTCCAAGTGTTTATTCTGCATACAAAAATTAAAAGCATCTTTTCAGAGATTGACTGTATCTACCCAGTCTCATGATGGCTTAGCAATAGCTGGTTACCTGGAGTCCATGTCCCAGCTCCATTACTGCACATGAGCTAATAATGTTTGGGCTAGGAATGTAGGAGGTACACCATTTTTAGCAAAGCTTAAAAATCCAGCTGGGTGGGGGATCTCTCTGGGGAGCATCCCTGGAGCTACAAATAAAATGTTGAATGCTGAAGGCCTACATGGTCCACCGATCATAAGAAGGGGTAGAAGAAAAGGTGGCCGTAATTTTTCTTTCTCCTTTTTTTAGAATAGGACAAATAGGGAAGATAAGGAGGGGAAAGACACTATGGCCAACAAAATGAGCTCTGTGGGCTAACGATAAGGAAACGCTGGCTAATACAGGCATTCAGAACTGGGCAAAACAGGAGGCGTCCCAGCAACTTCCTTGCTGCGTTGAGCATGCTGCCTGCCACCCTCCCTTGGGTGCTTCAGTGCCTGTGGATGGGGGTGTATAGGAGTTACCAATAAGAATGGAGGTCTCTCTAGGATTGGGCTATTTCTTAGAGGCTTTCATGCATCTGCCTCACCAGTTGCCGCTACGGTCAATATTTTGGCAGTTCTGGAGGGAAATGGAAGGTCTCCTGCAGAAATTGCCACCTCTGTCACATTTCTAAAGCCTCCTGATCTTATACCAGGATCAGCAGGGTGAGCCATGAGCTGTTCTGGTCCTTTTGCATGTCCTCAGTGGGCCCGTCAGTGACTACTTGCCCAGCATTGTTTCTCTGCCTGCCTTCTCCATTTGCCACCTTGGCTGTAAGGTGCTGCAGCATCACATCAGGGGTCACCCCCAACAGCACATACTGCCTTTTGCCTGCAGCAGTCTAGGAATGAGATGCTGGGGAAAGGGGCAGAAGGAGGAGGTGTCATTGTGCATGTCTCTGATGAAGAGGAGGATGCATCCACCTCCTTATCAGAGGCATATGTGAAGGAGTAAAAGCAAACTTGAGTCTTTGCCTGTGAAGTTACAGTACAATAACATGGCTTGTGAGCTCCCTACAGCCCCCAGATTCTCATGGGAAGATTCCTGCAGTGTGATGGAGGTGCTGGGGGCGTACCTGGCTCCTGTGAGGGATAGGTGAAAGCTCACAACAGGTTGTTCCAGCAAGTAGTGATGAGACACTACTAGAGAAGTTACTTCTGTGCTACAGAAGCAATGAACTCTTGGGAAACTGTCTCTACTTTGCTTTCAATAGTGGGAGGAGTCAGGGTGTTTAAAGTGTGAAGAATTTGGGGGGAGATTTTGGAGGGATTGAGGAGAGACTGCAAGCAGAAAGAAGCTCCTGTAGTAACATCATTAGCTTTGTTAAGAGAGCCCTTTCTTGTATGTGGATATCATGCATTTGGAGGAAGGAAGAGGTGATCATAAAGTAGTAGAGGAGTTAACTTCTTTCCTTACCAACTGTCTCATTGCTCCTTTAGAATTTGGATTTTTTTAAAAAAATATTATGTAAAAGCAAGTAGTTTTTCTTGGTTTCCTGCCTCTCAGGTTGGCTGTATCTCAGAATAAATCAAAATTAAGAGTAAATAAAAGTTAATGAAGAAAAGTAACTTAATTAAGATGCATACATGTCTACATATCAAAAATCTGTGACTGCTCCAGTTACAATTGTTTCAGACATTTTATCTTAATGAAAAATAAATAACTGAACAAAAGTGCCACAAAAGAAATGCGTGGAAGATAAGAGCTATTCCCTACAAATATTTAGGAATGAACTATTGCATTTTTTGAAAGAGGGTTTTATGCATATCTTTTAAAAAAATCCTGAGTACTGCCTTTACTATTACAACGATGATCTACTCTGAATAATTATAATAAAAATAATTTTAATTGTATGTTTTCAAGGTGTAGTGAAGATGATAGCTATAGAATTGAATTTAAAGTGGAAGGCCTGGTTTTCCATTTTATGTGAACCCTGATCTTCCCGGAAGCAATGATTTTAAAGAAAGTTACTCAGGATCAGAAGTTACGGCAGATGGTGGATTCTAAGTATATAGCAAGTTGGGAAGCTTTCACCACGTAACCAAACACAAACAAACTGATGCTGTCATTCAGTTTTCCATTTTTCTTTTGAACTTTCTCTTGTTTGTGGCTCAACTCTCAGGTCATGTATTTCTAGGGCTGTGTCTGAACTGTGTTGGTCTGTGCTCCTGACTTACTGAGAATTCATTTACAAGATCCCATCCTCCTTGTCAACCTGTGTACATGACAGGAGCAACTTGTGCAGGTTTTCTAGGGACTGAGCCAGTCTGTTTGAAGTTCGAGAAAGCATTTGATACTGTACTGCATGAAAATTACTAAAATTACTTCCTTAAATTTTCACAAATCCATTCACTTTGTGATGTAAGAGACAGCATCAGACAGGCATGCACAAGTCAGATGACTGAGCTGAAGCCTGTGAAGCTACATTCATCTACCTTGCTACCTGCGGGTCTTTTTTCTGTCTTCTGATTTTAGTATTTCTAACTGGTCATACCGTGAGATACTGACACTGCTTGGCTGGCCATGAGACAAAGTATGTCTTGTTTTTATGAGATGTGGGCAAGAAATCGACAGATGTGGTTACGTTTTGTTTTGCTGGATTTGGGAGGCTGAGGGTGGCACTTTGTTATTGCCCATGAGCATAGGAATTAACTTCATAAGCTAGCTGGTTTTCCAATTGATATGCAATAACTCTACCCCCTCCTAATTGATAGAATGGTTAGCCCGGGTCTGTGAAGAGTGGAAAACTTGATGCAGGCAAATGTGGCTCCTTGCAGAGCATCTCAGGTCTAAGAGGGTTGGCTTTGAGCCAAAGCTGTCGTGCATGTGACTGTGTTCCTGGGTGGGCTTGGAGCAGGATCAGCAGCCACGTGGGAATGGCACTTGGCTGGGCTGGTGCTGGGCTACGCGGAGCCGGTTCAGATGCCTTTGCATGCACAGAACTGGCTTTCTTGGCATCCCGGTAACTCTGTGATGGTAAGGGGCATTGAATGCTCTGGTGTTCTAGGGTTAGCATGGCTTGGGTTTAGAAAAGGGGAATTGAGTATATTGTAGGGAAGAGAACTGTTGACCCTGTACCATCTTATTTAAAATACTTTAACACTCAATCAAACAGAACCCCCAGTTTCTCTCCCAGGAGCATACACTAACCTATTGACTTAAGCTCCTTTATTATTTTTTCTCTTTCTCTCTTATTTTATGGACTGGCAAAGGAGGTGCCTGAACATGGATCCATGAGCATTCTGAGGAGTAGTACCTGTTGCATAAATGCTGCCCCAGACTTGGCGCTGGCTGCCTAACTTTCAGAGATAGGTGTGATTTGATTCCTTCTGCTCTTGAGCATTTTTTTCTGGCTGTGATGTTGCCTCTGCTTCCTGAATTCTGTGAAAGTCTTTCTCATGTGCTTATCTGTGTGGACATCAGATGGGGAAGCTGCTTCTGAGGACCCTGTGAAGTATCTGGAAGCTGGGCATCACAAGTTCCTATTTTAGGAGCCAGTCCCCTCATTGGATCTGGCTCTTGATTGCTTTACTTGATGTCACAGAAGTCTGACAGAACTTTGCTTGAGACGATCAATCCTGTCATGACTGAGGTTGTACTGATGTAGTTTATGCATGAAATAGGCAAGAAAGGAAGAGTGGTGTAGGGTTGCTGCTCTGGTAACTTGGGTGGTGCTGTTCCTCTAAAGTGCATCTCCATGCTCACAAAGGCAGGGAGAATATGAGTCTGGTCTGACTTCTTTGGAACCAGCGCAATAACAACTTCTGCTGGAATTCCCTTCAAGTGAGGTGTCTTTCTATAGTTAGCAGGCAGTCAATCAACAGTATTATAGTAATTTTCTAAATTGTATTCTACACAAAATGTTCAGTAATAAATCCACTTACTGCTGTAATACATGGCAAATGCATGAAGAATTTAAGGTTATTTTGAGATACTTCAGCTACCACAGTCCAGATGAAATGAAGCTCTGTCTAGACTTTAGATGTCTGAGGGCCCACAGTTTTCTTTCCTTCAGTTAACTTGTATTTATCTGTCTTTTATGCTCTGTATAGTATACATGGAGATAAAACCATATATAATTGAAAGCTTTGCATAAATAGTCCAGTTCTGTAATGCTTGGGAAAACTTTCTCATGTTTGTTTTGGACTGTAAATAGCAGAGGCTGGAGTATCTACAATATAAGTCAAGCTATAATTTAGGTTAGTACCACAAAATGCAGTGAATTTTGCTAATAAGCCATTTTGGAAAGTACTGTAATACTAGTAATTTAGTTTGTTTCAGAATAAATTCTTAGTGAGACATAATATTCCTATTTATATTGCTTCTAACATTTGTTATAGTTAAGAAATGTAGGGAAATATGTATTTTTATTTTGTGCTTAAGAAACACTTAAAAGGAAACCATGAAAAACCAGAAAAATTCTGTAGTTGCTAGTTAATGCAAAACAGTCCAGGGCTCACAGAAATAAAGAGCAGAATAGCATGCTTTCTTTCTGTGTATGTGTCTGTGTATACTGGAAATGGCAAGCTTAGTGCCCAGTTGTTGGTGGTAGAGTGGTTTGGTTATTTTTTTTTTTGTTTGCCTTTTTTTTTTTTAAGATAAGTGAAGCTCTTGCTCCCCCACTGACCTTTGAAAACTTTCTCCCATGTGCCTTGTCCTTGCTCTAGTTGAATTTCTCATTAGCAGTGCCATCAACTTTGAACAGCCAGTATGAAGGTTCACAACTGAGTATGTATTAAAATATACTCCCTATAGATGGAGGTGTAGGGGTGAGTGATGGTGAAGAGTTTACAAATATGATATATTGAATGTTTAAATGATGAGAAAATCAGCTCATTGAGGAGTTGCACAGCCTGTGATCTGAACTGAGGCCTGGCTGGTTCAGCTTGAGGTGGGTGATGAGGGTCTGCACTACAGGGGTATCTGGCTGCTGGCCTGTCAGTCCCTAAGATGCTGGAGTTTACAGCACAGCATTTTTTAAGGGCAGTTGCCACCTGACTTTGCCTTCTAAGTTATGATGCCTCAGCTGCTGATGGGTGGGCAGCTCCCACACCCATATGGCTGTGGGAGGAGCAGGCTGCTGGGCACAGTTCAGATTGTCAGCTCTGGCAAGTGAAGCTGCCCCCATGCTTTGTTCAGAGACCTAAAATAACTTGTTGCCTTTGAAAGTCCAAGTGCATGCATTGCCTTTGCTGCACAGCAAAGGACAAAGATGAAAGTTCGTATCTTTCCAAACATCTTCCATTGTAGAACAGCATTGATTAGTCCATTTGGGTTTTTTTACTACACTTTTCTTTCTTGAACTCTAGATTGTCCTTGAGTAGGAAACTTGAACTATTTGTGTCTTTTAAACTACTGGGGTAACCTGACTTCTACTCTGATAAAAGATTTCATTCTTACTTCTGTAAATGCTAGGCTGATTGCATTTAAAAGATATTTGACAAATTAAACGTGGTTGAATTTGCCTTAATTCTATTTTGAAAGCTGTAGAAAATAATGCTGCTTTGTTTAAAACAGTTTATTTTAATAAGGGAAATGATTCATGTGCTTTCAATGGTTTTATTTTACCTACATGAAATTAGCATGCACAAATAATGCCTATTAAACTTATATGTATTCATATATAAAATATTTTACTCCTATCAGTGAATCTTAGTCCTGAAAAACTTTCGTCTTGGAGGAGTTACCCGCATTAATTTTGACTGAGGTTAGAAAATACAAATTAGGACTGATGCTTGCTGCTGGCAGCAATAGTTGATTCTCACTTACAGCTCAGGTGGTAACATGGAGTATTTGGTGGCCTTCCCCCACATCCCCATCAATAACAAATGAGTTCATACCAGCCATCTTCACTGGTAGTTTAAAGGGTGGTTGACACCGCAATAGTGTTCATAAGCTGCACCCACATTTTTGGTTTGCAGCTCTGTTCTTGAAGTAGCAACTTCTGGCAGACATGTAGCAACAAGATGCTGACACTTAAACTGCCTTAACCTCTTGAGCTTCTAAATCCTCACATACCAACTTAAAAGCATCTTCAACTTGCCTTTGATCTAAATCCATCAATACAGCAGCCAATTGGAGGAACCTAGTCTTTCCTCAACATTGCTTTGAATCTAATCAAACTTGAAAATTTCATCCTTCATTTGGCTTCATGTGTTAGGACATTTATTTATTGTGACTTAATTAATTGTGCATGAATTAGGAGTCAAAGTTTCTTGGCAGCTGATTCCCTGTGGCCGTGAGCAAATTATCACCCTTGCCAGCCCATCTGGGAATTGTGTGAAGGCATTAATATCTCTGGGTATGATGCTAATGTCATTCACATCCAGTTGAGAATAGTTCCACTGAAACAATAGTGCAGGATTGAATCAGCCATGCCATACTTGTTTCACTGTTTTTTAATTGAAACATTATCATAAAAGTGGCTAAAGAGACCATGAAGATTAATTATTAGTGTAGCTCTGTGAGTATAAAGAGTAATTACTGCCTATTCTTCTGAGAATGGTTGATAGCGGCTGTATTTTCTACATATCGCATATGAAAAATGTGATAGATATTGTGCTTGTTTTGAAGTTGTACTTTAATTCGATAATGGCACTTACATATTATTTATTAATTGTTAAGGTGAGCTGTTAATTACCTGTAAAGCAGGAAAACAGTTTCATGGATAACAATGTGTCTCATTAGCATATTAGAAAGGGATACACAGTGTAGTAGGTTTGTAGAAATTGAGATTTAAGCCTGTGTTTGCTTCCATGATTGAAACACAGTTATGTAAGTGACAAGGTTGTAATGTTGTTGCTTTAGGTCACAAGATTCGTATCATATCATGAAACAAGCACCGTTGCTTAACAGTGACACAGCTGGTGTCTCTCATTGTTTACCTTAGTTAACCTCAGTGTTAACTAAGTTATCAAAGTTAAATGTTTTAACTTGAAAGCTAGACCTCAGTGATTGGGAGAGTAGGTTGTTAGTGCCTTAAATAACTGGCTCCAACGGCTGAACAAAGGCTCTTGTCCTCTGTATATCTCAGCAATTCAAGATATTTCCTGTCTCTTGTAATCAAGGTTTACCATAGCTGATTGTAACAAAGACCTCGGTATTTTGATCCACTGTTTTCTATATTGTATAAATATTTCTGGGAGCTTAATCAGTGGAGTACAGGAAAACATTTTCACTTGTTTTGACACACAGTAGTAGTTATCACACACCCCAACCCTACGGACAGCTGATCATCCCTTTTCTCTAGGGTAAAACCGAAATGAGGTAGGCAGCGAATCTGCACCGTCTGCCTGGAATAATGAGCTCATTTCTGTTGTGTCTTGGATTTGTAAGCCTGCTGAGCACAAAAAAGCAGCATGCTGAGCATGAGATTCACATACAGTTCTAGGTTGCAATTTGCATGTTGACAAAGCATGTTTAATAGCGTGTTTGCACCTAGGCATTTATTCTTGGCTCTGCACCATTTATTTTCACTTGTCTCAGTTGTGTTATTGTTTGTAGGACCACTCCATAACTGAATTTCTGAGATGGTCTGGCTTTTTGTCTCCAGATAAAGTATGTCTATATTATATTTTGTAAAGAATCTAGTATTTAGTAAGGTGTTGGTGTTTTGTTCAGTGCAGAGAATATTCTCACTGGCTAGTGATGCTCTACTCCCTTGGATTGTTTGACCATATTCACAGTTCACAGCAGGTAACTGTTTGCTTCACAGGGTTCAGTTCAGATGGTTTTGCACTGGGATGTTTCTGCACAGGGCACATGCCCCTCTCATACTCTCCAATGATAACATGGTGGAAAGTTTGCATTTCACAGCCCTCGGTTCTTCAGTGCTATTGCTTGGGGCAGTGCTGCTCCTGGTGTTACAGACTGCATCATCTTCGTGCTTGTGATTAGTTTGTTGTAGGTTTGTTGGTAGATTGTTAGCGTGTTCTAGATTGCCTCATATTTATTGGTAGCTTCTTCCCATTAGCAGGAAGATGAGAACAGTTAGAATCAGAGAATCATAGAATTGTCTGTGTTGGAAGGGACCTTTGAGATCACCCAGTCCAACCATCCACCTAACTCTGGTTGGGAAAAAAAAAAAAAAAAAGAAAAAAAAAAACCAAACCAAAAACCAAAAAGACCCATCACTAAACCATGTCACTAAGCACTATGGACTATGTCAACCTGTCTCTTAACTATCTCCAAGGATGGTGCCTAAACCACTTCCCTGGGCAGCCCATTCCAATGCTTAATAACCCTTTCAGTGTGAAAAAATTTCTAATATCCAATCTGAACCTTCCCTGGCACAACTTGAGGCCGTTTCCTTTTGTCCTGGTGCCTGTGACTTGGGAGAAGAGACTGACCCCTGCCTCTCTACAATCTCCTCTCGGGTAGTTGCAGAGAGCAATAAGGTCTCCCCTTCAGCTTCCAGTTCCCTCAGGTTCTCCTCATAAGGCTTATTCTCCAGACTCTACACCAGCTTTGTTGCCCTTCTCTGGACCCACTCCAGCACCTTATCCCATTGGCCTTGGCCCTTTAATCCAGTCTGTGCAGATCCCTCTGCAAAGCCTTTCTACCTTCCAGCAGATTAACGCTCCCACCTACTTGGTGTCATCTACAAACTTGCTGAGGGTACACTCGATTCCCTCGTCCAGGTCATTGATAAAGATGTTAAAGAGAACCATCCCGAATACTGAGTCCTGGAGGACACCACTCAAGACCAGCCTCCAGCTGGATTTAACTTTATATTTTAGCAATTGTATTGGCTTTGTGAAGCTCCATTCCTGGTTTTAAAATAGCCTCATTTCACTCTATTTTTAGCACTGCTATCACCACCAAATCTGCAGGTTTTCATCTCTGTCCTTCATGTGACAGGACAATGGTTGCTAATGCTAGATATGCCAAGTGTCTCTTCATGTGTTTGTGCCACCTGCACATCCTGGTCTTCCTGAAGAGGAGAGGAACATGGTACTAGATTCTAGATTTGCCAGCTTGGTGAATCTGCGGGTTTAATCTTGGATGTGGGTGCTTAAGACATCAACATGTGCATGTGTGCCAGTTACTCAGTTAACCACTGGGGTAAAACACGGTTGGTGGTTGGGACACTGTGATCCAGATAATACAGCCTTAAAGTGACAAATTCATACTCTCAGTGAGCTTGTGATCTCGGTTTTACTTTGCTTACACACTACCTGGCAGCAGTTTGGTGAGATTCTGCGTCTATGGTCTGTCAGGGAATGCAGACCTATTATTTTCTGTAATGAAACATTTCCAAATTGGCTAGCTGTAAGTGAAGCCCATGATACATAATTGTTAGCAGAGTTCCAGGCAGAATCCATGACCTTTTTTGCCGTTCTTAAATGGTAAAAGTAGGCAGTTTCTGAAAATAAGTCTGTATTTTACAAATCCTATTTTGCTTGAGGCAAAGTTTTACATTTTATAGAGGTATTTTGGTTGAGGGAGATCATTGCACTGAAGTTTTTTTGGTTTTTTTTGGTTGGTTAGTTGTTAAGAAATTATGAAGATAACACAAAGAGAGCCTGGTTTTCTGATGCCCAAGTGAAGAAAAAAAACCGGAAGAAAAATAGGAATAAATGTTTTGTCACAAAGTAGGGGATAAAATAATTAGCTGTTAGTTTGGTCCTATAGCAAATAAATGACTAGGGTCGTTCCCCCTGCTCATCTGTGCTGAAACCTCTGGCACACAACTAACTTATAAACTGACTTGGAAGTGGGGTGGATAGTGAATTTGCTAAGGAAAAAAAAAAGTAAATAATTACTGAAGAGTTGCAGAAAGGTTTTGTGATAGATGCAGTTGGACAATAAAATAGTAGATGAGATTTAGGGATGGTAAATGCAGAGTAATGAATAAAGGGGAAGATAACCCCCACTATTCATGCAATTATATGTGCAGGGTACTATATTAGTTACTGTCTTTGTCATCACTGTACGTAGTTCTATGGAGATATAAAGTCAGTAGTCAAGGCAAATAGAAGGCAAAGTATATTATAGGAGAAGAAATCAAAATGTAAAACATTATTATGCTAATATATACATATAATATGTAAAAGATAGCAGGATGGTAAAATGGCATGGAAAAAGTAGAGAGTAATCTATTAACACAAACTAGGTTGCAAAACCAGGAGTTAAAATAATAAAATAAAATACAGTATTTTCTGAGCAGTGTGTGATATAACTTACTGCTATAGTATTTTACAGAGAGTATATCGTGGTTTGGGCCAGATTGACCAATCAGAATCACAGATGGTCCCTCCCTCCCTCCTCTAAAAAAAAGAGAGGAGAGGAAGAGGTAAAGAGATTTATGAGTTCAGGAAGAAACTAAACTACTGTAATGAAAATATTAATAAATAATAATAAGAAAAAATTTTAAAAGGAAAAAAAGTATACAGTATATACAAAATCCTATCAACCTCCCAGGGTGATGATTGCATCATCAGCAGGCATTGGGAAAAGTCC
>VXBJ01005426.1:0-16920 GCA_013400055.1 Nycticryphes semicollaris | reverse complement strand
TTGGTCAGTTTTGGGTTACCTGTCCTGTCCACTCCTCCCTACAGGTGTGACGCTTCTATGCTTTTCTGCTTCCAACCCTCCCATGGGACAAATAACAAAGTTACCTGTCCTTGGTTGTTAGAGCAATAAGTACAAGTAAGAACCTCTCTGTGTACCATTCCTTGGTATAATCAGGTTTTACCGCTGTGAGAGTGAATGGTTTCTGAACAATATGCTGTTAATTTCACAGTTTAGTTAGAAGAAGCCCAGCTAAAAAAGTGAAATTATGAAACAGAAAATTGTTTCTGTTTTACCTCAAACCAGGACAGAGTATAAGCATAAATGGTTGGAAAAGGGGTTAGATGTGTTCTAGGAAGAAAGGAGGTCTGTTGATGTCTCTTCAACACAGTGCTGGTGTTATAAACTGCTGCTTGTAAAGTTTCCTAAACCATTGCTTGTTGGAAACTGGGAGGGATGTCAGCTTGTTGTCTTGTACCTGCCTTGCTACCAGCCCAGGTGAGAACTGCATGTTTCATCTGACTCAGAAGGTGCTTGTATTTTCAGAACACTAGACATCCTGCTCCTAATCTGGGCTCATGCTTCTGGGTGTTAAAAGGTAAATATTTTTAGCAATCTGAAATAGAACAATTAGTCCTCAGCCAAGTACTTGGATTTCTACTCTGATCACATTAGAGGCTGAGCATAGCATCCTTCCTACAGTTTGCATTTATCTGTGTTAGAGTAGTTTTGCACTTAAAAAAAAAAAAAAAAGTTATTTAAACAAAAATATTTAGCCAATAACAACACACTGTAGTCAAATTCTTGCAAGCATTTAATTTGTTGCTTGTCATTGCTTACCTCAAATATACAATATTACTGTGTAGTGATTCTTGTGATATTTCAGCTTTTAAGTATTTTCGTATAACAGAAATTCTTTTAGAATGACAAAAGTCAGGTTTATGTCCTGACTTTCTTCACCAGACATTGCTTTCTTTATACTCACTCTCTGTATCTGGGGAACAAACTTAGGAAATGTGGCATTATGAGGTATGTTGGAGAATGCTATTCCAAAATTGTTAGCTACTAATCAAAATAGCTGGTAAAGTATCTCTTTAGGTAAAGTTGGTTTCATAGATAAGAACATTGAGGATTTTTTAAATTCTTAATTTTCTAGCAAATATACTGCTCTTTTACCTAAGTCTGCAGAAGTTCTTGACTGGCACCTCAAAATTTTCTGTAGAAAACTAATTGTATATTTTTATCAACTGAGATGAACTGCCAATTTCTACAAGACTTAATTTCAAAAGTAAACTCAATTTCTATAGGAGATGTATGTGACTGTCCAGGCTATTAGACTCTATTTTATACTAAATGCCAGGAAGAACAGAGCTAACATAAATTAAACATTGAAGCAAATAAATTCTAATTGAATAGAAAACAAGCATCATAATTGTGCAAAGGAAATTTAATTCATTTTGAGTCAACTCCTGATCATTTTTTTCATCTGAAGCTGCGTAGCATTTAGGAAATAATCCAACTCATGCAACTGTAGCATATTATAACAGAACTATGCTTCTCTCCTTGTCATAAAATACCCAAGCCTTGGGTTCCTGTGAAGGCAGCTCCAGAGCAGACATCCAGAGGGGGGATCAGACTTCTGTGCGCCTGCTGGAATGGCATCTGCAGACGCGGCACACAGCCGGAGTGCTCTGAAGGATGCCAACATTTTTTTGGTTTTCAGAAAGCACTTTACTGTTATTACTTTGTCTTATCTTCTCCCTTCCCTTCCCTTCCTTCCCCCCTCCCCCACATTCCTGTGTTTATTGTTGAGGTCCCATGAGGATTTGTAGATACTCCATTTTTGACAGGGAAAACTTATTTATCAATGTCTTTCCTTTGAAATTACATATTAAGACTTGCTTTTGGGATACAGGTGTATATATATTTGGGATGCTTAGAAGCTATTCTGGTCTCAGAAATTAATCTTTCTTTTACCAGTCATTGGTTGAATATTTGAGAGACACAGCTGTTAACGGCAAAGAATTAAATAAAATTCTTCCTAAATAAAAACCTTACTAAAAAGTCTGTCGTCTTCAAAACTTTTGTGCAGTATCCCTGTTCATCAGTGTGTTTCAAAGTGTGTCAAATACTTTTTCAGCTTTCATGATGCATGTCTTTGACTATGTGTGATACAGAGATTCCTTTTTCCTGAAATACGAGAAGCATTTAATCAAAAAGCCTCTGTAAAAAGAACTGGCGATGCCTGGCACCACGTGGCCCCCGGCTGATCTAGTATCCACGGGTAGTCACCAACAGGTCACCAATGCATGGTTGGCTTCTTTGGGTTTTATTTCTGCCTGTGCTGGCTAAGGTGAGGGCCTGCTCAGGCAGCCCCCGGCCCCGGCACCTCCGCTGCCTTCTCTTGGCTCCACAGCTTTAGCCACGCAGCCCACTCAGGGGTAGAGGAGCGCGCGTGGCTGGCGATGCTCTCAGCAAAATGACTTGCAAAAATGAACAGCAGCAACAGGTTTGTCTGAATTTTTTTTTTTTACACACTGGAGTATTTCAACTAAAATATATTTTCCCTAATGATAAAGTTGATAAAAACGTAGAGAAGGAAAGTTGTGTTTTTTTCCTTGAAAGCCCAACTGTCTGTAAATAATGGTTTTAATTAATTTTTGAGGAAAAAAAAGCATTAAATTTCATTCTGTGAATTTTCTCCAGTGAGAGCAGTCATCAGTTATTCACTGCCTGGTGTTCAGTAGAACAGGTAGAGAAATTCTCAGTCAGGTTGAGGTTTTTGAAATGCAGTGCTTCAAAAATTAAGAGCAGTAACATTTGGACCTCATTAATCAAAAAACCCCAAGCCTCTCTAGCGTGACAGAAGACAATAAGTGCAAGATATCACTTAGGACTGGAAATGTAATTGAACAGGAACTACAGGGCCAGACATACCTCTAAAAATCTCAGGGCACTTATTTAGAAGCTGGCTAGTGAATGTTGGGTAAAACATTAAGTTCTTATTTTAAAAAAAAGAAAACTTGGACTTTTGTAATACCTTTCAGATTTCAAATATTGTCAAACAGGAAAAATCAGGTTTGAATAGTTACAGATTGGCCAAAATCCCAGGACAGGGGCTGGGTTAGAAGCGCTTCTCACCGCTCAGGGCTGCTGGGTTTTGCTCTTTCAAAACTGCTAAACAAACATTGTTTTCTATCATCTTTTTTTTTAATATACAGGGGAATAAGTGTGAGCCGTAGTGACGAACACTAGTTTTGATGCCTTGAATTATCTTCTTAAAACTCCTAACCAAAGCCTTTTTCTTCCCTGTAGCCTTTTCTTCCACTTATGAACCTTCACTGTTCACCAGACGTCCACACATTTCTGTGCAAAGCCTTTGTCCCTGCCTGCCTGGAGCAAGTTCATGTGATTCACCCTTGTCGGAGCCTCTGTGAGAAAGTGTATTCTGACTGTAAGAAGTCGATGGACACTTTTGCAATCGCATGGCCTGAAGAGCTGGAATGTAGCAGGTGGGGTATTTTTCATGTTGACAGGTGGTGGGGGTGATATTTTCATATTTGACCTAGACTGAGTTGAAAATCTGAGGTAAAATGTTATATATCACCTTGCTTCAGCTTCCCCATCACTGACGACCCTACAATGCTTACGCATAATCTTATTTTTTTATTAAAACTTTTTCATTAATCAAATGATCACCTGCATTTTCTGCTTGTGAATTTTTGCAACAAAGTTCTGCAGCAGTTCTTTTCAGTATTCAGATCCCTGAAAAAAGAAGGTTTTTACTATAGGTTTCTTAAAATTTAAAGTATTAAATATTTCAGCATAGATTTTGCTTTGGGTTCTGATGTGTATCTGATATGATCGTACTTACTTCACAGGGGTTTTATAAGTAATTGCTGTATTTGAATAGACACAGAGCATTAAGTAGTAGAAACCTTATCCTATTCCTAACCCCTTAAATGTGCATATTCAATCTTGTGTTGCTTTCCCTCTACTGCCTGCCAAAAGTCCCTTTTTAGAAAGTTTTGCCTTTTTTTCAAAGGTGTTCATGTCTCTGTTCCAGAGAGAAGACAGTTAATAGTAAATTTAGGGAAAGGCTGAGTCTATGTATATTAAATAGAAACCTCTGAAAACACTCCAGTATAATTTTCTTGAGATTCTGACCTTCAACTGCAGGTATTTATAAGTGACTAAAGCCAGATGCTGAGGTTGTTTTTTAACACACGTCGGGGCAAGAAGTGCAGGAAAGGAGCAGAGAGTGGAAACTGAAATAATTTTTTAGCCCTCATGCAGTTGCTAATGTGTGATAAGGCTGAAGGAGGGTTGAGGCTGTGATCCTTGGTAGAAACCTGTATCAGAGTGAATATGAGAGATGGAATTAATAGCATTGCCCTTAGTTCTGCAGAAAAATTGAAGTGGTGGCATTTTAAAATAAGAAGGCACAGCAAATGTCTTCAGGAATTACTTTGAAAAATTAGGATAATTACAAGTGAATCCAGTTATTCAATATATCTTTCAAATGGCATTTAAATTATGTTACATGTCTGCAGGAATCACTGCAGCTTTAAATTATTCTATTACTGCTAGCATTTATTGAAAATGAACCTGCTCCATTCATTTATTAAGTGATTGCTGCCCAGTAGCTGATACAAAAAAGTCCAGGTAATGCAGGATGTTCTTAAAACAGCAGAGATCCTGCTGTTGGAGCCCGTGGAAGAGGAGTTGGTGTGAGGATGGGCAGTAGCTGCAATCCTGAAATTTGCACTCTTGTATTCTTGCAGACATATATAATGTCTGCTAAGACATGGGTGAATAAAGTCCACGCTGTTTCCGCACGTGCTGGTGGGGCCCATGGTTAATGAAAATCTGCTACAAAATCAGTTTTCTTAATGATTAGTCTGCATTTATTTGGACAGCAAGATAATGCAGAGAAACAAAGAACTGAAGGTTTTTTTAGCTTGAACTGAAGGGGTTTTTAGCTCAAACTGAGCTTGCAAAGTGAGACTGAGGAATTCATAATAGCATTTGACAAAGAATGTTTTGAGATAACAGAATCTTATTTTAAAAGCTAGAATGCAAAACTTGTTCTTTTAAAATATATGCCTAAATTTGGAAGGCATGTAAATATAAATCCCATTTTGAGTAAATGCTTACTTGTTTGAAGTGTACTTACATAATGTAGTTTGAAGATATGTCCAACACTGTTAATACTACATTAAGCACATAAAAAGCCTCACATATTGTGTCCTATGAAACCCTTGAGCTATTGAGTCTTGTGCAGTTTAAAAATGAACGTTATCGCGCTAGGAAAAAAAATGCTAAAATAGCAATCATTTTTTACAGTGCTTATCTTTTTCTGCTTTTGTCTTTTTCAGTTAGGTAAGCTTCTTGTTGTCAACAATGAAATATCACTATAACACAAAAAATATAATATACTATATCATATACTAGTCATCACTTAATTCTAGATACTGTCAGTCTTCTTTCTTTGTTCCTTGACTGAAGGATTGATCCATTTTGACAAGATTGTTTGCTGTCTCCAAAGGTCTATTGTTATCCAGATTTAAGAAAAGAAAAAGTACTGTAAATATTTTTATGTACCTACACGGCAGTTTAGTAGAATTCAAAAATCCAAAAGAACAATTGCAATTTGAGTGGTGCAACAGCTAGAGAACAATAGTTAAACAGCTGAGTTTGAATAGTCTTTTAAACTGAAAATATTTGAAGTCTGTTTTGTAAAATGCCACCTGATTTTTTCATATAATGCACATTTTGCATTATCTACAAAATTTAACAGGGTTCAAAATGAGTTTGTTTTCATGTTTCTAAGGAATAATTATAGTTGAGAACGAGGAGTATTAAGATATTTCCTCTTCTATTTGTTTCTGTAGACTCCTCAACTGCGATGAGACTGTTCCTGCCACTGCTGCTGTAACCGCAGACTTACATGGAACTCAGAAGACCCCAGGCCAGGCACGAAGGGATTATGGATTCTGGTGTCCGCGGCACTTACAGACCACCAATGGACAAGGCTACAAGTTTCTAGGAATTGATCAGTGTGCACCTCCCTGTCCCAATATGTACTTCAAAAATTATGAATTGGATGTTGCGAAAAGCTTCATTGGAATAGTTTCAATCTTTTGTCTTTGTGCTACGCTTTTCACATTCCTGACTTTTCTGATTGATGTTAAAAGGTTTAGGTACCCGGAAAGGCCGATCATATATTACTCTGTCTGTTACAGCATAGTCTCTCTAATGTACTTTATTGGGTTTTTACTTGGCAATAGAACCGCCTGTAACAAGGCAGATGATAAGTTAGAAATCGGTGAAACAGTAGTTCTGGGCTCCCAAAACAAAGCCTGTACTTTCCTTTTCATGGTTTTGTATTTTTTCACTATGGCAGGAACTATATGGTGGGTGATTCTTACAATCACTTGGTTCCTTGCAGCGGGAAGGAAATGGAGCTGTGAAGCTATCGCGCAAAAGGCCATGCGGTTCCATGCAGTCGCGTGGGGAATACCTGGTTTTCTAACCATCATGCTCCTTGCGATGAACAAAGTTGAAGGGGACAATATCAGCGGAGTTTGTTTTGTGGGTCTCTACGATCTGGATGCCTCTCTGTACTTTGTGCTTTTGCCGCTCTGCCTTTGTGTGTTTTTTGGTCTCTCTCTTCTTTTAGCTGGTATTATTTCTTTAAATCACGTGCGGCAAGTCATACAGCACGACGGCAGAAACCAGGAGAAGCTAAAGAAGTTTATGATCCGAATTGGAGTTTTTAGTGGGTTATACCTGGTGCCGCTTGTAGCACTTCTTGGATGTTATGTCTATGAACTGGTGAACCGGAAAATCTGGGAAACGACTTGGGTATTTGACCACTGTGACCAATACCATATTCCTTGTCCTTACCAGGCAAGTAGCAGTTTCCTTTATAAATAACACTGGAAAGTAAATTAACAAAAAAACCCCGTTATGCAGCACCATATTCTGCTGTGCAGTTAGTAAACTATTTTCATATTAAGTGATCAGTTCAAGAAATGTAGTGATCAGTTGCTTTTTTTAAGTCAAAATCAGTGGTATCCTACTTTTGCATTGAAATTTTTCACTAAACGTATTGATAGCACTCAGCAATTAAATTCCAGCTTACAGCTCTAAAGGGAATATATAATCTTTACAATGTTTTAACTTCATATTGCAAATTGTGTTGGAGGGGAAATCATTCTTCACAGTATCTGTTCCTAAAAGTAGGTGCTCAGTATTCAGGTGCCTAGTTCAGTGTCAGAGTACCTAAGAGGGATTTCCATTTATTTCAGTTGATTCTGAAATAATGATTCCTGTAAATTGAGTCTAAATTGGATTTAAAATGTTGCTTTTAGCCATAGATTTAAAATCACATTCTTCTTTTTTTTTCTTCAAAGTGTAAAATTGTAAAACACTTGAAATTACAGTACAAATTCCCAGTGTATGTTTTCCATCATAGCTGTCGCTCACAGGTTGCTTTTTGGTAATGTGAAGAAATCTTTTGTTAAAAAACCCAACCAAACAAAAACCCCAAATAAAAAAAAAAAGAAAAATAAAAACAACAAACCCAAAACCAGCAACACAACCCAACAGCACTTTAAATTGCAGAAATGTATTTAACATTTGACTCTTAAAAACCCCAACTTCTGTGGAAAGGCTTTTAAAGTAAATTTGCCATGTTCAGTACTCTCTGTGGATTAATTCTCCAGTAAGTGCATAAAACTCCCTGCGTTTTCAAGTAATTTGTGGTTTGTTTCTTGCCGTTTAAGAACAAACATAAGACACCATCACGAAGAGAAATGCAGGTGTCTCATGTCATCTTTCGTTGCTTCGCACTTACTGTCTGTATTTTTACTGTGATAAACTGTCATTAAAAAGAGGAATATAAACAGAGGTATTTTGGAATGATAGTTTGTAGACACTTCTACATTCTTAAACATCCTCTGTATCCTCTGTGTTGAAGTGAAAGTTGAGAGTAGCACAGTTCACAGACTTCTGGGGTTTTCTTGCTTTTGTTACCATTCTTAACAAGTGTACCATGTCTTTG
This sequence comes from Nycticryphes semicollaris, assembly GCA_013400055.1. NCBI lineage: Eukaryota > Metazoa > Chordata > Aves > Charadriiformes > Rostratulidae > Nycticryphes > Nycticryphes semicollaris. Next base: position 8,855 of record VXBJ01005426.1, on the reverse strand, counting down.
GTGCATTTGCACTGAGCTCTGTAGCGGCTTAAATGGTCCAAAACGGAAAGGCTGAAAACAAGGCTTTTATGCTTTTTTTTTAAAAAAAAAAAACAACCAACCAACCAACCAAAAAAAAACCAACCAAAAAACCCCAGCAAACCGCCTTGGTTTGTAGTGCTTAAATATAACAGCTTGGCATAATAATACAGAATGAGCGTGTATTCTCAGCCTTTAATTAACTTACTGGAAAGAGTAAATAGCAACAGGGAATGTTACACAAAGACATACTTAAGTGGAATCTGTCCCTATAATAAACAGCGTGTGCTGACTGTGGAGGAGCTTGAAGTGGCGAGCTCGGCCTTGGCCTACCTGCGCTCATGCTTAGCCTTTTATTACATCAGCCAGGTCACAACCAAACAAAACCAAACTTCAGTTTAAGTAGCCAATGTTACCTGGCTACCAAAAATAGTGACTTTCATAGATGGGACTGGCAGATGAGCCAGGTAACATAAATTAAATTTGCAGCATGGGAGCAGAAGATAATAATCTCTTACTGGGTTAAATGTCTCTGCTTCTATGATCCTGTTCTGCAGATAGGTGGATTAATTTTGCAACAAACAGAACACTACTATGTAGTTCCCTGCGGCTCTGTGAAGATGCTGTCTAATCTGATTAACTCCCAACTCATCCACTTACAGTTTCTTTTAAGTTGAAGGGATAAATCTTATGCATACAAACTATCTCTGAAGAACATGGTTGCTAATGCTATTACCCCCCAAATTATCTTTCCTTTCAATTTAAAAGAAAAATGTTTCCTTCTGACTAATCTCTGTGTATTCAGCTGCAGACATTAACCAGGTCTGACTTGACCGTACACGTCTAACGTTTGTCCGCAGTACAAGCCTCAACAAAGAACAACAGCCATAAGGAGAGAGTCTCTCTCTTACATAGTTTATTTGGTTTCTGCATTAAAAAAATAACTCAACAGGTATATTTTCTTCTTCGCATTTATTAAACTTTGTTATCTTCTAGGCAAAGGCACTAGCAAGACCAGAAATATTTTTGTTTCTGATGAAGTACTTGCTGACATTAATTGTTGGCATATCTCCAGTCTTCTGGGTGGGAAGTAAAAAGACCTGTTCTGAGTGGGCCAATTTCTTCAACAGGAACCGCAAAAGAGAGTAAGAACAATTTTATTTTGTTTTTATTATTCCCGTTTTTTTTTATTATTCCTGCTTTTTAAAACTTTAAAAATAAGTTGGATTTCAGATATGCTTCTTCAAATATAGCTCAGGTCATCAAAATGTTCTTAGAACCCTTCTCTTTTGGAGTCTAAATGCTGCCCATGGGCATCAGCAAAATTCCATTGGAGTCTGAAGTTTTACATATGCAATGACCTTTTGACAACATTCTCTGAGGATAGAAAACATTTTCCTCTGCTGATTTGTTCTCTTTCATAGAGTGAAAGACATGTTGTTGTGTTTAGCACTGGCTAATAGATCTCTGGTTTCCAGTTGAATGAGGGAACATAATTTCAGCCATCAATTTAGATCCTTTCATGTGTTCCGACTGCTTCATTTGGCACAGTGCTGAGCTGTGTTTGCTGTCATCCAATAATAACATCCTCTGCTTTTCTCTTCTGCCAGGCTTGTCTTGTTTTAAACTTCATTTTCATTGAACCCTCCTTAGTATCACTTTTATTGTCGTGATCTATTGTTCCTTTATTTTTTTTCTGAAACAGAATAATGCAGTTCTGTTACTTAATTTTAGAAAATTTATATCTATGGATTTAAACAGGTTATAAATGTCATCTTCATTTCTTGTAGTTGTAATTTTTTTTAAAATTCCTTTTTATTCCCCATTTCTTTTTAGATTATCTGTGTTTTGGATTTCCCAGGACAGCAGTCTTTAAGCTCCTTTTATTTTACATCTACATTCCTTGATGGGGAGCTTAGAGCTTCCTTTCCCTCTCCTCTCTCTTTTTCCACTTCCTGTATAATTTTTTGTGCGTTTCAGATGTTAACTACGTTGAGCTATAAGCATTTAAAAATAATGAAATAATGAAGGCTGTTTTATAACACTTAACGTTTTTTCACTTGAATGAGGTTTACTTTATATGAAGTTAATTTGGTAATGCAGCTGCTTATGAGCTAATCCTGCTTTCCTCTCTTAGATGATTAATCTTCTGAAGTCATTGGACCTACTTACAGAAGTAAGAAATGTAGAAATATGCTTTATTTAATTGTTCCACAGACATAATTACTTTGGAGCCATTATGACCAGATTTTTTTTCTCTTCTTTTCATGTACAGCTTTTTTTTTTTCCTCGTGTTCATTAACCATCCAGCTCAGATTGCATTGCTGGTTGCTGCTCTTTCACGTTTTTGTGTACAAAGCTGTATTACATTATAGCTGAGGTTATCCTCTTCTTTCAGTTACATGCTTCTATTTTCTTTCAGTCCAATCAGTGAGAGTCGAAGAGTGCTGCAAGAATCATGTGAATTTTTCTTGAGGCACAATTCCAAAGTTAAACATAAAAAGAAGCACTACAAATCAACTTCCCACAGGTTGAAAGTCATTTCGAAGTCAATGGGGACTAGTACGGGTGGCGCAACAAATCATGGAACTTCTGCAGTAGCAATCACTAATCATGATTACCTAAGCCAAGAAACTGTTGCAGAAATTAAAACCTCTCCAGAGACATCTGAGAAAGAGATAGAGGCAGATGGAACATCAGCCCAAAGGGTCGAGGAAGGTGAAAACAGTGGAGATCAGATGTTATCTGATTCTAAACTGGCTGTGGATCAGGTGGAAAAAAGAAACAAAGCCGATAGCACGTGTGATATGAGTAGCTTGACTGAAAGCATGAAGAGAGCAGGTGAAGGAAGGTAAGGCTATTTAACTCAGTCTTGTGCTTGTTTATGTGTATTACCACTAGTTTTGTAAGTTTTCTGTTTCTTTCTCTGAAGAAACAGTGTATTGCTGCTAGACCACTAACCCTCCATAGCTGTTAAGAGTACCGTAGTTCTTACAAACTGCTTTATGTGGCTGGGCATCTTCTGCATGTGGGCTACTTTACGCTTTTGTAGGATTCTTCTTTTCCTTTTAAGCATTGAGAGCTGGTAGGATGTTTTTGTATTGTTGAACAGTGACCCTCAAGAAATGTGTGGTTGCAATGAGAGCATTTTGAGAGATGACAAGTCTGAAAAAGAATGATGGTGACCCTGAACTTAGAAAAGTAAACAGAACTGCATTGCCTCCTTTTGAAAACAATATAGCATAGGTTATATTATAATTTCATTGCTAAAAAAGTATTTTTCTAGTGTAATGCACTGTGCTTATTTTTCATTATTTACAGAGTAACTCCTAAAAATGATTTTATTGTTTCTCCTCCACTACAAAGCAGCTGTTCCCAAATACCTGATGTGTCACAGTCACCTTCCGTGTCACTACTTGTCTACTCAGCTTCAGACACTAGAAGAGAGTTGGATTCAGGAAACAGTTCAAACCCTTGAAAGACTGAATTTTTATATGAACATTTTCGATGTATAGAATGAATATGGATTCTGTGTTACACTGGAAATAACGGATATTCTGTGCCTTATTAAAAAACACACATATCTTGCTTTGCACTTAAAAATACAAGCTTTGTTGTGGGGACAGCTAGCAATAATGTACTATATTTAATCCTGTCCAGGAAAAATGGAAATTGAAGTTCTGTAGGACACAGCTGGATTGACTAGCAGTAATATAAGAAAAAGATGAGAAAAACATTATTCCCAATATAAAGAACACTTTTTAATGAATTGCATTAAAATAATGCTTAGAAAGCACTGTTAGTTTTCAAGGCATAAAAGTTCCATCTGCATCTTTGATATTTTTCAAAACTTGTTAATTTTTTCTCTTTTTTGCTGTGTCTTAAACAGCAGTTTCACTTATACACAAATTTATAAATACTCTCTAAATAATGTGTCATGATGTATCAATTGTAGCACTGTTTTATGGTAGCTTGTACACTGAATATGAAAGGGAAACTGGAATTAGTGACTTATTTTGTACATAAAAAAGAATTTTGTAAATAACTGACTGCATAAGGTCAATATTTAGAACTACTGTTCTGTATGTATTGTACAAACTTGGTGAAGTTCACACGCTTCCTTTAAGCTGTTGCTTATGTCAGCAGCCTTGTGGTGATCAGACAAGGTTACTTCGTTCTGAGGAAAAGGGATTGTACTTTATACCTTCCGTGCGCCACACGCCGTGCGTCGGGGCAGGGCTGCCCAGACCCCCGTCCTGTTACCATTCGATGCAGCACCTCCGCGGGAAGAATCCTTCTCGGAGCCCCTCCTGGTGTGGTGTTCAGCACATCGTGCCAAAGAAGAAATAACTACACATCCCACCTGGCATAAGGGACAGACTCTGAAGTGTGTACACTTTGGGTTCTGGTTTTTTTTTTTTAACTGGGCTGTGGCGAAAGTTTGTTTCATGTTATTTCTATGCAAGTAACTTAATTTTTTTTAAATTCTGTAGAGAAATATCGTGCAGAAAATAAGCTTTTGAGTTATTAATATACAGACTTTTTTAGCATTACATTTACTTAAGAGGGCCTTAATACTTTTTCTACAAAGCTTAGTTTTCTATATGCTACAGCAATCTATTTTCTTTAAATCAAATAGGCCTTAATACGTGTAGCCTTTCATATGATAGGGGGGTTCTCAACAGCAAGTACTACTGACGTGGATAAGGTTTTCATCGTTTGGCTCTTGAGAAAGCCTGGCTCCAGTTAAGTCAATGGGATTTATTACCTGAGATAATTTGGAGACAGGATTTTGCTGTTTTCTAAACCTAAATGTCAATGGGTTTTGTGAGACTGTTCAGCATCTTGCGTGTGATCACTAATAAGAATATTTCTGAATATTTTGGTGATATTATTATTTTCCAATTTGGGCAGCGTTCATGGTGATGCTTTGAACAGCCACGCAAAATTGCATGGCACAAAGGTCATGTAAAAGCTGAAGCAACAGGAACTACAGCTCTGATAAACCAAAGTAATTTGTTTTATCCATCATGTATTAAAACTGGAATGTATGTATCTTTATTACAGCATCTGCATTTTAGCATTTGTAACTTAACTGCCTTAAATAGGACATGCTACTTCTATTATGATCTCTCTCCATTAAAAAAAATAGAGAATTATTGCTGCTGAGAAAAGATTTGAAAAATCTCCTGTGAAAACTGCACACTAAATACCCTTCATTCTTGTAGTCATGTTTGTAAACGGGTAACTTTATACACATGTGCACTGTCTTTGTTAGTAATATAATAAACTCTTGTATAGTAAGAGCTTCTGAGTTGATATTTCTTATTAACTAGACATAGCATATCTGTTGCTCTACTACTGTAGCATTTTTGCACTCAAGACACTTTAATGTACTTTTTCTTAGAGCTGTGTAACAAGTGTTGCAATGTTTTTGTATCCCTCCTGTGTAAGTGAGAAACTGAGACAAAACAATGATGGGAATTGTCCATCCCATTGAACACGGAGGGTTATGAAAGGGTGAGATGTTTGAAGCATTCTTTCTTTCACGACTTCCAGCTAAAGACCTTTAGATTACATAGAATGCGTATTTGCATACTGTGTGCTTGCTGACACCTTAAAATGTTGATATACATTTTAATTTTTCTTTTTATATTATTCCTTTATTAGGTTGTTCAGAAGAAGTTCTGGTTTTGTGGTAATGGCTCTAAAAAGGATAAATACAAAGTAATTTTAAAGTTGCAGCAATACCCTGGGCTTAAAAAGACACATTTTCAAAGAACTGTGTAATACTAAGCAGTAATCATAACGTTCATGGGAAGAGAAATGCATCAGTGGTAGAATGAGACTGTAGCACTTGTGTGGTCCAGTGCTGCTGTACTAGAAATAATGTATGGACTGTGAATTCCCACGGGGACCTTTATAGCTAAAGGGATTATGGTCTCTGGATGCTTTAACCTTGAAACACCCAAGCAGTAGCTGGAAAGTTAAACAGCTCTTTGAATGCCCGGGAAAATGATGGGGGGAAAGAAACTGAGAGAGATGCAGAGATGAGCCAGGGTATGGAAGGCTGCCTTACAGTGATGACCTACAGAGAAACTCAAAACAGTTTCTCTAACAGGTGTTCAAGTTATAGAATCATGGCATGTTTTGAGTTGGAAGGGACTTTAAAGATCATTGAGTTCAAACCCTCCTGCTATGGGCAGGGACACCTCCCGCTAGAGCAGGTTGCTCAAAGCCTCATCCAACCTGGCCTGGAACAATTTCAAGGATAGGACATCCACAGCTGCTCTAGGCAACCCGGTCTAGTGTCTTCTCACCCTCACAGTAAAGAATTTCTTTCTGATATCTAACCCAAATCTCCCCTCTTTCAGTTTAAAACCATTACCCCTCATCACATCCCTACAGTCTCTCATCAAGAGTCCATTCCCATCCCTCCAGTAGGCCCCCTTCAGGTACTGAAATGGTGCTGTGAGGTCTCCTGGGAGCTTTCGCTTCTCTCTCAAGAAGCCCCTCCTCACATATGAGAGGTGCTCCAGCCCTCTGATCATTTTTGTGGCCCTCTGAACCCCTTCCAACAGGTCTATGTCCTTGTGCTGGGGGCCCCTGAGCTGGACACAATCCTTCAGGTGGGGTCTTGCAAGAGTGAAGTGGACTCTCCAAATTTGCAGTTGCCACCATTTGTGTTAGAAAGTTAAAAAAAAAAAAAAATATCACCTGTAGATAGTCAATTTCTCAATTTCTTTAGTGGCTATTCAAAATATGCCAGCAAAAAAACCCCTTAAGTAGGACAAAATGCACAGGTGTCTCTCCAAGGAATACAATTGCCAGAGGGTGTTTTTTGGGAAGTATAAAGGTTTGCTTTCATCTGTTATCTGACCAAAGTTAAAACTGAAAATACACAATTGATATGAAAAGGGCTTTTCTTAAACTCTAAGAAGAACTTCTTACTTAGAACATTTCCATCAACTGGAGTCATTTAACTGAAACTGGCTTTCTTCAGAATGATGCACTGGATATCCAGCAATTTAAATGACCGATGTAGCCATTTTAGTCTGGTTTTCTGCCTTTGTTTGCAAAAAGCTATAATAAAGGATACTGACAACTCCTCCAAGCCTTAAACTATGTGTGCCAAATGATCTTTTACTTCTTTCTCTGAATGGCTCTATCATAAATCACTTCAAAGTGTGTGTTTTACTGAGTGTTTGGGTTGCAAGTAAAAGTCTGTCAAAGGACAAGATAAATTTAACATACTAAAATATATTTGATTTTTGATTTGGTTCAGCAACTGAAATTACCAATGCAGTAGTTTTATGGTACAAGTTGCATGTACTGTATTTTACTCTCATATTCTGCTGAATTTTTTAATGAAAACTGGGTAAAGATTACCTAGAGTGTAAAAATAAATACACATGTATACTTTGAAGAAAATAATCCAAGTTTGTAACCCAGGATATTAAAAAGAAATGGTTATTTCATTTATATTTGTAGCATTTAAATGGTGCTATTAGCAGATAATAAGAAAAATTCCTGCGGTATTTAAAAACTCTTTAAATCCTTTTGCTTTTTGAAACTTTAAAAAAATGCAAACCAGTTGAGGAACAGTACCCTAACAAGCTGAAGCATCATACTGTTTTCTTTGCCGGTTGTTCAACTGATTTACAGAGAAAGGTAGGTGCTTTTTCTTTGCAGGAGACAGATTATACTTGGGTTAAAGGTGGTCAAATCCAGTTGAATTCCATAAGCAAAATTAATAAAAAAAACCCTCAAGACGAAAAGTTGAACTTCTTCAATAAAAATAAGTTTAACATTCTGCAAAGCACTGAAAAATGCCATAGGTGAACAGGAGGAAGAATCACATTTCCCTTTGAAGTCTGACCACCCAGTCTCGGTGTGCAATTGCAGATCACCGCACATCAAGGCAGAAAGTCTGCATCCTTCCCTGGACACTGGCCGCTTGTTGAACGGGGCTTTGAAGGTGTCTGCCCGCTCTCTGCTTGGCTGCGCTCACTGGGAGGGATCTCTGCCAGTGTTAACCATGGGTGTTTGCAGTGATTTACATGGCTGCCACCAAAGGTATTTTAGAGTCTTGCAAGAATGAATGTTACTTCCTATGCATTACCTTTATTTGCACTTATTCTTTCACTTTTAGTTTTGTCCCTTATCATACATACATATACATATATATATTTATTTTTAATGGACTAGAGTTTAACTGTAATTAAAACAAAGAAGTTGGGCAACCTGTACCACACCTTCCTGAGCTGTCTGCTTTTATCTCTAGAAGTGGAGCTCACAGCACTTTTCTGATGCACATCTATGAAATCCGCTTCTGTATACTAACCGGATTTTACTTCCTATTAAAAAGCACTTGAGATACAAAGTATAATTAAAGGATTAAAATCATGCCAGGACATTTATATCTGAGCTCTTCTCTGAAGCTCATTCCCTGGATTTCAACTTTGTTCATCAAAACTATGTCTAAAATAAAATTGCTTTATTTCAGGTTTTACCTTTTAAAATAAGGAATCACGGAGTTGTCAGAGTTGGAAGGGACCTCTAGAGATCATCTAGTCCAACTCCCCTGCTAAAGCAGTGTTGCCCAGAGCACAGTACTCAGGACTGCATCCAGGCACGTCCTGAAGGTCTCCAGAGAAGGGGAGTCCATAACCTCCCTGGGCAGCCTGTTCCAGGGCTCTGTCACCCTCACCCTAAAGCAGTTTTTCCTCATATTTGAATGGAGCTTCCTGTGTTCCAGCTTGTGCTCATTGCCCCTCGTCCTGTCACNGGCCCTCTTGGGCACATTGCTGGCCCGTAGATAGTTTACTATCTACCAG
>VXBJ01005425.1:337051-371462 GCA_013400055.1 Nycticryphes semicollaris | reverse complement strand
AGATTTTATATTGGTTATATATTTATAGTAATACATAATATATGTCCACCCATAATTTTTATCATATTATAAGCAGTATATTCTATTATAGTATATACAACACATTCTTATATAATGTGTAATGCCAAGAATTATTTTCTGTATAAATTTGTATCTATCTGTATATAAAATGATGGATATATAGGTACAGAGATATACAAAATGAATTTAAATGCAGCTGTTAAATAAAACAGCAAAAACCATATACATGGGTTACTTATTCCTTATTACTTGGGAAAACTAATAATAAGACTGGTCCAGAATTATTTCAAAGCTGCTAATAATGAATGCGGAGAAGTAAAGCCCAGCATTTGGGATATCAAGTTGTCTGACAATAATTTATTTCATTTATATGAATAAGTAAATACATACTTTTCTTGTACAATATGTTCAAACTCTGCTTGTTCAGAATAAACAGAACAGGAGAGAAACCAGGAATTGATTTCCAAGCATCTTCTGGAAGAATACTATTTTCACTAAGGAAAAGAATTTTAAATGTTGGATCACTTTTGTAGCTATTGCAAAACCCTAGTGAAGAAGCAATATTTCCACTCCTTTGAAATTAACCACTGAGATTTTGATTTTATATACACAGAAAAATGAATTAAGATTCATCTAATGGTTACTAATTAAGATAGATACTATGTAGAGTGGTAGTTTTTCAAACTGAAAGATAATTTGCAAATTTTGGGATGTTTTTAGTCATGCCCTGAATTAGTAGCGGCTTACTGTCTTACAATTTTTCAGATTTGTAATGAAAACTAAGAAAACTTACATTTCAGAGCAAGCAGTACCTTTAAAGCAAATAGTACTCATAGTGACAATTATCTTGGATTTGGTACTATGATACTTTTTTTCACAAAGAAAATGTTGACTAATATCTTCTTTCAGCAGGAAATTCAGGAGAATTTAGATAATTTGGAAGCACACACTCCTCTTTCATTATGGAAAGAAAGCTGCCACTTTTAAAAAACCTTTAGAAAAGAGAAAGGAGATTCCTCTGTCTTGTGTATATATACACATTACATTTCAAAAAGAAGTATCTTGTCTTGCATTCATTTTAGATCTACTCCTGTGTTACGTGTGGGTGAAAATGAGTAAAACTGGACCATAAAAATGCAATTTTAAAACCATACAATGTGTATTAATGTGTAACATTAAAAAATGGGGGCGGGGGTGTACTGTTGCAGATTAATATGTATGGATTACAGAAAAAAAATATCCACCAAGCAACAGCAATTTAAATGTCTTAGATGCTTATATCCTTGAGTAACAGAAGTCTTGGATTTAGGAGATCTATTTGTACTTGGAACTCTTCCTCGTTTCTCTATTTTTCTTCATCATGGATCATCAAAGACAGAACAGTACTTCCTAAGTAGGTATTTTTCTGTGTGTTACTAATATGAGCAAGAAAATTTAAAATTTGAACACAAACTAACTAAAAAATTCAATATTAATTTGGTAGGGAGAATTTTACTCCTGTTAATCAGGTTTCTAATTTAGATTCCTAAATATAAAACCAAACAAATACAAGATTCCCACTTTGGCTATAATTCTTTATTAACTTAACTATCATTTCCAAGACAGAATTTGTTAAGTAATATTAATTAATAAACTTAATTAATATTCACAAAATAATCCCCAGACTGACCCCTTTTCATCTTAATTACATTATGTTACTAATGAAGGAGACTAGAATTCTAGTAGTTTTAATTAAAAGTGCTTCTTAATCAATGAACAGTGCTAAGCTAAATAATGGCTTTACAGCTCTGATAACATTTGTGATTGCTCATAATAAAATATCCATTACTTCTAGAAAGTTAACACATTCAAATATATGGGCTTTAGCTGCTGATAAACTGACCCATTTCTTAGGTTATTCACATGCAGAGTGAAGTCATTATGTGTTTTTTGAGCAGAATCTAACGCTAAAAAGTATTCTTGTGATGTCATTGTTCTGCAGATGTGACAGGCAAAGGCTCACTGCGAGTAATGAAATTATATTGCTTTTACCTTTTCCAGTGCAGATGGGATGACTGCCATCTGTAAGAAATTCCCACATGGCCTAATATACAGCTAAATTTAGTGGTGCCAGCTGGGTCTTGTTCTCTGGGTATAATAACCTTAATATCATAGGACTGCCTTTGATGGGGCAAATGTTACTGCATCAGAAATGAATTTTTCATTGCCAGTCCTTGGTGCACGTATGACAACTCTATATTAGATAGTCTTTTGAAATAAGTCTGATTTTTTGGTTTGCGCGCTGCTCTGCATTTACAGAACCCTCAAGGTGCGTTCTTGTGCCTTTCCACTCTTTTCATCTCCTGATGGACCTGTGCAATCAAAAAGGAGGTTGAATCTGGATTTACTTCATGCATAATATGTAAGATGTAATTTCTTACTATTCCTGAATCAGGACATAATGTATTTGTTGGAACTAATGCAGTCAGTACTCTTTAAAACTGCTCAGTGATTGATATATCTGTCTCGTTCCTTTCCTCATTTCCTTCTCCCTTTTTGAAATAGCATTTTAACTAGGGAAAAGTGTACTTAAAAGAAATTAACATCCTCCGGGAAACGTACTGGTTTGAATTATTATGTGAAGAAAAATAATTCACTAACTCAGAAAAGCCTGCCAGAGCAAAACCAAAAAAATGGCTGAGAAAATCTTTTTATTTCCTTGGGTTTGCAAAACTGTCACAAATCTGAATTTTAATCGCCGAATGATGAACAGTAAAGGAGAGAAGACGTAGCCAATGACTCAGTGATCCTATATTTTATAATGACTGAAATGCAAAATAATGAGTTTGGATTCATTTTATGGAGTTGTTTTGCCTTTATTTTCACAACTCTAAGCAAGAAAAATACTTTGGACAGTGACTTTTGGGAGACAGTATTTGTTTTGTCCATTGATAAAGGTCTAATCCTTCTAGTATGCAGTCCAGTAAGGAGAATGCTACATCATGGCAATGAGGAAAAAAATTGTGTGTTGCTCTTCTCGTAGCAGTCGGTAACAGTGTTGTCAGCAGTTCAACACCTTTTTCAGAATATGCAGTTCTTAATGTAACAAGAACATTTGCTTTTAAGCTTGTAAAGTTGTTTATTCACTTGGTAGTCAGATAGGACACAGTTTTTATCCCAAGCAAAGAAATATGGAAGATTTGAATACTCCTATCAGTAGATGCCTTTAAGGACAGACTAATTCATGGTACCAAAGAGAGGGAGGTGTAATATTGTGTAATATAACAGTAAATACTGTGTAATACACAGTACTATACCTTTCAGCGTTAATCTATTTATCATATTCCATGAAGCAAGAAGGACATTAGAAAAGAACTGTGAAATATGTGTGGATACCTGCTAATCAGTTAATAAACATTTCTTTTATACTTAGCAGTCTACTTTTAGTTCATAAATAGGTTAATTTGTCCACACCCTTCCACATTTCGTACAGTAGAGACAGTGTAAATAGTATAATAACACAGACTTAAACATGAAATCATAGGCTAAGTCATAAGATTACTATCTCTCAAAAATCAGCTTTTAACATGGGATTAGAAATATTTTACATAATAAGCATACTTTAGTAATCTCAGAGGAAAACAATCAACCAACCCGATGACACAGTAGCAAATGGTCTTGCCAGACTGTAAATTCAGTCAACAACTATTAGAGGAACACTTGAAAGAGTTTCATTAGTCATTATTTTTTCACTGACACTATTATTCCCTTTACCAGCTTCCTGTACAGTGAAATATTCATACCCAACACCCTTAATGTGTGAAAACATTGTTGTGCTGTGCTCTGATCTCATCAGAAGTATCCCGGTCTTACTGTTTTGCTGAACCTCTCATGTTGGCTGCACCCCCTATGAATATGAGGTCTTGGATTCACATCAAAATTTAAATAGTTTCTTCATCCAAAAAGTAAAGCTCAAACGTGCCAAAACTTGTGGAATGTGCATGTTTTTACTCTGCCTCCTTTTCCTAAAAGTTTAGCTGCAATCAAGATAACCAAGCTTCAAACCCCATTAAATGCTACTCAGCCAAGTTTGGGAAGATGTTGCTATGGGCGTATATATATATAGTGATTTGCTAGTGGACAGCCAGTTCACTTCTGTGGTCAATATTTCTTATTTCCTACTGTAAGAAGTAGGAGACTTGGCCATCTACTGGAAACCTATTTTGCTGCGGGTAGTACCAAAATGAAATACAAAAAGGCTATCCTCAACACAATCTGTGAAATATGTTTTGCAAGATGGTGTTTGTTGCATGTGTATTGCAATTTCTACAGACAGAATTAGATTTTTCAGCTGTCTTGTGACGTCCAAATAAAAGGGAAAAAGAAGGATGCTTGTTTTTTTTTTTTTCTTTTGATCCTTTTTTCTTAAGTATTTAAAGAAGGAAGGAAAAAGGGGAAAAGAAAGAAAAGCACCAAACCAAAACCAAAAGAAAACAGCACCAAAAAAAAAAACCCACAGTGCGATGGGTTGAGGAGCGGAATCAGCTGGTATGTTTGGGATTTTTTTTTTTTTTTGAGGGAATTTCACTGTCTCCAGCAATGAGAGTTGGAAGCCTCTTGCAAAATATCTTGAGTAGGTTATGCTTGGGATATGTTATTCATAGTTAGAAGCAATAGATTTCACCTGTCATAGTAATAGCCTTGTTGTCAGTTGCACAGCAAAGAGGTAAGTCTCAGGGAATGTGCTTCACAAGGGCGGAATACAAAGAAGACAAGAAAAAAAAATGAAAACAAAAAATCCAGCTCTGCATGGTAAAAAGAATGCCCCATTTTTCTAGTCTGATACTTATTATTAAGGTTCAACGAGACTTTAAAAACAGGTGTCAAAGTATGTGAATTGTCTCTTTTCATACTCATTCTGCATCTTTCAAGGACCTGTTTTATTCTTTATTTCATGTTTCTCAATCCACAGAAGAACCACAAGGTGATTCCCACCATTGTAGCCCAGTAGGTATGTACATTAGAAGCAGCTCCCCTGCCTTTTTTCAAGGTAGTTTTGGGTACACCCTACTTCTCTCTTTATCTTTCATCATTTGGGGTAGTCGGGAAGAGCTGTTTTAAATTGGTTGCTGTCCTAGCATGTACCTCTCCAAATTAAAGGATGGCTCAGCTGGTGGGATGCACAGGCAGGACACCAGCTTTCTTCTGCTTCCCACCAGCCTCATGCTGGGGCAGAAGGGAGAGCACCTGCAAAATCAGCCATATGTTTTTTGGGGGGTTAAGACAGCAGTGTGGAAGGTGGCTTGTGACTGATGTTATAATGAAATATAGTAAAAAGTCAAACCTGGTAATTTTGAGTGCCAGTGTTCTCCTGACACCTCCGATTGCATTGCTAGGCGAACATCCTGCGTGTCATGTGGAACAGAAAAAGGGAAAAAAAAACCCAGAAAATCATAGGTTACTGGAGAGGGAATAAAAGAAAAAGCTTCTTTTCCACTCAATCTTTTTCTTTAAATTAAAAATTATTTTAATGTAAGTAGAAGAAAGCAGACATTGTCTCCCTGCTATAGTTCGCTCTGGCAGGGTTGAACAGCTCTAATCCATAATATCTGCAATATCTCATTAATTTAGGCATATTTCTTGTTTTTCTCCTTTCTTGCAGTCTTGTTAATTACAGTCTCATCTACAGAAGCAAAGATTATTCTCAAATAATGGAAAAGAATATCTTTTTCATGTTAATTAAGTATAGGAGTGTAGAACGAATGGGAAATTGCCATGTATCGCACATACCAGTAAGGAGCAAATCAAGCTGTTGAAGAGTACACAGGATGAGCAATAATTCATGCACTTTTTCCTTTTTGATACAACAACTTCTATGTTTTGTGGCAGTTAAAGGACCTGGAATTTGTTCTTTCTAGTCCCCAAAATGGCATGTTAGAAGGACTGAGCTAGTCTTGGCTTACATGGGATTTATGCAACATTAGTAAGGAAGTTTTACCCTGTCAGCCCTTCACAGAGTCTCTTCTACAGTGCTTGGAACTAAATGTGAAATGTTTTTAAAGAGAATATGTGACAATTATAATAACGGCTCATCTTGATTATATATTGGGAAATAAGCATCACATCTGTTATTTATCCCTGTCTTCTTCTGAGCTTTTTATATAAAAATAGCTGTATTTCTGTAGCACAAATGTTAACAAAAGGACAACAGCATATTATCAGAAGGAACATGCACAGTTGTGGAGATATTCTGTACAATTTCAGAATGCACATATCATACATGTCACAACACTTAATGTCTTGGCCAGACTGGCTGGGCCAGCAACACTGGCAGGGCAAGGAATTCTGTAAAGATACCTTAAATTTTTTCAAGTTTATATATACTGGACCCACTGCAGGGAAGGAAATGAAATTTGAAAGAACAGAGAGCTACTGTGCATTATCTTTTCAGGATCCTTTATTATCACAAACTACTTTCACTGACCAAAGATCATAATCAGATGCTTCAGGGCAACTGGTTTTATGTAGTATTTTTCTGAAGATATTACTGCCTTTTGTAGTCGTCAAAATTTGCTAGAACCTAGAAATAATAGTTAACGTTAATTCCAAAACTCTTGGTTGCCTAGTGTCAATAGAAATTTTAATTTTAACTGAATTCTTGGGGAGAAATAGAATTCTCTTTTTTTATTTTACCTGGCAATTTAATTGAATGCAAAAGAATACCTGTTTGCAAATAACGATTGTTGGTTCAATTCCTCTCAATATTTTTATCTCATAGACAATCTATAAACTTTAAACATATTTATTTGTTTACAATTTTAATTTCTCTATTCTTCCATTTCATGATAAATATGTGTTCCTGTTTTATGACATAAGCAGTATAAAACTCTTTTCTTTGATCTTACCTTTATTATTTGGTAGTTTCTTATGATTAAAAAACCAAAAAGAAAGAAGAAATTAGAGGATCTTTTTTCTACTTTCTTTTCAGACAAAACATCTAAAAACATGAAAATATTTATTTTTCTTATTTCTTAAAAAGTTTTTTTCTAGATAAGAAAGAAATATTCAGATGGGTCTTGTTATGGTTCTTTTTCATTTCTGTATACATCTTCTGAAGAAACTTTTGGTCCTGTTTCAGCCAATTTTGTTGGAGACGTCAAGGACTCAGAGCTTCAGTAAGTGTCAGGAAAATCATAGAATCCTAGAATGTTTGGGATGGAAGGGACCTTAAAGATCACCTAGTTCCAACCCCCCTGCCATGGGCAGAGATGCTTCCCACTAAACCAGGTTACTCAAAGCCCCATCCATCCTGGCCTTGAACACCTCCAGAGGCTGGGCATTCACAACTTCTCTGGGCAACCAGTTCCAGTGTCTCACCACCCTCACAGTAAAGAATCTAAACCTCCTCCCTTTCAGCTTAAAACCATTACCCATTGTTCTATCACTATAGTCCCTGATAAAGAGTCCCTCCGCAGCTTTCCCTCTTATAATCTTCATGACCTCCTCTGGACTTGCTCCAACAGTTCCATGTCCTTCTTATGCTGGAGACCCCAGAGCTTGACACAACACTCCAAGGGGAGGGGAGGGGAGGGGAGGGGAGGAGAGGCAGGTGGAAGTCTAAAATATACACATAAGAAGCAGAAATGTTCTCCTTTTAATAATCCAAAACCAAATAGCCAAACTCTGGTAGCAAGTGATTTTCTTACAGGGCGGGGTGTGTGTGTAATTTGTGGATTATTTCAAAACTACAGTTGTTAATTGGATGGTTCTACTATGATTAAACACCTTTGAATATTCTGGCAATGTTGCCATAATTTATTTAAGTATTTTTCTATGTCAGTTTGGTTTCATCTGAAATAAAGTTTTCCAGTGTCTCTTGTCAAGGTGAAATTAAGTTAGAAATATGAAGGCAATATTTTGTTTTCATTTGACATTTCTAGCAAGAGTGAAGAAGGTAAGAGCAGGAGATCAGTTGCATCATGGATTATTTTACTTCAGTGGCCCGGAAAATCAGATATTTGAGTTCAAATACCTCATCGCTCACCCTGCCATTCTTCTCATCTTGACCCTAATCATTCTTGACCCACTTTTTACACAGCCTGTTCTTTGGTAAATGGAAAAAATGAACATCAAGCAGTTTGCTGGAGTACGGACTGCAGATCAAAACTCATAATTGTTTGAGAGTCCTAAGGAAAGGATTTCAGAGGATGGCCTACCACTGTACTGTCAAGTCAAATTAATTGTCTCCAAGCAATTTAATTTTATCTTTTTATTGCATTGCCTTTTAAAACCAGAGGATGTACATTTATTTGTCAGCTACCATGTTATTACAGATTTTTATTCACTACATAAGTTTTTTTGTTTAAGCAAATTGATAGTCATCAATGAGCAAAACAAGAGGATGAAGTTCTTTTATCGTACATTTCATTGGCTTATTATCAAATTATTATGGTCTATTAAGGAGTCAGCAGTTGTGAAAAAAATCCTCACTATATTTTTCACATTTATGCAGATTTCTTGGTATTCACAGTCAGCTTTCGTAAGAAATTAATCATCAAAGGAAAATAATGAAAGTTTACATTACCTTGCAAATTCTACCCAATTTCCAAGCTTTGTTGTACTTTATAATAATCTTGTTCTAAATTATAAAGTAAATTGCTTCAAACTTGTCTAAATATACCTTCCAGAATCAACTCTTGTATAATGCACAGTGCGTAAGGGATTCCGGTATATTCAGATAAAAAATGTATAAAACTCATTCATTGCTTATTCTCTGTAACCATGAGCTCCTACTTTTCTTGTCTTATAGAGTTGGTAAAACTGGGAACAAATATTCCTTCTTTTTCTATTCAAAAAATTTACCTATTTCACCCAAAATTCTGGGGTATAATAAAGGAAAAACCCATGCACTGGCACCCTCTCCTCATCCTGCCCTGTGTGTTAGCAGGTGAAGTGCACTTGGGTGCAGAAGTTGGAGTTAAGGAACGTCATAGTCACAGGCAGCTGCATATCTGGCCCTGCTCTCATTCCCACCCAGGTGCCCCTAACCTCTCTGTACTCCCTGGCTTTTCATGCCTCTGTTTCACTCTTACGTTCTGAATGTTCTACAAACCTGAAAGTTATTGTTTGTCTGTGGTTTTTTTCTCCTCAGTCTACACTCTGAAAATAATCTGAGAAAACAAATATAAACAACTTTTGATAGTTAATTTGTCCTAGAAATAAATCCAGAACATTCTAATAACCTATATTAATGTCCAGTTTCTTACTAGGGCATAAATCTGTGGAATTCAATTAATACAAACAGACCCCCTGTGTCAAGTAATATTCTTTTCCTTTAAAAACATCACATATATTTCTCACATTCTCCACATGCAGCAAAACTCTCCAGTTTCATTATAACCCCACTCCTATCCCTCCCCACTGATTTCAGAGTAATTTGTATTTTAGCCTGGTGCAAGGCAAAAATTAGTTTTGATGGTTCTATCTTTATGTAGATGGGAATTAGCAGAACTTTATGTAATTGCAGGAAATGTTGTATAAAGTTCTTCTGAAGACAAACACTGAATATGATTATATACACCAAATTATAAACTGATGTGGGGCTGCAAGGTTAATACGAAAAGTGTGCTATGCTTGTTAGAGAGTATAAAACTCATGAAATGAACTTAGCAATAAGCAGTATTTTTAGTGTTTTCACTTAGAATTGTATCTCACTGGAAAGTCTTTACAACAAATTGGGAAACATGTGGAGTGCTTTCAAAATGTGTATGAGCATAGCATGGAGATATACAAAGATCTACTGAATGAAAAGTGTGCTCGTGCCACATATACAACAGCCATGAGGCTTCTCCAAACTTAAATCTGCATTGCCACTGTTTCTTTTCAAAATAGTTGCATGTAGTTCAGCTGAAGTTCCAGTTTAAAACTGGTTAATTTAACATTTATTCATTTGTGGAAAATTGGGTTTTATTTTCTATGCTTTTAAATAAACCAGAAATTCTACTTCTAATCATGTTATGCTTTGTAACGAACATTTAGGGCTTGTGAACATGTCAATTACAGCTGTAGCAAGAAAAAAGTTTCTATGGAAAAAATTGAGAAATTTCTTGCTCAGAAAGTATTATGCATCATCTTTGAGGGGAGAAAAGTCATATTTCTTAGCAACAGTTTTATTTGTGAATGAGACGTTTTCCTTCATAGTTTATACTACATTACAGTTCTATTTGACTATTTAAATATGTAAACAAATTATATCATGTCAAGTATGTTTTAAATGTTTATTTTCAATAGCTGATCTGATCTGAGATGTGTACAAGTTTACGGTAACAGTATTTTGAAGGTACTGGTGGTCTCTGCAGTGATCAGCACACTTCACAGGCCAACCTCCAGCCTTAATGAAAAAGGTAAATATCACTAAAACAGTGTGTGCTTCTTTTCCTTGACGTAGAAATGAAAAATGTCCATTTGCTTATTAACTGTAATGCCCTCAAAATTTTCACTGAAATAACTGAACTTTTTAAGTTACATTAACAATCTAAACCTAATCCAGCATTTGAAGAGTATATGTGTTCAGTATATATATATCTCACTGCTGAGGTGGACCAGGTATGTGAATGCTGGATTGCTTGCCAGAGCAGTTGATGGCAGGTTCCCCCAGGAATTTAAGTATGTATGTGTTCAGGGGTTTGTCCGAGACAGAGGTGGAGGGGAAAGATTTGAGAGGAAAACAAAACATCCCTTATCACTGCACAGAACTACAGACAGCTCAAGTCTTTCTCACTGTTAAAGTCAGGATTTCCCTCTATGTTTCACCTTTCTGATATTGCCAATGCTTTAACGCTTATATAACTTCTATATGAAACTGAACAGAAAGGCATTTTTTATTCTTGGTGGAAAATCATTAATAATCAGTGCAAGACGATGGTTCTGCCCCCCATGGACCCTAGAAGTTGCATGGATTCCCAGAGCCAGAATCGAGCTTCTTGGCAGAGACATGCCTCACTCTTCTTATTGCACTGAGTAACTCTCGTTTTGAAGGTTTTGCCTGGGAAACTGCTACTTCACTGGAAAAAGAGGCAGGGGGAGAGGAGGGAGCAGGTTTCTAAAGACCTAAAAGTAACCAAATGTTTGCCATCTGTGTTCATTCTAGAAAGAGAAGGGGTGAGATGAGTTATTTACAGGAATTCAGAGATGCCTGGTGTTACTAGAGCCAGGCAAACATTTGAAACAGTCTATTTTATGACCCCTTACAATTCTCAGACTTTTACTTCTGAGAACATTTACAAATCAGTTTGGCTGAGCTAGTCTAAGGAGTTGAGAGCTGGGAGCCGCTGACTTCAAAGGCAGACAGGCTGAGACTAAAGTTTCTTGCCAGGGAGGAGAGGGAACACAAAAAGAGAAAGAAGTAGTAAGGAGTAGTAAGGAGCTTCAGAAGAAGCAGGAAATAGATATATAGGACATTGGGGGAAAGATGAAAAAATGTGTATTTGGAGAATGCATAAAAGTTAATTGAAACAAAATGATATTCACTATATATTTATGAAAGCAATTCCCTAATAACTGTCTGACAATTTCCACTGACTGCCATGTGCTGTTCCTTCTGCCTATGAGATGAAAACTCATGTTTAAATTCAGAGGTACAGCATAAATCTAAACTGCTCATTGTGTGGGCAACCCCTGGCTTTTCCCATGTATGTACAAAATGAAATTTCATCTGTAGGGCCTCCAGTACTGCCTAGAGATGCATGACATAATGACATAGCACCTTAATATCCATCTCCTTGCTCTGTCTCATTAAATACGTGTAAAAAGAAAATAGGAAGGAAACTAAGGGATAAGTGTCTCTCTTTTTCAAAGTATATGTCATATGAACAAATGAAATATCCAGATGTGACCAGAACAAGTGGTACAGACATGTCTTGAAAGCAGATTCACGCAGATCCAGGTAGTCTCTTTTCCTTGAAATATAATGAAAGAGAAGAAAACACTCCACCACCCTATTACTATTCATTTTGGTGCCTGAACTAAAGCATAAGCTTCTGTCCAGTCTTGGTAGAGCAGACAATATTTAAAACCAGGAAGTATGTAGAGCTGTCCTTTGCAGTAGGTGGCTAATGATAAATTGTCCTGTCACTGGCTGGAGGCTCTCCAGCTTCTCCCTAAGTGCAGAAGATGTGGCACTTCACTCTATGTATTGTACTCTGCTTTGCAGCACTGTCCAGTGTATTTTGCTCATGTACACTTCTTCTGGAGAATAGCTCATGGAATGATTAATGAATTTATTCAGCTGAATAGGTTCATTCTTCCCCTATTAGAGTCTGGCCTACAATCTTTACAAAGCATTGCTTGGGAGCCGAAAGACTTTTTAATTCAGACTATTTAAAGACAATTGTAAAACTAGCCTAAAAATAAACTAGATTATAAAAAATAAGGTCCATGATGAGGACAAGTGTTGACTAGGTGAAATAGCCAGGAGAGAACTACAGTTTGCTGAAGTTGACACAAAGGAGATGTGTGGGTGTGGGTCACAGGATCCTTGGCAGCAGGACGGGCACATGTGATGCCATGTCCCTCATCTGCAGCCTAAGGGATCCAGCGCTGCTGGTGGAGTTGCTGAGAAACTTCAGGTTCTGGGGCATGTGTGCCAGCACAGCCTCCCAAGTGCATTGCTGAGGGGCACTGAGAAACTGGCAGGTGCATATAAAACTTTTATAAAAGTCTAGCTTTAGGGATTATCTGTTGCATTGCTGATATAGATTGCAAAGCTTTCATTCCCTGGTTGCTGGTTAATTATGTCATTAATAAACTGCCTCAGTCTTGACCTAGTTTAAAGTACAGGAACCAAGGTTTTACCTGTGATATAAATCCATGCATCATTCTCTCACATTTTAGTTACAAGACACCACTTCATAAATTTGATTTGCATGCCACTGTAAACCAAATTGTTCGCAAGTACAACCAAACATGTGAAGGTGGACAAGAACATTTTCTAAAGACATTTTCTTTTTGAAGCTCATGTGAAACTAATTCAGAGCTTGAAGGCAGGAAAAAAAAAAAGGGTGAGATGTTCAATGGGGAAAAAAAACTCTCCAAACATCAGACTGCTCATCTTGTAATCAGAGGAAGACCATCCAAATTCAGCAAAACACAGTCCAAGTGGCTTTTGGTAGAAAAAGTAGGTTTACTTGTATGAAAACATAAGTTTCTGGTGAAGTTGTGTTGGAATATGGGAGGCAATGGACATTGCTGATGAATGTGCACTAACTGGGAAAGCTGAAATATCCTCTTTCATAAGCTGCTGGACTCCAACTTTTGTAGAATACAACTCTCAGTTTATGAATGAAAGATAATTGCTTTTTTACATTTGCACATAGAACCACAGGTCCAGCAGGAGGTAAAATCTGCAATACAGAAACTCTGATACTGGCCTTTGGAAAACTTTTAATCTAATGTTTCAAATATTTGCTCTGCTTTTGTTGAGAAGTAAATTGGTTTTGTAGTTTGTGGGTAGCATAGAAGGTGAGGGAAAGGTGGAAGATTAGACTTCAGCAGACAGCAGAACAATGAGATCTCACCACCTTTTTTGTGTTGAATCAGCCTGTCTTAGAGAAGGGAAGTCAGTGTCATCTGGTCTTCATCTCAAAGGTAAAGTATGGACAGTAAATTTATTTAAATCATGTTGGAGAACACAGTGCAGCAGTGAGGTTAAAATCCAGAAAAAACCGAAAGGTCAGAAAGACCTTTCAGAAAGAGTAAACATGGAAATTTGATATAAAATGTAAGCCTGTTAGAATATCAATTGCAAACATCTTCTAATAAGGAACAAAATAATTATGTTCCTGCTGTTTTTAGTGAATTTCCCCTTTTCAAAATGTGATGTCTGCATGCTGCTCTGGAGGCTGGGAATTCCTAGTGGCAGGGTAGGTCAGTGCCTTCCTCTTACCTACCAACACTTGCCCACTGAAAGGCAGCTTTTCAAGTGTTAGTGGATCAAGTTGTGGAACCAAATGAGATTTTAGCAATAACATGCTGGATGGAAAAAGAGACCCCTGTGTACCTCTTGTTTGTTATTTTTGACCATTTCTCCAGTGGGAAAAATGTTTATTCATTTCAGTGTGTCTCCTTCTGAATAACAAACAAAAAATCACTTGCATCATTGATAATAGCTATTGTACATTTTTTCCCCCCTCTGTGATGCGTCCTGACTTCAGTGTCAGTTATCTCAGAAATATAATTATGGAAAATTGGGTCTGCAGCATATGCAGTTTGCAGTGTATGCTGTCACTGCTTTCAAGGGCTGCATTTCAAGTGAAAGCTGTGGTGCTTACTCTGCCCGGAAAACTGGAGCAACTGCCTGTTGTTACACTCTAATCTCAGCATGTAGAGATTCAGCCATTAAACTCCTCTCAAGGTTAATTAAAGTTTTGAAGGCAAAGGTTTGAAATGCAGACATGCTAGAGAGCAAGATGTTTCCTCTAAGGATTAAATAAAAGCCAGTGGCTAGAGCTCTTTTCAGCTCTCTGTTAATTCAAGTCTTCGTCCAGCTGATTTTTACTCACCAGAACAAGACCTGGAGAGTTCAGGACACACATTTGGTGAGGTGGGACCCTGACTGTAGCTGAAGCCCCATAAATTAACCACGAGCTGTCAGCTAGCAGAATATGATCTAACAAAAACATAACAATAAACTGTTTAACAAAGCAAATATCTACAGCAGTGAGAAGGGAATGAAAGTCAAATAAAAATATGCACTATGATCTGAAAGCTTTTGCATAATCTTCTAAAGACACACAAAACACTTTTCCATTCAGTTTTTCCCCCCTTTGTTTGTCCAAATAGGGTGAATATTCATAAAAAATCCATTTTTAACAGATCTATTGCACTAGCTTGGTCTTTCTAAAATGAAACAGAAGATTCAGCATTTGAAATGCCACAGAAGAAGTATATTAGCTAACTGGATGCTAACAATTTCATACAGATGTCTGCTTATCATGCAAATAGTTTATTTAGATGCAAAGACACATTAGACTCCGCTGATCAGAAAGTGAAAAATGGTCGTTGCTTCATGTTGTTCCAGTGTATGTGATCAGAATTTCAGTGTACTTTCTCTTGTACATCAGATAGCACTGAAATGTGCAACAAAAAGTGAGGGACAGAGAAACTGTATACAAAGGAAGCTTGATTTCTAATGTAGTGGATATTAGTGGTAGATGATGGGCTGCAAAAGACAGCTGCCCTTAAATCAGCAGACCATTACTCAAACAGCTGTTAACAAGACAAAGCATCTAATTTCACCTACTGTATTCTTAATTTTATTCCTACCGCGCTGATCACATGCTGATTTCAGTATGACATTTAAAAAGAGGTCTCAGCTGGTTTATGTAGTACTTTATAACCCCTGATTTGCAAAAGGCCAACTGACTGATATTACTTTTGAGTTCCAGAAAAATAATACAGCATATAGCCTTCTGTGGAACATGAAGGGGTTTTCATTAAATCTTAAACCTAAACCGCTTCTTGGCCTTTCCCCAATATCATACCTATCATTTTTCTCTGTAAATGATGTTTGAACCCTAAATGTTGGTACATTACTTTTATCTATTACTATTCCCAAAGATGGTTTAATCATCCTAATATCTTGTGTAAAGGTCTTGATTTTGCATGGAACTGTTGATAGGGTGCATAATGAAGGTCTTCCACTGAAGGATGAGTCAGACAACTGAGTGTCTTAGCAGTATGTAGCCCATAACAGAGCACTGCTCTCAGTGTGCTAAACAGACCACAAAATGTTTCAGCTCCTGCAAAACACATCATTTATTCATACTAGAGGAAGTATTTTTGAAGGCAATAGATGAAAGCAGTTTTTTCCTTGGCAAAGATGGGATTTTGACTGGTGCAAGTACCTGCAAATAAGTAAAAAGCAATTTCTGCTATTTCACAGTGATACTGTGCTGAAGGGAACCACTCTACATGTCAAGCTAGTCTGTTGTTCACCACGTTCAATTTTGTTTTCTCTTGCCCATGCATTATTACCTTTCAAATCTTAACTGATCATCATGCTGTTGAGGGAGTGGACAGATGTCCTCTTCCACAGCTCTTTGGGATGATGCAGGAGGTTATTGCTGTCAGCTGCCCATCACCATCCAAGCAGCAATGCTGGCCAAAGAGGATGGCAGCATCAGAGGGTGCTTGTGGCTGTGGCCCTGCTCTGTGCAGCATAACACAAAACAAAGGCTTTCATGTGTTATGTGTCCACGCATAGCTTTGTAATGTTAAGAAGTGTGTAATGTGAATGTGTTATACAATCTCTAGAAGTTCCTGTTGGAAGTCTGAATATATGGTCTGGTCTGCTTTGTATTTCACTGGTGTCAAAAGGGCAAGGGTAACAGATAGCGATTCATCATCTCAGTAAATGGACAGTTAGGCGCTTGAGCAACAGAAAGTTATCACAGATAAAAGATTTGTATGATCAGTGCTATTTTTTTCCACTTTTCAGAACTGTTTTGCAGAGTCTTGGGCAGTTATTTAGGCCTTATGGTATTAAAGTTCATATATTGCTACTGTGAATTTTCCTCCTTGAGAGTGGAAATAGCCAAGGAGGAATAAGAGAAAAGGCAACAGTATTGTGCTTTGTGGTTAGGTTACTTTTTATGAGTCCCTGTTGTTTATGTTGTAGTGTACACCCAATATCAATTACTGTAAGCACAGTGGAGACTGTGAATCCATCAGAGAGAAAGTCTATAAACATGATAAAGCAATGTCACATTGCCCTCACTATTAGTTTATCTCTTTTTTTTTTCCTTTTTTTCTCTTATAGGTGAC
This sequence comes from Nycticryphes semicollaris, assembly GCA_013400055.1. Taxonomy (NCBI): domain Eukaryota; kingdom Metazoa; phylum Chordata; class Aves; order Charadriiformes; family Rostratulidae; genus Nycticryphes; species Nycticryphes semicollaris. The sequence goes on along the minus strand of VXBJ01005425.1, from coordinate 354,641 downwards.
AGTGGTGGTAAAAAAACCATCTGAGGGAATGTGTTGTCCAGTTGTTCCTACAGCATATTTATGTATTTAAGAAGTCAGTGGTGTCATCAAAGGGATGGCTGACTAAAAAACAAGGCATTTTATTAGAGTGAAATAGAAGGATGTAAATTTTAATCCAACTTTTGTGTTCTTACATCTTATTAATAAATTAAAAAACATTTAACAGAGAGAAAATAAAAATAAGGTGTTTATCCAAAGAGTTGGTGCATGTTGGTTTTTGCCTTTTTACATGCCTCCTCAAATACATAAACTCTTCTGCATAAAAGTTTTGCATTGTTAGTTTAACCCGCCAAAAACAACTGTAATATATATGAAATATATATTCTCAGCTTATTTTTCATGATTTATGACCATTGAAACCCTCATAGAGTTAGTGGGTTTGGGATTAGACTCGGAAATTGTGGCTGTAACATCTGTTATCGGTAATCATATGAACCATGTTTCTCATCCAACTTCTCTGAAAGCACCAACAGAAACGTTTTTCAGAGGAAACAGATATTGTTCTCTTGACACAACCTTGCCCTGTGCATGAACATAAATAATTTTCTCCATACTCTTACTGAGGAAGAGCTATGCCTGTGATGGAGTACTACACGATGGAGTAGGTTTTGCCTCACTGAGAATGTCTGCATGGAGAATTGAAATAACAGTAGGAGTAGCTGCCTGTGCAGACATGATTGCTTCAGAACCATCCCCAAAAAGGTTAACCTCACTGTTTCTGTCTTTATTTTAGCATTATTTATGTTTTCTGTTTCTATCTGGCTGTACTTAGCTTGGCACTGTGCACACTGTGACTGATACTCTCTACCTAAGTGCCAGCTCTTGCTAGGTTGAGTGTGAAAATTGCATCCATGGGATGCTCAGTTGATTTAAGCAAAGTTGTCTAGGGTGCCAGACACAAGGTAACATCAAAACTGAGAGACACTCTGTGTACACGTCTGAACCTTGTGGATTCTACCCTGAAAGCTGTGCAGAACCAGTGAATGTTAATAAGAGAACAGCAATCTCACAGATTTTCAGCATGTCATGTTAAATACATAAAAGAATGGCAACCGCTAAGTGTTTGGAGAAATAGGATGAAGAAATTAATAACCTTGGAGAAGGAGTGTTTCCTCTGTCATTTTCCCTACCTCTGTTGGTAGTTTTCATATTATACAGCACCTGCCGCTATAGTGACATTTATACATTTGAAATTAGGATTTATCCTTCTGACCCAGAAAACAGGTTTAATTGAGGTAATGCAAACAGTCAATAAGCGAAAGGACAGAGACAGGTTTTACAACAAGGTAATCAGACTGGTGGAGAGGTGGTGAAGCGTGACCTCCTTTTCCTGTCAACACTGCTGCTCTTTGGCAAACACTTTTCTCTAGCAGAGACTTTTATTGCATTTGGAAATCATCATCCAGACTTATGGCTGGGTTCAGTGCATTGGAAACCTGAGTGCTGTAAATCACTACAGTTTTAATTGGTTTCACAATTTACATCACAAGTGTGTTTATTTACTACGTGAGCCAACAAACCCATAAAGAACCATGTTTGTCCCAAGTGACCTGATTAGAAGGAGGCAAGGTGCCAGCAAAGACCAACAAAAGAGCTAATATTACTGGGGAGGCTTCTCATCAGGATGTGATAGGAATCAGAAGTAAATCACTGGAAGTCCTGCTACAAAGCAAAACAAAAATGACTTGAGGCTTTACTGACATGGCTGCTTGGGACTGGAGAAATTACATTAAAGAACATGTTAGCAGTATCTGTTTGATATTTATTTAGAAAAGCTGGAAATTATTAGACAGAAAAGAAGCAGAAGTGTTTGCTTAACAATTTCTCTTTCAGTGATGGACTGGAGGGCAGAAAAAAAGAACAGAAAAGGCAGAAGAGAAATTCCGGAAAGGGGTTGTAGGTCGTTGCTATACTCAAGGAAGGGGAAAGAGAAAATTCTTGAGTGAAGCAGCTAATAGAGGGGGGTTGAGGCCCCTAGTTTTGCTGCTAGGGCACTAGCTCTCTGGGCAATAGGAAAGATTTGGGATTTCTGGGATTCAGCAGCTCTTTGTCCTGGTCAGTCATAACAGATGCAATGTTGATGCTGTAAGATGTCGATGCTTGTTTTCCCCTACCTTCTCCTCTGCAGACAGCTAAAGCTAATACAGACAGAATTAACTCCTCAGTTGGACAACGAAGAGAATCTCTGAGGAGCTGCTTTTGGTAAAAGCATGTGGTTGCACACTAAATGGAGGGTTGGAGGGAGACACAGCCTCACCTCACTTCAGCCTAGACACACAAGTTAAATGGAAAACAATAATCCACAAGCAAAGTGTGATCAACTCAGGAGGATGAAACCTCTACTACTCTGGAGAAGAAACAGAGACAGCAAGATCAGCTACCGCAAGAGCAGACAAATACAAAAGCTCCTTTTTAAAGATCTCAGATTTCAGAATATAATCCCCAAAATCTCCTTAAATTACAGTAGATGCAATTGTCATGTGTCTCACAGGTCATCTGGGACCATTTCTTTTACTACTCAAACCTCTCACAGATTAATTTTCTGTATAAATAATTTGCATTTCAATGCGAGGATTAAAAAGAAGTTTTAGTACTAACCATGGAAAATAAGCTCCTATAAATGAAACCTTTGGTCCTTGAGGAACATTGGATTAAAAAAAAAGTAATTTCTTAATGAAGAAAATTACTTGCTGAACTCCAGCCCCAAGAAGTTTCTCCGGTCGGCACAGGCCGAGCATGCTGCATGCTCGTGAAGGATAACCTTAGCGCTATACATAGGCCAACTAGACTGATGTCTCATTAGCAAAACCTTTGTTCAGAAAACAGCCACTTTCCATAACATCCTGGCACCAAGTGCAAGGGTTAGGGTTAGAGTTAGAGGTAGGCTGGACGCAGCCTTGTGCTCCTGGGCCCTGCAGCAGCCTCCAGCCAGGGCTGCAGCATCACGTGGCTGAGTAATCCTGGAGTAAAAGGATGTTTCCTCTCAGAAAATAGTCTGGTGGCAAGCTCCAAAGTTACGTTTCAAAGCAGAACCAACTGTCCATCTAATTTCCAAAATATCCAAGATGAACGTTCATCTGAAATATCCAAAGCAACCAAGACTTCAAAGCAAAGTCACAACTGCCTGACATAGCAGTGAAAGTAGGCAAAGCAAACAGAAATTAGGCATAGAAGTAGTTCATTTTATGGATACTTATTTTACATGGAGGGTGTGACATTTCCAATTCCTTGTAGTAGGACATCTTCCTTGAGCAACACAAGCCTGACCTGCTCACAGTTTGGGTTACCCATGACTACCCTGCTCCCTCAAGTTGTATACAAAAAAAGCACTTATGGTATTTCCTCCCTTCTACAGCTTTTATTTCTCCTGGACATAATAAAAATCAGGATATAAAAGAGACGGATTGTGTTTGAACTGTTCTGTGTATAAACACACGATTTCAGTCTGCAGGGGTTTTCCTTTGGTATTCATCACACTAAGCACACAATGGGGCAAAATGTATACAAAAGTAACCAAGCCAGCGAGAAAGTGCAGTGGCTCATTTATTAAATTGAAAAATAAAATATGAAGATTTTTTTTTTCTGGGAAGTATGGAGCAGTCTTGGCTTCTAAAACTTGTTATTGGCACCAGCTCAGCAAGTGCCAACAGAATACAGAAAAAACAAGCTGAGAACAAAATGTTTACATCAGTGGTTCTTTAAATGAAGAAGTAATACCAGCTTCAGTCTTCAATGTGTTTATAATTCACTAGTGCTTAAATAAGACACATCATCCAGGGCTTTACACATCAACTATAACACTAAACTGTAATTTTCTATATGATAGGCTATTTAATATAATATTTCTACTCCATCTCCAGTCCCAATTAAGGTTACAGTCAACAGGAGATGGAAAGCAATTTTGTTCCTGACACATAAATAAGTTTTAAAGTGATTCGATATGCTGATTAAGTTATTCATAACAAAAGAAATGCATATATTTCTCATTAATTTTACCTTGAAGCACCAAAGTACATCCACTTGAGAATATATAGAATTTTGTTTTTATTTATTGGTATTGCAAGGCAGTGGTATGAATGCAGCAGCTTTGGTATGAGCCATAAAACTCATCTGTAATAATCAAATTGCAAGCAGCTGTGGATGTAGTTTAAACTGAAAAACATACCATTTAATTATCTGCATTATATTCTTTGGAAATTCATGCAGGATCCAGTATATGTAGATAGTTTTTTTATAAAAATTCTAGGAATTGCATATACAGGCAAAAGTCACCTTAGCTTTAACTATAAGTGATCAGTAGCCCAGCACATTTTCAAGGTATCTTGAAAATTTTAGACTTCAGGAGCCCTTTGGAGGTCATCTGGTCCTGCCTGATCTGCAAAGCTAGAACAACATGAAAGCTGCTTGAGGCGTTGCTCAAGGCATTGTCCAGTTAAATTTTGAGTTTCCAAAACAGAGATTGCACAAAAGAAAAAGTCTTTCTGGGGATACCTGTCCCAACACTTGAGGAATCCTTGTCATTTCATGGGCATTTTTTTTCCACTCCCTTACTGGAATATCCCTTGGTGTGACTTCTAACTGTTGACTCACGTCTTTTTTCTCTGTAGGTTTAATGTAGGCTATATAACACTTGGCATTCGCCCAGAGCATCACGTCATAGGAAAATTTTGGTTGACTGTTTCCCATTCCACAGGTGACAGTATTTAACACCAATTTCCAATTGAATTCATATTAGGTCTACAGAGCTCTTACATCTATTTAGTTGTAATGACTGGAGCCACATGGTTATTTTGTTCTTTGCATACTGTATTGATAATGCTGTTAGCTGAATTAATTTTAATTCACTTGGAGAGTAAGATTTTATTTTTTGGCATGCTAGGTAGTGCAGTATGCTTTCTACATCTTCACCTTCTTCAAATTAATGAACATTCTTTGGTTTGCAAATCCATTGGTCTGGCTTCTAAAGGACTTTTTGCAGTGAATCCTCCACCTCAAGTTCTAGTGTACCCATAAATAAAATGAAATGTAGGCCAAAACTAGTTCTGTGGCTAAAATAAGGTTGCTGATGTTTTAGTACTATTAAAAGTTCTTCTCGCTGTTTGCTGTGCAAGAGAGCAAACAGCTTCACTGATGCGGAAGGGAAGTAGGACAATAGTGATGGACCCAGGAAAAGGTGTGGATGCTCTTGTGACAAATTTGGACTTGTAGCAGAGTCAAGGGGTTTTGATCTATGACTGTAGGTGCTGCTAGGAGGGAACATGTTCCTACTTGGTGCTCCTACTCATCCCACTGCAACTCCTTTCCATACCACCAGCCTGCGTTCAGGGCAGCTGCTAAGGACAAGAGAAAAGGGAGAAGGTGAAATAAAGAAGCCTCTTTTTTTATTGGAAAGTAAAATTTTATTCTGTGAGAGGGAACAGCTGGCAGGAGGTTATAGCTGATGGTGGGGTGCAGCCAGATTTACGCTTATGGCTAAGTTACAGATGTACCTGTGAATGTATATTCTGCAGACAAGCTTTTTATCGCTCTAATGAGAACCCATGTACTCCTCTGTGGAGCATTATTGCAATGTTAGTTAATAAAAACTGCATTGATGGTTCTTCCTTTTGCCTTGCAGTGTGACTATAGAAATTTTCTTTTTGTTTAGCCACATACTTTTTGACTACAGTTGATGTCTGCAAGCCTGTTGCATTTCCGAGGAGAAATTACTTCTGAAGAAAGCAGCTCATTACCCATGGAACACAGCAAAAGAAAATTGTCATTATTTTGTCTTGAGGCTCTTTGTATCTCAGTTCTCCAAATGACTTAGATACCATAATTGTATAAAATAAGCCATGCTTGATACACATACAAATATTGTTGCAGCTACTTCTTTTTTAAGCTGTTTACTTACACATGTCCTTTAGAAAGGCTGGAAGCTTTTACATGAAGATATTTTATTTAAAACGTCATGGGTGTTTGTACAACCACACTTGATTAAGATAAAGCATATAAAAATGTGATCTAGAAAGAAGAGTAAAATAAGGTTTAGGAGCTTGGTTGAAAAAGGAGTTAGAACTGAAATGCAATTTAACCTAAGCCAAAAAATATTCACAATAACAGTGGTTGGAAATCTATTTAAGTGAAAAAATCTAAATCCATCTGTTTATTTTAGTAACCTAATAAATTTCGGCACTTCTGTCTGAGAGTTTATTATGATTTAATATATCTGCCTTGCCACATTTATGGTCTAATTTAACAATGTAACATCAATTTCTATGGATTATGTGTTGTAAACTGAATAATTCAGGAACCAGAACATTTAAACAATGAATGTCTTAAGGTTATTGTTTTATTTTTCTTTTCATAGATTCTTTTCCTGAGAGTGTGGATTTCAAAACTATATGAAAACATTATACATATATTTTTCTCTCTCTGTTTAAAAATGTTAAGATTTTTAAAAATATATTACAAGAATTTTGACAAGCAATATTTTTTTTCTCTGTGAAGGTCTATCTCATAATATTTCTCTTCCAAATTGTGATTTTGACACATGCTAAAATCAGCACAAAAGACAGAAAAGCATAATAAATCTTTTTTTTATTTATGAGTGTGTCCTTTCAGCAAGTGCCATCTGAACCTGAGGGAAGTTTATTTAAATTTCCTTTAGTGGTGGGTCGGTAGTGCTGTCAGAACCCACTCACCTCTGTCAAATGCCATACTGATTTTATTTTTAATAACAACCTCTTCTATAACCATGCCAATTTATCAACTATTTTTTCCTGGAAAGTACCTTATTTTGCAGAATCTGAATCTCCAGTGACTAAAAAAAACTCTGATGGTTCCACAGAATGAGTAATTATTTCATTACATTAAAATTGTGGGACTTATTATACATTCATTATGCAAGGATACATATTCTTTCAGGAATATTTTAGGCAAATAGGTTATATTTACAGAAAAGAACTAGAATTAGAATACAAAACACCTAATTTACTGTAATGTGAGATTAGTGTGGACCAACAAGAGAAGTGTTATTATCTCAGATTTTGAAGGGAGTTATATACATTTCTCAGGGGATTTCAAGGACTACCTTCTATATTTAGAGCAGAATGCTGCTCTAATTCTTGTCCTTTGTGGCCACCCCAGAAAGGATAAACTTTACTCTCAAACTGTTTTATAAATCCTCCATTTTTTACTTTTCACTTTAAATTGGTCAAAAAATTAAGTTACATTTGAATATCTTTATGTGTGAGTATTTCTATAGCATTAACATTTAAGTAAGAGAAACGCTGAATGAGAACATCCTAAGAAAAGATTTATCAGAATGAAAAGCCTGCTCTCAGCAGGAAGAACAGATCTATCTAGTTTTTTTCTTATTTCACAATATTTGGCAACCCTCTCCCTCAACTTTTAAAAGAAAAATCTAGGCTGGTCGAGGACAAAATTTTACACAATCTATCATTAGGGTTGATTTGATTTCATTTGCATTGTAGTTTTATTCAGAATCTGTCTCTTCAGGCATTCGTGATTCTGATTCTAACTTTCCATGACTGATAATCACATCATGACAAAAACAATGTCATCTTAACAGACAAAAGAAGCTGAACTGTGCTTTTCTGGTTTTAGATCTAAGCAGCTAAGAAGATATCAAGGCCCAAGCAAAGTTCTACTATAAAAAAATTTTCATAGATCTCCTTTCTAAAGCTTGTTTCTGCTGCAGCTACATTTTAATTACCTTCCCTACTTGGTGAATTAGAATAAATCCTTGAGAATGGAAGGAAGAAATAAAACATGGCATAGCACAGCACTTGTCATATCAAGAAATTCCTGAAAAGTAACAAAGTTCTTCTTATAAGCATTGTAGGTTAATATTAAATTATTAATTTTGTCTTATAGCTGTTTTTAAAAGACTAAGAGAAAAAGATCTATTCTGTCATTATAGTCTTATTATGGAAGCTAATAGTCAGAGTTTAGGTTAATATTGAAAATTACTATATTGATGTCAACAGGTTAACAAATGGGAAAAAATATTTTATCATTTGAGGTACTAAAAAATTACCTCCTAAACCAATAAAGTGGCACCTCAAAAATTTTGTGCTGCACATCTCTAAACAGAAATTAGTCACACTGCATGAGTGGGAGTAGAGCAGAATGATATGCAAATAGCACATTTGCAGTCAAACTCAGGAAATACTAACTGTCCCACATCCAGACAACAACATTTGATTAGCTATTTTCCTTATGAAGAAGTTGGACACCAGCAGAATGGGTATGAAAAACGACAAAGAAATTATCATTTTGCTGCACAGTAAAGCCTTGGTGTGCGCATGACTTGAACACAGTGAACAGCTATGGTTTTCTTACCTCTGGCTCCCCATGGAGCCAGAAGAGGGACAGCGATGTGACTTCAGTGACAGAGAAGCCGCCCTGGGAATAGAATGAATCGTTGGGATTATTGGGGAGGACCAGAGAAGACTGACTGAGTTCACAAAACCCTGGTGATGGTAATGTAGAACATGCTGGTGATATTCACCAAATCCAAGTGTCTCAGCTTTAAACAAGTAAAAGTGCACAGTGTTTAATGAACTCCAGTAATTGTTTGCCCTGGGAGGCTGTTATGGAGGTAGGCAACGTCAGCAGAGTGAAAAAGGATTATTTGGAGGTGTTCAAAAGGGACATCAGGGTGTGCTCTCCCATGTCCCTTTACAGTGATTGTGGACAGTGAAGGTACAGGGGGAAAAGGGCTGGCAGAGGGGCCACATCCATGTGTGCTACACAAACATCTGAACACAGATAGCTAGAGACAAAGCACAAGACTAGATGGGCTTAGGGAGCATGTCTTATATTTTTCCATTTTTATCCTCTTAAGCAGCACAAAGGCTATCATGTGCTGCTGTGCTACTCAGGTGGATGCAATGCTCCCTGCTGCCACTGCTGATGTAAAGTGCCACCACCTGTGTTGCCTTCTGCCCATGAAAGCCAGAGGCTGGGGTACAGCTTTGGTTTGGCTGGGTAGCTCAGTCTCTGGATAGAGTTTGTAGTTTTATTTCTGCTTTCAGAAGCAATTTTTTGAGTTTAGGTCTTTCAGGCTTTTCTTGTACTGGAGTAGTGGGGAGTGTGGTTCTGCAGAGGCTCGTTTTGGCTGCTTCTCTGCGAACAGGTACAAAGATAAGCTTGGTGATGGAGTTGTTTTTAACATTGCTGCTGCTGTAAAACCGTTGTATGTTCACTCTGTCCTAGAGGGAAGTTTGCTCTTGGGTTTCCTGTGGGGCTTTGTTGTTTTCTGTTAATTCAGTTGTGAGCTTTTTTTTAATGGTGTTCAAAATGATTGCCTCTAGTGAGGGGTCTGATACCTGAGAGCAGACTGTGCTGTAACGCCCTTCCTAGACACAAGGTGTTTTTTTTCCCCTCTGCTTTTTAACTGGGAGTTGTGACAGTAGAGGTAGTGAAATTTGTTTAATGTGAAAAGCAAACCATATGCATAGTTTGTGTTATTTCGAAGCAAGACTCTCTGTAGATATACAGATAGATGTATTTGCCTTTTCCTTCAAAACTTTGTATGCATAGGCTTTTTATTGTCTTCCAAGGAGAGAAAGCAGTGGTATTTCACTTGCATTAACTAAATGACTGTTTTCTGCTTGATTGCCTCTTTAAGATAATTTTGCCTTGTGCTATGTTACATTGAAAACTTGTGTAGACTTCTAGTAGTGATGGCTGTGTAAACTTAGCTATGCCTTCTCTACTGGTGCCTGCCAACCAAGATATTGCATTTGAAAACACCTTAGCTACTATCTTATGATGGGCTGTAGTTTTATATATAATAACAAAATCTAGAAGAGTGGTTTAACACTTATTAAGTGTTGCAATTAAAATTGTAATGGCATACAATGCTTTTGGGATAGTCTATACTGAATTAGAACTGAGTATCATCCCAGGCAGGTGGCCTGGGATGTTTTATTGTAACATTGGGTATGCAGCTGACAGACTGTATCCAAATGGCAGGTGGAGAAGAGCAATATTCGTCTAAACAAGTGTGGGTTTTCAGGCTACAAGCACACTCTCCTAGGTCAGAGTGAATCCTTAGTAGTCAAGAGTCGTCTTTAGCAAATATCAGAATAATTCCTTCATTCTATTAACAACAACAACAACAACAACAAAAAGGGCAAATGAAAACAACCCTAAAAAAACCCTTAGACTTTGAGCAGCTCTAATTTTAGTTTTTCTCTAGGGGAGTATTTGCCTTTGCTGGCAAGTGCAAACATTTCTTTGCAGAATTTTAATTTTATAGCCTTGATAGTTCTGTGTGCCAGGTCTTTGTCATTATAGCACCCAGAAGCTTTGAACACACCTGTTAGCAAATTTTGATGCAGCTCTTGTGCTATTGGAGTATTTTCCTTTTTCCTTGTAAACCAACTATCTGAAATCACCAAATAAACAGTAATTCCAGTATTTTTAATGCTTAGAGAGGACAGATAAGAGAATTTTCATTATAGATCTTAAAGAATGTACTTTCACTATACTTTGCAAAGTGTATGGAGCAGAAACTGTGGATGAATCCAATTGTCTTTTATTAAGTTTATGATTTGTTATGAAGCTTGTTCCTGATCATGCCACACTTTGTGCTTGCTCTTACTGTTATGTAAGAGCAGCATACACAAGCAAGGCTACCAGCCCTGTGAGAGTCTCAGTCAGTATGGGTCTGAGCTTTGGAGGGGAACAGTTGCTCATTCATGAGTGGAATTTGTACTACTTCAAGAACGTATCCATACATTCATGTAATAGAAAGAGTATTAGTCTTCTCCCGTGTTGCTACATGTATAGGTGGCTTAAACTAGTTATTTGATTATCCTCTTTTCCATACGTTTACTTTGTCACCTTGATTCTTTAAATAATACCAGCTAGTTTTGTTTTGCTTTTATTAACAATATACTGCTAAATACACAGAGTCATTCTTTCTGAATTTTATTTGGGTCGTATTGGCAATAAGTAGAACTGCTCTAAAATTCTGGGTACCCAGAAGTCTCTTATGACTATTAAACTTTTACATTTATAAAAGTATAGTGAAATGATATTTCATAAGTACCAGAAAAGGCACATTAACTGTCTGGGGCTGCACTCAAACAAAAAAAGTATTTCAGAGTTGCATCCCGACTAGCAATAGCAATTATTGGATGTATAGTGAGATATTATTTTTACCTTGGTATTTTTCAAATCCTTGTTTTATTTCAAAGATACATAAATCAAAAGCTTACCTAGACAGATTAGTTAGGGAGTATGAGAATTAATTAATTGTGTACCAATCACATCAAGTAGCGTTACTATCTGAATTAAAGATGAGCCTTGTCTCGGGTTCCTTCCACTAATAAATTTTGTTCTAAAGTATAAAAGCCTTTTCATGGTTTTGGATTGAAAGCCGAAAAATGTAATATTGAATGGACACAACATGAGTCACTTAAGCGTTCAAGTGCACGTTATTATGATGGAGTTAGAGAATTTGATGCCGTTCTTTTTTCTGTAGGGTTACATTATCTTCATGATAAGCCTATAATGAAGTGCACTTTTCAGGAAGCCAGAAATCTGCAATTTGCTTGGGGAGAGAGTAGAAGAGCTGGTCACGTAGGAGGCATGCTGGGAATGAAATTCCAACAGGTTAATATTACAATGAAAATTTATAAAATGTTTCTCAAGTTCAACTAAGCGAATAATTTGAAATAAGCCTAAGCAAAATGGTAGATTTTGATTTTTTTTTTTATTCACCTGTAGTTATGATGAAAAATATCCAGTTTTACTGTGTAATAATTCATGTGGAAAACACCTGACCAACATTGCTCTTAATTTTTATATTTTCTTTAATGTAAAAGTAAAAAAATTACCATTTTTTTCAGCTATTTAATATCCAGATGTGATACAGGTTCCCTGTTGCATTGTTTTTAGCTGACGTTTTCCACTGAGTTCTCAGTAGTTCTCACATATGGAGTGATATACTCCTCATTTTTTTTTCCTGGTGGTTTTAGTTAATGCTACGCAACAGACCGAATATATTTTACATCTGCTTTTGTTTTCCACCTATCATTTTAACGGGACAGAATCTGCAGTGTTGTATAATGAATTAAACTATTCAGTAAAGCAACTCTGATGTGTTCTACTTTCAAAGCTAAAGATTATTTAAGGTATTCAGGGCTCAAATCACTAAAATGTTAATTTATTAGTGGTAAATAGAACATTGGAAATAATGTATTTCATTTGTGGGCTTCTTTTTCTTGTCTATTTGCTTGATGTTAGTTCCAGTCGTGCCTGTAACTTCAATTTTTCTTCCCAGGGCATTCTTACCTTTCAATGTTGTTGGTCCTTCGTAGTTCTTCTCATCCTACTTTACATTCAGGAGAGGAACTCCTTAAATGTATTAGGAGATATATTAATTTACTTTCCACCAGTTTATTCAATGTTTATTATCCATATCGTATGCAGGGGTCTCAAAGTTATCAGTTCGCTTAATTTTTCTAAAGTGTCAGTTTTATTTAACACTAGTCTCCTCTTCTGGTATAGAGAAAGGATGAGGTGACTGTCTTGCATTTCTTGGGACTTGGGTTTCATACTGTCTCTAGCTGAAAAATGGTACTGGGAGCTATTTCAAGCTCATGAATGGCAGGAATGTTAACTGGGAACTGGGAAGCTGGAGAGTTTGCTGAGGACAAATTGTACCTGCCTAGTCTGATACGAACTGGGGACACCTGTGGATGTTGTGCATCTTGCCTTTGCAATGCCTTTGACAGAGTCCCCTACAGGACTGAGGGCAGTTTTATTTCAAATTTGATATTCTGCTTAGTGTCTGGAACTGTTTAGGAAAACAAATACCCTTGAATTTTGAAAGGTTTCTCGGCTAATTCTTCATTTTTGGTCTGCAAATTTGGACCGACTCTGCAAGTGAAAGCCACTTATATTCCTTTATATTTTAGATGTGGATGTGAAATGTAGAACGTTCTGCTTTCTCCTCAAATTAGTTTATAAAATGCAATTATGGCATAGAGAGGTATATATTTTTCTAAAGTGTTTTGGGGAAATCCTGTTTGTATTTGTCAAAATTAATTTCAGAGTTCTTTAACTGATATCTGCAACTGAATGTGTAGTTGTTCCTAGAAATTGGATTTTGGTTAGCAGTGAAAAATTACAATGTTGACAAGAAGTGCAGTGCTTTGAAACACCAATTTAGAGATCCTTATAATGTAGATATTCTGAGAATTATTTTTAGTTCATGATTATTTTTTAAGGAGTTTGAAAAAAAAAAAAGCACAACTTGATCTAGTTTTTTTTTCTAAAACTTGATTTATGCGCCTTAGAAGTTGAAAAATCTACATTTTTATTGGAAAGTCATTTCAAGAAAAGAGGTATTGCTATTTGTAGTGGATTCTTCGAGACTAAATGAACACATGAGGAAAGACTGCTTTTAACTACATTTTCATGTTACCTAATCCTGAAAGTATTTTCCTTGCTTTTATATTCATCCATGGTGTGAAGTACCCCTAAGGAGCTGAAAAATAAGCTTAACACTTCCTCAGTTATGATGTTTCATCATCATTTTAGTTATGAGTCAACGTGATTTAAAGAAAACTTCCTGACATTGCTCAAAGTGGCGATTCATTGTTGTGTCACTTAAAAATAAATAAATAAAAATAAAAATCCTAAGAGTTACTATTGCAATGGTAAAATAGTGTCGCTTGCAAAGTTAGGTTTTTTTTTTTAATAAGACAACTGAGAAGCTTTGTGCCTGGCATGTTCCATGCTCTTTTGTCTTTTCAACCTGGCTTTATAAATGGACAGCAATGAAAAAGCTTGTTTTTATTGTCTGAAAGTATACATATATTGGTGTTTTGACAAGCTGAGAGACAGCAGTGGAGCTACCACAGACATTTAGTGTTAATAGTCTGAAAGGAAAGAATCTTCTGAAGCACTGTTATTTCTTCAATAAAAGATCGCTTTAAGTGTGTACAAGAAGTATTTTTGTTCTAAGTAAGTTTAGGATAAATCCTATTAAACTGAGTATATTGCAGTATGGTATTATTCATTATGGATTAGGAACTTGGATTTAGCAATTCAGGTCATGACTACCCCAAGAATGAAGTGTCTCAGCAGAAATGGATGTTGACTGATACAGTTTTATGAAAGCTGTTTTAAAAGAAAATAATCTATTGTGTTATTATGCTGCTGAAAAGGTCATACTGAAGTAATGTTTTACTTGAGCTGTTCTTTGGCTTTATAACCATGTGAGTTTTACGCTTTTTCAAAATGTCTGTGTGAGATGACTTCCTATAATTGTGCTTGATTGCTCTTCACTCTTAACCAGTAGATGCAGAAGCCAAGACACAAGTATTTAGGAATGGAGAAAGACCTTTATTGTCCCACTTTAGAGAGTGGAAAAAACTGAGTGAAAAAACCTTGCCATTTCCTCATTTATTCTGGAAAGGAAGGACAACACTACTAATAGTCTGGTGACCAAGCTGACATGATAGCTTCTGCTTGCCTCAATGCAGATCTTCTTTATACATGCATTCAGAATGTCAATCAAATCCCTTTCATTATACTAAGTACATCAAAATATTGTGTGCTCTGGACTAGGGATATAAGATGCTTTTACTTTAGCCTCGTAAAACATTTGAGAGAAGTGAGGACTGTAAACATTAAGTCTCTGTAATCTGCCTAAAATGTACCTGGCTCAGATCGCTATGATATAGTTTTTATATTATAAAAAAAAACAGCAGACTGAGGGATTTGTGGATCTCTTAATCTTTTAGCACACCCTCTTCCCCCCACTCCAAATTATCCCCGTTACTCTGATTTCACAGGAGCTGTGTCAAAGTGGCTGCCTTGGTGTTAACAATTTGGTTCACTTTCTTCTACTGCTGGTAGGTGCTAAGTAAATATTTGCCAAAATATTTCTTGCTTTTTCTCGGTAGGAGATCAAGTACTGCAGAAATTAGGTGCCCTATATTGTGGTTTGTTTCTACTAAATCTGGAAACATCTTGAAAAACTTGTGTGAAAAATATTTTTGTGCAGCAGTAATTTTAGTAGGTAAAGATTCATGCAAACCCTTTTTCTCTACCATTGATTTTGACAAATTAGTGACCTGTGGCTGACATTCAGTTTTACAAAGATGACTTGTAGAATACTCAGTAGGCTGCTATCCTACAGAAGTACTTTAATCACACTGCTGTCTTTGAAACCAGTACCAGAGGTGGGAGAGGACAGCATATGCAAAGCTAAGTACTAAGCTCTGACTCCTTGAAAGAAACTTTCTCAATTATCTAAAAAATGTTGTGTGTATTGGTTGAAAAATATATATATATAAAAGTAGGCCTCTGGTGGGCACAAGCAATTGGAGTGGTTTGTGGCTATATCAGTTGCTTACAGCTCTTCATTCGCCCTTTGTTACAAGCGCTTATCCTTGAAAAATAAGGTCTAGCTTTAGAAAAACACATAAACTTCACCCTTGCCAGAGTGGATCTTAAGCTTTCCCTTTGGAGAAACTTATTTCTGTGATGATGCTCCTAAACTAAGCCTCAACAACAGGGGGATGGTGTAGTGTTAATGAAACTATTACAGCATGACTGACAAAGCAGCTGGCTTTATGGTGCACAGAGTGTTTGTGAAGTGGGTCACCTTCAAGCGAGAATGGCATTCTGCAGGGGTCTGTCCTAGACTTGCTTCTGTTGAATGTCTTTATTAATGGATAAAATAGACCAGGTGTTTGTGAAATGTACAGGCAACACAAAAAGTTGCACAAAATTAAAAATTATCTTAAAAATGAGGGGCATGGTCTTAAAATTAACTGTACTGCCATTTAAAATGGAGAACTGCAAGATACTACTCATTTTCTACTGAGAGCAAGTTCAAATGGTACCTGTAAAACAACCTAAAAAGCAAGTGCAGATTGGAAGCACTGAATGCTTCTCTTGTGTGTCTGCCTTTAAACTATAAAGAAGTTCTTAATAACAGGATTGAAAGAAGGTCCACTTTTTAATATTCAGAAATTACTGGAATGCTGGCCCCACAACAGTAGACTCCCTCAGACCGAAGTCTTTCAGAAAAAGCATCATAATGCATTTTATTAAGTATTTATAATAAATGAAAAGCAATTCTGCTTATTGTAGTGAGAAGGAAAAAAGTGAGATTAAACACTTAGCAGACATTTTATGAGCTTTATTTGTGTCTTTGGGTTGAAAGGGCAGAAAATAACTAACAGTAAACTGTAGTTATAAATTCTTCTTAAATCAGTGTATGGTTATGGACTTTTCAGGAGACAATTGGCAGTGCTAGCTAAATACCATGCTTTGCACAAAATATATATGGGTAGTGTTGAAAGGGCATTCACAGTGTTAATTTGCAATTAATATGAATAGAAATTTATGCTTCATTAATGATATTTTGGGGAAAATTGGAGCATGATAAACTGTCTAATAAATGTGGATGTAATGAGTTCTGGGTTTAGATACTAGACTAATGGGAAAAATGAGAGAAGAGTCTGGATTGTTATTCAAGCTTTAGCCCAATTATTTAAACTCTAGATTGTTTTCAAGCAAGATAGTGCCTCAGAAGATGATTAAGTGCTACTCCTACTGAATTGTTTTCTACTCGTACAGTCTAGTTTGCTTGTGAACTTCGTTGTTGCCATAATTACCTTAGGTATACAAATCCATTCATCTGGATTTTTATATTAGAACCTGAATAGTACTGAAAATTTGTGCAAAATTGAGGGAACACACAAAGCCTTCTAATTACAAACTTTATTTGGAGACTCTCTAGGTTTTTATGATTACAAATGTTGCTTCAGACCACGGATAAGTTACATACTTCTGAAAAGCATCAAATTTTTTACTTCAGTGATTGACTAGTTATTTTGCTGTTACTTTATTTCTATGTTAAATTGAACTGTTTTTGTTTGGTGTGTTCTTCCCCTGTAAGATGAGGGCTTACTCAAAACAAGCTGCAATGGTATTTTCCTCTTAATCTACAAATACAAATCAAATATGTAATCAAAGTAAAGACTGTCACTAACCTGAACAGGTTTTGGCTGCTTACACTTTCCAGGCATTTGAGGGTATTGAGACTAAACCACATTTTACCCTTAAACATCTTGATTTTCCTTTTTGGTAATAAACTTTGAATGTTGAACTTTATTTCCTCTACTTCCTTGTACCAAATATTATTTTTTTAATTAAGATTTTAGAAAAGCAAGCCCTCTATCACCTTGATTCAGCCAACACAATAATATTTTCTATTAATTCTATTCTAGGAGTTAACATAAGATACAACAAAATTACTTTGGTCTTTGGAAAATAAACAGGAAAGTTATTGCACTGCATTCACGCAAAACATTGTCATTCTAGTTAAGTACTTGTGCTCTTCACCTATTTCTTCCCATCTACACTTTAGAGAAAAAAGAAAAGAATTCTGTACCACAGTAATTACCAATTATTGGTACCAATCACATGATTGGTATATTGGTATAATTTTCTGATGTAAAGTTGTGTGATTGAAATGCAGCTCATTTCTGCCCAGAACATTAAAAAAAAA
>VXBJ01005425.1:210408-336962 GCA_013400055.1 Nycticryphes semicollaris | reverse complement strand
AAAAAAAAAAAAAAAAAAAAAACCCCACACAACCAAACTTAGAAATGAGAGACTTTTAAAATACTGTAATACTTTCTTACACAGTGACTTAAATTCTTGTGGACTTCAATGTTTTCTTTCACATTTTCCTTTCAATACAGGTGTAATGGCTTTTGTATACACATGTACGCATAAGCCTCATCAAGATGCAAGCTGATTAGACAAATGTGTGACTAGCATAAAATGAACTTATTTAATGAACTGCAATATAATGTCTCTCATTAAGAGCAATTGCTGAAAGCCTGAATGTCAAACCAGCATGAGGCAATGATAATTGTGGGGGAGAATACTCTGAGTGGATAAAGTAAATCTTCCTGGAGAAAACAGGAAAATATATTTCAGTGGGAGGTAGCAAATGTACAGTGAAGAAATACATGATGGAAGGGGAAAGTCCAGTATAAATAGTGTAATGCATTGTTCCAGGAGCATTGTCTGTGTCAATATTGATTCAGCAGTATAGAAGAAATTTTTTTGAGTAACAGAGGGGAGACGTGTTTAACTGGTGAGTTGGAACTACAACAGCCGTTGGAGTAAATTAGAAGAAGTTTCCTTTTCTGCAATGTGTGTTTTATGCTCGCTCTTCTAGTCTGTACAAAATTAGTAGGTGCATGGAGATAGCAATTCTGTTTGATCTTAGCTCTTCATTTTGAGAGATCATAATTCATTTGAAGAGCTTTCAACTGTATGTGCAAGCTGGGAATATCTGTACTAGTTCACTTGGGAATTTAGGCTGATTCAACCACCTTACTCTAGAATTCTTTCTTTTCCCAGTGTTCATCTTTAAAACTGAAATTAGTCTATTCATTTTATGGATTCTGCTATAATAAGTAGGAGTCTGAAGGCAGTTCTGCCTAACAATGACAATAATGAATTTAGCCAATAAGCTGGTCATAACAAAAAAGAAAAATTCTTTCCTTTAAAAATCTCTCCACATGAGCACTTGTACATTGCAGGTGAAACACATAAATCTCTCTTATGCTAACTCTTTTTGAATTGCTATGTGCTGTAGTAATCCTTTTGATGTTATGTATAGGGATGAAGATCAATGGAATTTTTTCTACCCTCAGTGTCATGAATTCCTCTCACTTTCTTTTATTGGTCTTGATAATTAGTATACATAACACTGTCCTTGAATTCTGTCTGGTGGGGTATGGTCTTGCCTGTCAAGTTATGTTAATTGTCATAGTTTAATCAAATTAATGTGCACGGTATTAATCCTGTGATATACAGGATCTGTTAACAGTGAAATCTGCACTTTAAATTCTTTTGGGGGCAGTGTGAATAATGTTTATGATCAAATCAACATAAAGTCAAATTTAAACACCATTGGTGAAAACTTCAAATTTGTTTCGGTGATATATGTGTTTTTCTATCATACATCTTGACCTATTAGCACTTCTGAGGTTTTTACTTCAGTTAAAATTTTGTAGTTGTACATATGCTTTATATAAAACTCAGCATCATCTCTTAGATGCAGAAAAAGGAAAAACAAAGACAACTTGATCGTTCAAACAACACAAACTCTAATTATGTCCAAGAAAACCACTGTTACGTTCAGCAGGCTGGCTCTGAATCCTGATGTATGGCTAGTGTCTGGTTCCAGCTGCCACTGTGTCATCTTGTTCTTACCAACAGATGGTTATACATCTATTCCCAAAAAAAGTTATTTTATTGCTGTAGCTGCCAATGGAATGTAAAAACAGGCAAAAAACAACTTGTGTTTAGGTTCAGTTTGTGATGAGTTTCACTAGCTCTTCTTCACTTACTCTATCCTTAACCCTCCCTAAGACCTGACAGTCAGAGGCTTAAGGATTTTAGGAGTGTTTGTATGTTATGGTGTGTTAAGTGAGATCTAAGCCTCACTTCATTTTAAATGAGTTCTTTAGTATCGTGCCCACAGTTGTGCTTTCTCCGAGTGCAGCATAATTTCATTTTTCAGTTTGGTTTCTGCTTGGCTGTGTTGGAAGGAGCAGGGTTTCTCATTTTGCTTTCAGTCTGGGTAGTTCTGATTTCTTTTTTCAGGTTGAGAACACACAAATCCCAAATCAGCTGCTCTCTTGACAGGCACTGAATGAGCAGATAAGAGAGATGACCAGCCTTTCATCCTCTAACTGCATCTGAAAAGAAGATGGGACCTTAGGTCTTGAGTAAAATATCAACTTGAGCACTTACATGCGGGTTCAAGGCCGTGAATATCAGACTGAACAGGCAGTTGGGAGCTAAGAATCCCTTCTGCAAACAAAGTGCTTTGTTCTCCAAGCATTTTTATCGTTTCTTTCTGTACTGATGCACAAGCTACTTGTGGCTATTACTTTAAACTGAACATTTAGGATACACCATACTTTGTTTTGGTCATGATATAAGAATTGTGAAAAATGAGAGATGTTTTTCTTGGGACAAGAGCTGAGCTTGATGGTTTTCATTTTACATCTGCTTCTGCTTGGGAGGGGAAGTCTGCCTGCAATGCAATCATTGACTTAAAGCCTGACTTGTCAGCCCTTTCAGCTGTATCTTTAAGAATAAGAAGAATTAACACAATGTTTTCAAGTCTTATTTTGTAAAGAAAATTAATTTCTATCCAACAGAATGTGTGATGCTTAGATATGAATTTGAAAGTTTTATTAATGCATCAGGCAAACTGTATTTCCATATTGTGTGTACTCTGTGGCACACATTGATAAGAGTGCTAGAGAGCCTGAAGAAACAGTTAAGATTAATGAAAAATATACCATCTCTTCCATGAAGTATTGATACTACAGTGGAGGAGCCTCTATTTTATAGTTTAAGATAATTGAAGATTCAAATTCTTCTCTTCCTTACTGTTGCAAAGACAGAGGCTTTTTCTAAATTTTTGTGAATTATGATTGTATATGTGCTGCTGAGATATATTATTTCTAGGATAAGTTACTAAATATTATCACCTGCTGTATCTTGTTTACTGGCTAATGACTACCTTTTTGTCAGTTGATAAAATTGAGAAGTATTCTTAACAAATATGTCTTAAGATCTCGCAGTCTTCCAGTGATTGAGTGTATTGTCTGGGGTGGTAGTAGATAATGAAGATGCAAACTGCCAAATGATTCTTGCAATAATGACTCAATGTTTCATATTGGAAAGTTTATTTTTTTTTTAAGTCATTATTCTCCTCCCAACTAACTCTGTATGCATAAAAGAGTTAATGTCAGCACTGGGGCCTTCACTGAGTTTACGTCGTGCTTCTAGTGTTATTGGCTTTACAGCAGTCATGGTGCATTGTGTTTTCAAAATCTTTCACTGCATTTTTTACTTTCTGTGTCTTAGTCTGGCCCAATGTTTCAGAAGAATTGTACTCAATTGCCTGGGGGCTAATGGAGCATGAGCAATACAACTGCAGGTATATCCAAAGCGTGAGAGGAGTTGCTTTCTGTAAGTGCTCGCTATATAAAGACACTGTGTTGTACATCCCTCTTGTCAGACCTGTCTTGCTCATTCACTGTTTTTTCCTAGTCTGCTCCTTTCTCCTTTTCAATATTTATCTCCTCTTCTTTTTTTCCAAATCTTAAATAAGTCAAGGAAGCCCAGTTTCTAGGGGGGGAGCAGAAATATCAAATGTTAATATTCAAATTAAAAAGCTATGTCCAAGCAATGAAATTGATTTATCTTTTACTCTTTATTCTAACAGAATGAACACTACTATGTTTCACTTCTCTTAGAGGAAGCAATTCATCCTTCTCATGATTTTTGATCAAGTCAGGCAGTGCTGCATGTAAAAACTTATAAACTGTTTAAAACATGTTCTCATTAGCCAGTGAATGACTAGGTAAAAGATAACATTTCTTATCTATTAGGTGTTTGAAGGTAACTTCTGTTATTAAATTTGATCCCATTGATTCCATCTTCATTAAAAACAAAGCCACAAAATGGAAACAGCAGCTTTCTGCAAGGTCAAAGGATTGTTAAGGTGTTTTCAGCTCTATAATGTTGGCTGTTGAAAAAATGTGGTGGGCAGGTGGTTTTAGCACATGCATAGAGCCTTTATGTAATGCTGCTTCCATCTGGTGCCTTGATTTATTTCTTGATGGTAATTTTACAATACAGATACTTGTTACCCAGGTGATTTTTGCCCAGTATTTGCTTTTCTCGCCCTTCCCTCACTACTCTTCTTTCTCTTCATATCCATATTAGATTTTGGTGGCCCAGAGCCCTGTGCTCTCCAGTCTGCTCACTCTGTAGATATTTCCATGATGATCTTCCAGCCTGTCTACAATTCTGAGCCTATCTCGGGTGTAAAGGGAGATGGACAACCTGATAGACAGCTCATGGCCCCGCCTTGATCAGCATGGTGATAATGGGCACCCCTCTGATCACCCCTCTGCTGCTAGAGGGTTGCTTTGTCCCTTTTCAGCTATATGCGGCAGACTTTTCCATTTCCTAATTAGTGTTATTTTATCTTCCTTCGGCTTCTTTGTTACACATGCAGCTCTTAATACATAAATTCATGTGAAAGTTTATAAACAGTGACAAGTCTTTTGAAAATAAATGCTTCACTATCTGATTTCCCATAACCGTACTACAGAGGAGGAAAAAAAGTATTTAAACTTTAGGACCTTTTGTACTCCTAGCTTGATATTTTTTTTTTTTTTCTGAAAACTTCCAACCATGATTTCTGCTCTAGCCAGGAGGTCTAACACTAGTATTGTTAGTGCTCAGTGGTGTAACTCCTCAGCATTTTTTTAAAGCTAACTGAAGCTTTTTATAAGAGAGGCAAAGATTTCATTTTTTAGGGGAATGTGTAATAACACTGTATATATGCAGCAGTGAGTCCAGGCAGATATTTCAGATCAGTTGATTCCCAAAGGTATTTAAAATTTAACAGCTGTTGAACTATTCTACTACTTCATTTTTTTTTTTTTTTGTTTCTTTTTTCTTTCATCCTGTGGGTACTTAACTTCAGTCCGTTTCCTCCCCAGAGAACTTTTTGGGTCTTTGGTTGAGCTGCGACATGATGCAACTTGGTGTCCTCTGATAGTCATTCTGAAATTGTTGATCCTGTTGAAACAGGAAATGGTTCCTGGTCATTACTCAGTTGAGATGTGCCACTAGCTAATAATATACACTCACTTGGGAGTGGGATCCACGAGCTGTTCAACTAGTTGTGTGTACTCTCTGCACCTGTTCTGTAAATTATGGTCTGCCTTTTATGTAAGAACTATAAATGTCAAGGTTTCATTCTTCTGTGTCTTGTTGTGACAGTGACCCACGAGCTTGAAAAAAAATCCCTTTGGCTTGGAGTCTAATTTACTAGCTTTAAAGTCACGTGTATGCTTTGATTTGAGCACTTACAATTGAGTTTGAATATGTTATATTGCTAAACACATGTAGCTTCCATTGTGTTTGGCGATAAAGTAATTTCAGCTGAGATGTAATATCAGTATTAGTCATGGTAAACTGATCTTACTTTGTCAAGCACGTTCAAATGACTTAACATCATATTTCAAATTTAATACAAACATTCACAAAGCAGCCAGATCTGTTTTTTCATGAGCTTGCTTTCTGCACTTTTTTCTAAACTGCCCTCCCACATACACACATGCACAAATGCTTCTAATAGGTGAATGACTTACAGGAAATGGTGAAAGGTAAATATGTTTTTTCAGAACAAGAAAAAGCCTGCCTTGCTATCTTGACCCTCTGTTTTCCAATGCTGATGTTCTCTTACTCCTCTTACATCCTCTGATGGGATATATATGCTTGTTGCTGATGTATATCTGTCACCTGTCTTTAGTTTTTTCATATTTATACTCATGTAATAAATTGCTTGCTTTTGTGGCCAAGTTGCTTCTCTTTTTTTTCCTGGCTTCTCTTTTTTTATTTGCTAGGATTTTGTTGAATTCTTCAAAGCTGGGAAAATTTTAGCAACATTAATGTGCATGTTTAGAAGCACGTTTCCCAGTGTCATAGGTTGAGAGGTGAGGACATAGTTATGCTGCTCCTTAAGTCCCTAAGTAGAGGTAACGTGGTGTTTGGAGCAGTATGAGGGATTACCTCTCAGCATCCCCAAAGGGTTGTGCTCAAACCTGGACTGTGCTCTGTGCAAGGAGCATAAAACTCCAGGTTCCTAGTATCTTCAAGTAGTCCATGTGTAATCCCTGTATATTGGGAAGAAATTTTCTGTTCTTCCCTTGGCAAGCTTAGATTCTGAAATTTTCTTTTGATACATAAAGGCTGTGTAAGGATTTAACTTCAATTAGCAAAACAATATTGTCTTTATTCCTTCATTCACTCTGGAAGTTATTCTGTTCGAGACTTTGGTGTTCTTCCTTAACCTGATACATAGTAATGGAACACATGAAAGGACATAACCTTCTCTGTACATCTCAAAAAGGTCATTTCAGAATATGTCACTCTTTATTGGGGTTTGGACCTATAATTTCAAGTGCTCGGGAAGTTCCGAGGCAGAATCCAATCTATTCAGGCACATGGTGGAATTGTGAGAAGTGACTTATTCTGCCTTCGAGTCAAGAAATCGTAGTGGCTGTTAAGGCTTTAACTAACTCAAAAAGGAAAGTAAATGGCATTGTACCCGGTTATTTGCCTTCTTAAATATGAGGATCTGGGAACGGGACTTTATTGATCCCTTCTTTGTTGGTCTGAGGTTCCAGAACTTCCTACCTGTAATAACCAGGGAGATTAGATTCTGCTTCTCTGGGCAAACCAGCAGCATAATCTGAATTTGTTTTTTTCTTTGGTTATGGATGCAGGGTTATTATAGATACCTTTTTTTTAAATGTCTGGACATAATTTCCTATCATCATGTTTCAATCATATTTGCTCTCTTAACTGTACGTGCAAATTTGGATTCTGAAGGAAACAGATCACTGTCACAGAATGATTTTTTTTTTTATATAAGCAAATAAAACTTTAAAATGTTTTTGCCTTTTTTCCCAGGAGTAGAACTATTTGGCAAATGCAACAAAAATCCACTAATAGCTTTGGCTCTGTTTGAAATGTCTTTTTATCTCCAATGAATAAATAGTTTGCCAAATGTTTATCCCTGCTGTACTTCTGATATTTTATTAATTTTAACAATATTCATACAGTGCTGGAGAAAAAATAGAATAGGTACAATCTGATGATTTTTTTTTTTTTAGTACCAGGAAGAAAATAAATGAGGGGATGAGGGAGGTACCATAGTTTATACGAAACTGTTTAGGATAAGTGGAAATGACCTGACACATGATTCTTATGTCAACTGATGTTACAGTTACATACATTGCTGTATTTCTTCCTGAATATATACTGAAATTACTTCTGGATTACTTTGGCCCAAATACCTACAGGTTAGACATGGCAAAATGTTTGCATCACTGTTGATTCTTTATTAGACTTCAGTCCAAATTATAAGTGAATGTTGAACAGGAACTTGGTGTTACTCAGATGTGGAAGAAGAGTCAGATAACAAATATTTTGTGTCAAATAAGCTTGTAAGAAAATGGTGAAACAAGCAAGAGGTGTAGAGTCTCTGTAATATCAGGTCTGTGGGAGTTTCAAAAAGTACTATTCAGGCTATGCAACTTTTCTCTGATTTTATTCTTTCTTGCATGATAACACACAAGGAGGGAAGTAAATAATGGAAGTTTTGAAGATTTATTGAAAGAGTAGCTCCCCATCTTCACTTTTAGAATTTACTGCAGGATGTTGTGTCCTAATTTTTTAATAAAAAACAGTTGTCACAAGATTGTCTTTTCTGGATGTTTGTGCTGCTACTGAAGGAAACCACAGAAAGCTGACTGCCATCCCAGTTCCTCACTACAGCCTGTATTTTAAATGTCGACTCAAAACCTCATTTCTCTGTGCAAAACAGGTTTGAAAAGCAATTGGTTACATTGCAGGGAAGAGTTGCAGATCAAGGAATGGTCTGGGAAAAAATTATGTTCTCTTCTTAAACAAGTGGTACACTAATATCCATCCACTTCATGAACAGTGCAGAATGCATGAACAGACCCAGTGGTCTGCTTAATCTCTGTCTGACTACACCAGGTATAGCTGTCTTTTCTGCCTTCCTGTCTCAAGTAACATGCCTTCTAAGGGAATTTTAAAAACAAAACCAAACAAAACAAAATTCAAAAAACTCCTGCCAATAGAGTAAGAAAGCTATTAAGAAACTCCAAGTATATATTTACTATGGATCAGTGGGATGACAGCCTGCTTGGAAGGAAAATGAAAAACTCATTCCAAAAAAATGCTAGTGTGAAATCACTGTAAGACTAATTCTGAAATCACTTCAATCAGTGGAAGCTACACTCTTTTATTAGAAACCAGATTGATTCTTTAGCAATTTTACTGCAAAAAGAAGTTTAGCCCATGTTACATAATTCTGTTGTGAAACTCATGTTTTGTTCCCTAAGAAAACATATGTAATAGTCTCTATACAGGCCTTTGGATGTTATTCCCAGTTATCTACCCAGTCCTTACTCAAGCAAAATTATTATTCTGAGTTATTTACAACAATTTAAGTTTTAAAGGGAAGATTTTTCAACAGGCTTCTGAGAATATTGGATAGGTGTTTAAACAGCAAGAATGATTCACGTTTTGGGTTGTAATATCGTGTCCTGGTTTCTTCAGTGCATAAAAAAGTCAAAGCACAGATGAGTTGTTGGTTGCAAGTTGACTGTTGCACTAAGTATAGAAATTAATGCATGAATGAATACTTGCTGACAGAGATAACAATAAAGCTATAAAATCACTTTCAATGTTGCTTTTATACAATGGAAGCTTTAAGTTGCTGGTGGGTTATAATGTATAAGTCTTATACATTTCGGAGAAAAGCAGTTCAACCAACTTTATTGAAGCCTACTACTTAATTTTTTATTTTTCTTGTTGATCACATAAAAGAAATAAAGGAAAAACACTTTCTCTTATGCTGCTGTAGTGAAGTATTGTACATCAGAGGAAAAAAGTACAGGCCAGGATGCTGAACCTGATGGTTACAACACTAAGCCAACGTATGAAAATTGGAAGTGTGGTTCTCAGCATGTGTGCAAAGGCAAAATCCAGAGAACCCAGACTTCAAACAAGCTTCTAAAAAATAAAACTGCTGCTCTTATTGTTGCTAATATCTGAATCTCATTTTTTTTAAACAATTTTGAGGAGGATTAATCTGACAGAAAAATACAAAGATATAATAAACAATGAATACTATCTTAAACTGATTGTGAATGAGTGCCTACACTGGAAGTGCATTATGGGACAAGCTCTTATAACTGCTGGTAGTACTGATTTTGCCCCAGTGTTTTCATTTAAATGAAGACTGCCTTCTACAGTGTTCTTCTTGCTCTCCCTTCAACTCCTAAATGCTTTCTTTTTTTCACACTCTTTCCCTTGCGCCTGTGAACATTTGTCATCTTGATCTTATTAACTGTTACTTGCAAGACTTTTCTTACACTGGTACCTGCAAATAATTGTATTGAATTAAAATCTGGATATTGTCATCTAGAGCTTAATTTGTTGCACAGGTATTCTATGGAACTTGGTATTCAAAATATGAATCAGATTTTCAAAACTGTTCCTGCTCCCATCAGGGCACCTAACCTCTTCACTGAGACATTTATTTGGCAATTGCTGTCTAGTGACAGCTGCTGCACTTGTTACATTTATGACAATTTGCTCCTTAATTTATTTTAAGATGAAGAGAACTGTTCATAACTCACATGTTACTTCTGTATGGTTTGGGGACTTTTAATTCTCTGAAATTCAAAAGCAAAGCTCTTGTTTGTTTGTTTTTCTGCTCTTCTGCTACACACCATACCTGGAAAAGCAGTTGAACGTTGCTGTTGTGACAGAAAAAATATTACCAGTCTCTAAATTTATTTTAATTGATTTGTGTATTTTTTTTTCTAAACAAATTCTCAGGTTTAATATCTGGCATATCTGTATGGAAACACAGTAAGAATCTTGTAACTAAAGGTAGGTATCTGAATTCAGTACTGGTTAGGAACAAAGCAATAAGATGAATTTGCATTTATGACTATTTGTATACTTACTTCGATGTTTTCTTCCAGAGATGCCTGGTTTAGGGCAGATTAAAAAGAATTTACTGCAAAAACAAAGCCATGGGTTTGTGTAGCTTTTGTTTTCTACTTTTTTCGCTATTGTGAGGAAGAAATTAATTCCACAAGTCAAAAAATATTTTTCCTTTTGTAAGGAAAAGGGCTATGTCTTATGAAGAATTGTAAGTACTGTACTAAATATACACACTCAGAAACATTATGAACTCTCTCATGCAAAACCCATTAGAGCTAATAAAGCACACATGAGCACTTATAAAGCAAACCAGAAAGAAGTTGTCATTTCCATAAGCCAGAAATATTCTCTTGTTAAAACCCAGAATTTCTTTTTAAAAGAGTGCACCTAGGTAGGGTGTTTGTAGTGAACTGTATGAAAAGCCACCAAGATGAACTAATGCTCCAAAAGAAAGCAAATATAAGTTCTGCATTCAATGCCAACATTTTGAGAAACACAAATCTTGCTCTCTTGCCCATCACTCCTTCTTGGTTCATTTTAGTTATTTATGAGATAATTATACTCAGCTTTGAGTGTATAAAGCAACAAATTGCTCCCAAGGCTCAAATAACTTTGTTTTGTTGCAGTTTAGCAGTCCTATGCATAGAATGCTTGTTATATGAGGTAGTATGGGTTTTCTTGTATCACATATTTTTGACTAGACTATAAAAAGATTGCGTGATTATTCACAAATCCCTAGCTGACTTAACTCGTGAATAGTTGATGCTGTTTTGTGTACAGCTGGATCGTTATGGCACGGCTGAGAAAGGGGCACAAGGGCAGGGAAACAGCTTTAGTCAGAGAAGTTGTGGTGAGAGGAGGGCACAGGACCCTGCTGCAGGCCCTCTCCCATGGGGATAGCGAGAATGAGTGGGATACAGGGCTTGGGCATTCAATGCAGCATCAGCATCATATGCCTTGTCCCAAGACTAAGTCCATTCCTATGTACCACCATAAGCTATTGTGATAAAAAAGACATAGCTGTTTGGTTATATCAAACTACTTGACGATAGTTTTCCACCTTCTAGGCAAGTATTTAAAAAGTGAAAAAACTGTAACTTTTATCCAGTGTTTTCTTAGTTTGACACCTAGCCACCCTACCAAAAAAAAAAATTATTGGAAGAAGACACCAATATATAACTTAATGAGGTATATTCAACACCAGACCATTGAATTTGGTCTAGAGCATTGAATCTCAGACATTTAATTGCTTTCATGTATTCAATATAGTGCAAGAAGTCTAAATCGGGTTTCTTTTTTTTGATTGTTGGTTGTTATTCTCTGAAATAATTAAGACAAATAGGAGAAATACTGTAGGCTTTGAGGCAGCAGAGATGGTTAAAGGCACCTGAACTCTGATTTTTATGTACATGTCTTCAAGGGACCTCCTTTAAACATTGGCCTCCTCCTCTAAGGATATAGATGTCCCCCAAGACAAAATGTCCCATCTTGGGAGAGAAAACCATGTCACCAGATGCTGACTATTTGAATGAAAGTAATGGTGTTATCTTGATGAATCAATTATTTTCATAATTTGAAAATTTTACATGCATGTTAATAGTTTACAATAGCATGTTAATGTGTCTACCAGAATTATGAAACAGCATCTTGTCTTGGTGAGTTTACTGAGAATTGTACTCTGGATTCTCTCAGTGGAATCTGTTGTCAAATCTCATGAGAAGTCTATTAGGACTTAGAGTATTAACTTTAAATATAATTAAGAGCTATCAGTTTGCTCTAAAATGCAGGTATCTGTGTTCTTGCTGAAGTTACAGGATTTTTTTTCTGGTAAGAATCAAGTGTTTAGTTTGTCTTGGAGTGGCACCAGTATTATCTTTGCACGGGACTCTCAAGCCCTACTCCACAAAAAATGTAGGTATTTTGCATGGGAAATCTGACCTTAAGAGGATCATAGGTGCTTTAATACACTGAATTAAAACTGATGAATAGCGCTTGAAAAAAAATACTCTATTTTCAGAAAGTATTCGATGAGTGTTTCCACGAGTGTCTTTAGGGTGAAAAATTTTAAGCTTCAGTATTCATTTTTCTGTCAAAATGGTTTCAATGATACTTCTTTGTCTCTTGGTAAATCTGTAATGTCTACAGTTGGTATGTAAAAGGAAGCCTTTAGATACCATGGTGATGAGTGTAACAAAAATGATTGACAGGCTCTCTAAAGCAAAGCTGGTCTTGTGCATTGTTCTGAGCTAACAGAACCTCCAAAAATACTTGTAAATGTATCAGTTTTATTTTCATTGAATGTCTAATGAAGAAAAAAATGCATTTCAAAGTAAAATTACTTGCTAATAAAAGAACCATGAATAAGATTTTACAACGACCCTAATGATAATGACAAAGGGATCTTAAGTGGGAGGTTATGAAAAAGCAAAGTCAGGGTGAGTAAGATAGGTGAGGACTTTAAGAGTCTGTACTGAATACTTGTGACAGCAGGTAAAATGAGAGATAACCTAAGTGTGTCTGTCAGAGCAGAGAACAAAGTAGCAGCTGACCTGTTCAAATGAAGATATTATCATGCTGGGTTGTTTAATGTTCCTGTTAAGAGGTGTTGTGAAGGAGACTATTCCTTAAATATAACTAAAAATAGATGTCAGACTCTTTTAATAGAGTGATTGCACTGCATAAGAAAGATCTATAGTCTGAGGTAATTATGCTGAGACAGATACTACTGAGGAAAACAAAACTTGCTAAATTTCATGAACTGTGTGGAATGAGCAAGGCATGAAATCTAGGTATAGGATTACACTAAATACACTCTCTTGGTAAACTTCAAAAAAAGTACAGTTAATCTGTAATGTAAATTGGAAGACTTATTCTGTAGTTCTCTGTGCTTATATTCTTTGCACTGGAAGTTATTGAAGCCAATAAAGTCATTTATATGCTCCGCAACCTCCTTAAACAAAAACATAGCATGTTCTAAAGCAAGAACAGAGACAAACCAACTTATTTAGTAGAAGTTTCTAGAGAGGTACAGTATAGAGTAGTATTCTTGATTCACAAATATGTTCATGAAGTTATTCTCTTTTCTGCCTTCAAATGTACAAGTCTTGATAATTTTTCCCTGTACAGTTAGAAGGAAACTAAAATAAAGCTTAAACATAAGTTTAATACTCATGCATATTTGAATACACCTGTGCATTTAATGATTTTACAGATCAGGAGTAAGTCAAATTCCTTGCATTCTTTAGCATTAGATCTTTTTTTTCCTTTCGGAGGGAAACCATGTCTGTCATTTTTCACAACGTTCAAAAATTTATGAAGTCCCAGAAACTGTGCCAAGATTGGATGTATCGGTATAGATAACAAAATCTGAAAAATGCAGATACTTTATACATGATGACACACATGTAGAGTTCTTTTGCTAAAAGCTAGACTTCTACCTGATTATAAAAAACAAAAAACCAAAAATACCCAAACCCCAATCTACCATCACTCTCTCCAGATATCACCTCCCCCATAACTTTTCATTGTTAATATTGATTTTCTTGGGTGAGTGAAAGGGGTAATAAAAAGACTCTTTCCTGTCAGGGTTCTTTTTGTTATTAATAAAGGGAAACCAGATTGAATATTAGGTCTTGAATTATGGCAGCTGTATGAACTTCAGTGAATTGAACAAATGTGATTTTGCCAACTTGGCACTCTACCAAGTAAAAAAAAAAAAAAAAAAAAACAACTTTCATTTCATATAGTTGGGGTAGATCTATCCATGTAACCACTTTTTTGCTTTTAAAGTTTTCTTTTGTATTTGTCCCTCTTGATCCAACATTGTGATATTCCTTATATTAAAGGGAGCCCTAGAAAAGACAAATTTCTGACACTTTACAGATTCTGAAGAAAAAATTTTAAAAAATATTCTGACGATAGACTGTTACCCAGGTCACAAAGGTAGCTCTTACTATTTAAATAGTAAGTAGTTAAAGTATGGTTCACCAGTTTTTAGGCATGCATCCCTTGTCCTTATCCATTTTCATCTGCCTTGGAGGAAAAAATTCTTCCTACAGAGAGGAGAAAAATGGTAGGGATCTGTGGCATGGAGCCCTGTCCTCCCAAAGCCTTACTTGTATCTTCTTTGCTAACTGCAGCAATAAACTCAAGTCCTCGGATGGCATCAGACTAAAGGGTACCACAAGCAAGCAGAGGTATTTATCACTGGAATTCTGTGATGATCTGTTTTTCCTTAACAGTGGTTACTTTTGCTCCCGTTGGTCACCCAGAGCATGAGGTTAGAGGAGGGGTTCAGTCCTCCAGCAGCAGCTACAGGGTATCCTGGCTACACCCCCACTGTGGCCCAGCAAAAGCAGGTAATTTGGTTTTGGCAACTTAATTCTTACAGTCCAATCACAATATAGGTCTGCAGTTCCAGTTTAGTGCTATGGTGCATAGTCACAATACTGTGACAACATCAGTAGGTCTCATTAATTCTGTAAAACTAAAATGTTAGTGTCACAAATCCAAAAGACTTCTAATTAATCTGTAGAATTGGACTCAGTGTTCTGGTGAGATTATATATAACCTTGTAACTACATTCAAGAATGAGAAGAGAAGGGAGAGGCAATCCATCTCAGTACTGAACCATTTTGAAGAAAAGAATCATTACACGTGTTAAAATGTATAATGGGATTACGGAAATGTGAAAGTGGGATTAAACTATAGATCAGTTCTACAAAAAGTGAAACAGTGACTACCTTGGTATTTTAAATTCCATTCTTGTGCACAGTAACAGCATTTCAGGAACACTTGATGACATTGCCTTTAGGAAATTGTTCAAAGGGGAGATAAAGAGGATTAATGCAAGGGAATGAACACCTTCCTGTGCGACTTGGTGTTCCTGCTCCAGCAGGATTGGGGGATTGGACTAGGTGATCTTTCAAGGTCCCTTTCAATCCCTGATATTCTGTGATTTTGTGAATGAAAGCTGGTTGGACTGGAAGCTACAACATGTTGTGCTAAAACCTTGAGAGGAATCATCACTGATATTTTTTGCTACTTAATGTTGGGAATCAGAATGTTTGTTAGTGACCTGAGAGTAGGAAGAGAGTATGTGTATGTGAAGTCTGTGGTCAATATACATGTTGGGAATATTTATAATGTTCAGGAAGAACTAATAATTTCATATTTTGTGACTTTGTCACCAGACTAATAGGAATTGGAATGAAGTTAATCGAAGGATAAATTTCAGCTGCTAATGTGATGAGCTGTGAAAAACACTACTGTGATTTTTAGATGCCATCAAGCAAGGCATTTCTGTTGGAGAAAGTGTAAGGGTTGTTTTTTGAGGATATGCAGGATCTGATTTGAAATACTGTGTACAGCCTGGCTAAAATTTTTCAAGACAGTTATATGCAGAGTGAGACTACTGATGTAAGCAAATGAAACAAATATAAAATCAAAGTAGTTGACTATCTTCAGTTAATATTGTTTTGCAAGCTAGTGAAAAATATGTAATTCTCTCTTCTTATGTTAAGGAAGAGTAGCTCTAAGAGTTCATTATAGTTCACAAGGCCATTTAGAGGTCTTCTAAATTTTCAGTAGTTTAATATTTCAGATGGGGCTAGAGGCAAGCTACNGGAGGAGGGGAAGCCAGATTAGGTAAACTTCTGGAGAAAATACCTGATATATTACATGGTTCCTCAATTATTAATTCACCTTGCCTTTCTCTGAAAACTTGGAATTGAATGTCTGCTCATGATCAAAGGGGATTAGACTTGATGACTTGGGTGGCGCGTAATATCCCTGTTTGCTGACATTAACCTGTCAAACTCCACTTTCCCTTGGCTGCAGAAATAAAGATATAGCTCTGAAACAGAGTTTTCAACAGTAGCAATGAAACTCCTGGGAGGCAACTTATGTCTCTAAGTTTCAAAACCTGAAATTTAAGTTCCTTAGGCATTGGCTAGGTTTTTGAAGTCTTTATGTTTCAGGTCTGTGATTGCCTTAGAGAGTGTTATCACTGAATGGGGTTAGCTAAGCATATATGAAATGCCTTGGGCAGTTTTCAATAAGCATGACAGAATTCATAGCAGTTAGGGTTGTTTTGATTCTTTCCCTCCCAAGATATTCAGTTTTGTGTTTGTAAAAGCTTTTTCCTTTCTCATGCAAATGAATAACCCTAACATCAGCACTTAATACCATTTTTGCTTTAAGCTTTCTCTCCCTCTATACCTCTGTCATGAAAACTGTTCTGTTCCCTTCACTAACATTGACAGCAAAGTTTGACTCAATTTGTAGATGTCTTTCTACTTCATGAAATGCATATCTTTTTCCCTTATTTTCTGTAGATTTTGTCATGAAAATTCATCATGTATCTCCTTTGCTTAATAAAGATCTCGAGTACACTGAACTTCTACATCTGTGTGCCTTATTGACTGATTTTGCTTGTACCCAAGGCATAACTTTCTTCTAAGATTAGATAATTTATCTCCCTTATGAGAGCAACAACCATTTTATGATAGGGAGCAATCAAGATGGTGATTTCTTGATAAGACCGCACTCTCAATTGTTGGTTCAATTTTCTTTTGTAATTAATTTTTTAATATCCCCTAATGTGCTGTTGTATATAAGTTATAAGTGAGAAAGAAGGAATCTGGCCTTTTTTGTAGTGTGGGATCTCTGCCTGCGGTCAAAGAGATGATCGTCAAAACTATAGGGACTACACAGTATAAGGGAGTTTTGACTAGAATTTAGAATATCAGTGCACAGTACTAGGGAATTGTTGAAAATGTGTTACTCTAATCACTTTGTAACTTCAAAAGGATCTGACTTTTATTGTAATTCTTGAGGTTAGTGTTTAAAAAAAAAAAGGGAGGGGTTCTGTGTGGAGAACAAAAAGAAGATGATTAGAACTGGCAGTTGTTCTAAGGGCTTTGATCTTTCCCTCATATGTTCACATGAAACTATTGAGCTCTAGCCACGTATTCAAATTGGCTGCTACAACATTGATTCATGCCAAGAGAAACGGGAAGCGACACCAGGCCTAGGGACACCACGGGATACACAGGTCTGGCCTTCTCTTTTGAAGATGGAGCTTGGTTCTACAGTTGCAGCTCTGCTGTGGACTCTGGAGATGTTGCCTAGACCTACCTCCTGTGTCCATGACTGCTCTGATGATATTCCTTAGCCCCTGCCTGTGCCCACTTTGCAGGGGAAGAATGAGTATTCACGGGAAAGGGTTGCAGACAGGCAACACTCATGGAACCGCGGGTCTGTAAGGGTTACAAATGATGCAATTTTGAAAAGAAATTTGCTATAAAACTGTCTACTGTAACTCTTGGCTCCAACTCTTCTGAAAAGTACATCCTGACTTCAGGTTTTATTTTATCAGTTACCTAGGATGTGTTTAATTCAGAAACAACTTTTGTCCTGCAATGAAAACAGAAATCCACAGATTATTAGAAAATACTGAATTTCTTGATATACTATCTTAGTTATCTTCTTTCAAAATTAGTTCAATTGTCTGAAATTGATAGTAATACCAAGCAAATACACAAGTTACTATATTAGAAGTCTTTACCTTAAGAGAATTTCAGCAAGACTTAAATCACAGCAAAGTTAATTCTGAATGCTTAAAACCTTGAAACGGTTAAAAAAGCTGACCTTGAACTGTTTTCACCTATGCTAGAACTGTCTAGACTTCAACTGATAACTCCAAAAGAAAAATTGCCATGTGCACCACAGAGGTGTTTTATTGGTCATGTAAGGGGAATGAATTATGTATGTATTTACATTTGTCAGGGCTAAACTCATGATTTAAATCACCAATTGTGATTAAGTTTGAAGTTATAGAACTCTGTACAGAAGATGTTTTAATTTCTCTTGATACAACCAGCTAGTTTTGTGGAGATATAAAAGCAGACATTTGCCCTTTTCTTTAGATAAGGTGTGGTATGTCTTAGTGGAATTATTGACTAATACCACATTCAGGTAATTAACTAGTCATTCAGTCTCCTCTCTGGAGGAGAACCTGCTGTTGGGGGAACAGTTGTATCATTTGTTTTGTATACTTTCATTTACAGAAGAGTATCAACAGCAGGGGCAGCTGGGGTAATGAAGCATGAAAGGAAGGACAAAAAGACAAAATTGCTGGCACTACAATAGCCCTTTCAATATGAGGGTTACAAAAAAACCAAACACTAATATGGAATTGCTGTTCCTATGCTTTGGGACTTGGGGGAACATCCCTGAAATGCCAGGCCTGCCTCTGACATTTACTTTTGGCTAGCACTAAGCTCTCCATAGAGGGGAAGCTCTCACTAGTGTTGTGAAGAGCTCAGCCATGAAATTGCATGGTTTATGTCCCTGTCTCCTTCATGTTGCCTAAAAGAATCCAGGCATGTATACCGTAGGTTTTGCTGCTACAAAGAGATAAAGCCATTTGGTGCATGTTTTTATATCTATATGAAAAAAAGTAATTTTTTTTCTTTTGGTGTAAATTGCTCTGTGATCGTTATGATTTCCTTTCTGTTTAGCAGCAAGCATATCTTACCATGAAGCGAGTCAGACACCTAGTGTCCAGTAAGAATTCACTGAGTCTATAATTCATACACTAAACATGTTCACAGTTGGCACTGAGGAAAACTTAAAAGACCTTATATATGAATATTTAAAGGATTATGAGTGACTTCTATAAATCTAATAGTAAATACAAATCTGAATCTTGCAAGGAATATACTGATTTACGGTAAAAGTTACTCAAAACACTAACAGTCATGTAATACTGTAATTGCTTGTAAGGAATAAGTATTGCATCTTTCAAAGTGTGATAACTTGCTTTTTAGAAGTAACCAATAATTAAAAGTTTAAGGATTTTGCTTTATTTCTTGTTGCCTAGGGAGTAATCAGTATGTTATAGTTCTACGTGTCAAATTACTTAATAGGTGGTCTTTCCAGAATATTTTTTTATTAATATCGATAGCTGTATATTTTCTCAAATACAGAATCTTGCATACATAAAATAAGTATTACGATGAGGAAGTATCTATATTATAAATGAAATTATAGAAATATTATTTCTGATGCACTGCTTTACTTGCAAGGAGGTTATTTACTGAATCAAAAGACTATTCTCGTATACAATCTCAAAAATTATAAGGTGAAGTTCTTATGTGCTTGTATTGCAATGCTGCTTTTTGTGAAAGGAAAAGGTTTTGGGTAAAAACCTCATTTTATCATGTTTCATTGGAGTTCTTTTATGCTAGCCACTACTTCTTTGAGGTACACATATAGATATCCTAACAAAACATCTCTTTCCCAGAACTGTTAAAAAGCCAGGCTGCTAGAAAAGTTGCAATTCATGAAAACACTATTGTTCATCTGAAGAACTCTTGTCAGGTTTTTTTGCCAAGGTTTTTTGTACATAAGAGTAATGTGAATCCAGATGACTGATTTGACCCTCCTGTCTTGAAATTTCTGTGAAATGTAAACATGTAGAACTCTGCCATATTTAGTCAAGTCTCAGATTTGTCGCCAATGTGATTTGTAATGTGTAATCACCAGATGAGTTTGTGAGCCTGCCCCTCGTATACATTTCTATATGTAAATAACTGACACTTTCTAGGTTGATTAGAAGAAAGTTGGGTTACATTTTAAGTCTAACATTGGTATGGATGAGGTTTGAATTATCACAGAGATTTCTTCAAACTCCAAAGCATTTCATCCTGCACATCAGTATCTTTAATGGTATTTACATTTCCAAACCTACACGTAAAAATTTTTAGCTGAATTTAGTAATTATTATAATGCTTTGAATTTTATTACAATTGATGTTGAAACAGCTCATTACCAGAAAAAAACTCACTTGCATAAATCTCTAAAGACTTAGTCTGTCCAATGTTGTAGAGGAAATTTGAGAGAAGTAACTAAGAACCATTTTGGTCTTGGACTTTGCCACTGGTTTCCTTGGGGTTACTATTTTACTGTTTCATTTCTTCATCTCTAAGTAAGGGTGATTACAAGCATACGGAGATAGCTGTTGTAACATGCCCTAAAGTTGAAAAACCACCTTGTTGGTTAGGGAATTGACCGCAGGAGGAATTGTCTTAATTGGGCAAGACCTTTTGCCTTTAATATTGGCTTTCTAGACCCTACGTTAGGGTACAAGCAACATTTTATTGGTGGAAACTGCACATTGCTTCAGCCATATCAAGATTTTGTTGTATGTTAGCAAGTGCTAATGGACTTTACACCTAACAAAGCAAAAGCCTTCCAGTGCATTAGGGAAGCAGTCTTGTATCTATGTAAGTATCTGATACCACAGTAAATTTTTCTATATATGCAGGGAGAGCTGGTGATTATGGCCCTCTTTTCTCATGTTCTTAATTATAGGAAATATTTTTTTTCAGATAGCACTGAAAAATATTTATCAGACAAATATTGTTAGTGTAGAAGAGATTGTTCTGTGCCTACATTTAGCTTTCCAATGTCAGTAGGTCTTAAGTAGTGGTGCCCTCTTACCATTCTGAAAAAAAATAATTCATGGAATGTATTTCTTATGTATAAAATAATAACACTATTTTCTTTTGGAAATTCTGTAACATCAGTTAGGTGAAGTTAAATCTCCTTGTTATTAACAAACTGCTAATCTATTTTGCTGTATGAATTCAGCACATGGAAAATTAAATACAATTTGAAAAGAATAGATGTTACCTGGGGGACGAAATAAACGACACTAGTAGACTACATCAAAA
Source organism: Nycticryphes semicollaris (assembly GCA_013400055.1). Classification (NCBI taxonomy): domain Eukaryota; kingdom Metazoa; phylum Chordata; class Aves; order Charadriiformes; family Rostratulidae; genus Nycticryphes; species Nycticryphes semicollaris. The sequence continues at coordinate 316,182 of VXBJ01005425.1, read as the reverse complement.
TAGATGTTTTAAGGTCCCAGGAATATACGTTATGTTTTTTGTAATGACAAAGTGTGTTCTGGATTAATTTCTTGCGTGTGTATATATATATGTATGTTGATAAGATATCCATCTAGGAAAGTGAAGCACATTCAAAATATGTTTAGATAAAGTATTCATGCAAGTAGGATGTCTAAATGTTAAAGACTCTTGAGAATTGTTGGGCTGAAACTCACTAAACATGCCTCTATTAATGGATTTTCCTGAACTATTTTCCTGTTTCATTTGGCAAAGTTGTGTGACAGAGTGAGCTGTCTGGTTACTTAATTGTTTTTATTTTTTTTCTTCCCCTGAGAGACTGATTGCCAGTATGTTTTATTTTAGGATAGGACTTTATTGAATTCTCAACGTAATGTTAAAAAAGGGAACAATTTGCAGTATATTCTAAAGAGAAGTTTAAATTGTTACGGGATAGTTAATTCAAAATTAAAAATTGTTTTTTTCCTCCCAACAACACTAAATTAAAAAATGAAGGATATAAACCTTTTGTTTTCAAGATTGAGTATTCAATATTGCTGTGAAAGCTATTTGCAAAATATACTTATCAGCAGAATGTAGCCAAAATTGCCTCACTTTTCTACCAGCTCAAGAATGATGGAGATTATATAGTAAAATAATCAAATTCCAGTTGTGCCTGCATTGATTTAGCAGACAGTCTGAGGTGTTTCAGAGTCGCTTACAGAAGATATATGGCATTTTTTTCCCTACTTCTAAATGGGTAACTCCTCAATTAATATAGAAGACACTAGCAAAAAGTGTGCTAAAGTACAAACTTTTTTTTGCTACTTAAAACCTATCTTGGCTTATTAGACCATAATGTCTTTATGGCCTCCTTTTCTATTAGGTAAGACAGGAATTGTTTCTTTCGTGCATGTAAATCAAATTTCTTCTGCATGCATTGAAGCTGTCTTCAGTATAGTTTTTTACTTCTTGCTTGCAGAATAATACCAATGTTTTTGAAATCACAGATGTTCAGATGTGCCTTAGGTGTTGTTCTAGAGACCCAGAGTTTTGGTGTGGAGCAAGGAAATCCTACGTTTTTACAGGGTAGCCAATTATTTAGCCTTTCAAAGTTCATATATGCTAATTAGACTAGGAGAGTAAGTTAAATCAATGTGATGGGTAGATTTCTGTGTGAAAGAAGGAAATGTCCTTTGACCTGTACTTTTCTGAAACTGTCACTGTTTTAATGAGAAAGGATAAACACTCTAATTACTGTTGGAGTCCTATTGGGTACTTGGGCATTCAGGAAAATCCTAATTTAGATAGCCAAACAGCAATATCTAGCTTTTCATTAACTGTGATGGAAAAACTCTTGCATAACCTTTGCTACATATGAAATCTTGTCTGCCGTGTGGGGAACCTATTCATGCAAAGCTAATATACTTCCTAAGGTCCAGTTAGGTTTACCCTGGGTTATACAGTTTCTTCAGTAAATTTGTAGGCCAGCTATTTCTGTGTCTCCCTTAACTATTTTTCATTCAGCTTGTTGCCTCTCTTGAAGCTCTTAGCAAGAGCTCTGGGAAGGAAACAACTGGGTGAAGACATTTTGGGTCAGCTCTCCCTGCCATTACCCGGCCCTGGCCATTGTCCAGAGTGAAGGATCCAAAAATTCAATTTGACCTGTGGTGTGATGGGTCATTATTGTCTGTTGGACTGAAACTTTTGATGAGGATGATGGACACCTAAACTAGGAACCTGACATTTCTTGTCATATTTTATGCTTCATGTTTTAGATTATTTTTTGGTAGGAGTTCAGAAGTTTCTTCTTTGTTTTACACAGTTCCAGGCTATGTCAACAGACATCTCTAAGAATGAGACAAAAATTCATGGAACTTATCAATAAATATATGTCTTAATGTTTCTCTCACACACCTGGTTTCTCCCTTTCTGCAAATATGCAGCCAGACCAAGTTCTTACCTTTGAGTGCACTGAAGTTTCTACTCTTTTGTCCATTGACATTAACCAAGTTTGTCCTGGCTGCTAAGGCCTTGCAAATTGCTGGTTAAGTAGAGTTTGTGTGTTGAAAAATGTTCTAAGTTATTAACAGTTGTATGAGAGTTGAGAGATTTATATTTGCTTTCCCCCATGTGCTGAATATACATTTAAATGAAGGTACTGCACTTCTGAGCAGATGACATGTAATAAAATCTGTAGGCTATTTCCCATATTCTTAATTGTTGGAGCAATTCCACCCTGTAATGTGAGCAAATAGTGACTGGATCATACAGAAGAGAATAAATTTAATTCTGTGTTGGTTTCAGCCCTGTTCTGGGAAGGTGCAATATATTGCTCCGCTGTTTTTTTCAGTATCTGTTTATCTAAAGGTCAAATGGTTATGACAAGAGATTCAGATATCACATCTGTTCCCCAACATGACTAGGAATGGACACAACTCTGTCCATGCAGAGGAGACCATTAAACTTGGATCTTCCATTGCATGAATTCCTAAACATTGATGTGTTGGACAAAAGGAAAGTCATATTAACAGTTTCTTTTCACAGTATAAACAGTCTCTTCTCTTGTATTAAAAAAAATCCAACCCCCAAATGCCCCTCTTCCTGCCACCTGCCCCACCCCTCCCAACCCTGAAAATGAGATTCTATTTTTTTCATACAAATTGGAAAATTGTTTGACATCAAGATTTTTATTCCTTTTTGAGAAAAAGTATTTATAACTGGACTGTACAAATGAAATTTAACTTAGTTTAGTACGATAAAAGCTGAATGGCTTAGTATCTTTAAATTTTCTATCTCTCTGAAAAGAGGTATTAAAAAAATGTCAGTAGTATAAATGCTGCTTTCAGGTACATTTCACAACATGTAAATTTGACACTTTGGCTACACAGCCATATTTTGAGACATGGTAGATATTTAGAAGCATGAGATAAATGAAAAGCATTAACAATGTATATTTTTCTAATACCAGATTTACTAAAAATAATTATTTACATAACAGCTTTATAACAGTAATCAAATAGTTTAGGCAGACTTTGGAGGAATAGTAGGTTCTGGTGCTTTCTGTTTGATTAGATACCTTACATGTGTGTCTTAAGGCATGTAAATAAAGTTCTGAAAATTACTTATGTTCCCATGATACTTACACAAATTTTGTTCAGCTATCTTGCTGAAAGTGACAGTCTTTGATAGAACAGGGAGAAAGAAATAGAACTCAAAACTGCTTGACAAATAAAAAGGTATTAAAAATACATAGTTGTTTTTAAGGAAGCTCAGGTTACCAGTTTGGACACCTATTTACAAAGAGGAAAAAGGGCATGGAAGGAAAAACACAGGTGCCAAACAAAATGGGTCTTCAGCTGCTCCCAGGCCTACTTTGCATCTGCTTTCATGTTGCAAAGCTGTGTTAGGACGGGCACCTCCTGTTTGCTTGTGCATGATGGAAAGGTCCATAGGTACTTGCTGCCTTTCAGGTCTTCCACTGACCACTAAAAAAAAAGTATAGATTATTACTTATTAGCACTAGGAAATTGCTTTTCACAGAGTTGGAAATTAAAAATATATTAAAAATAAATCAAAACTAATAGAATGCTCTACAATACATTGTCATCTTCTCCTCTTAAAGGATGCTCCTTACCCTTCAGCCGAGTTGGTTGGCATTTCAGGATTTTTACATACCCTACATAGTATGTATAGAGAATAGAACTTCTCTAGCTTAGGGTTTGGCTAAATTGCCAAGGAACAGTGACATCTCTTTTGTCATGTGCATAAATGTACAAAATCAAGGAGGGGGAAAAAATCCTACTGTAAAAATGAAGAAATAATCACAGACTGATAAGACTTAATATGCCTTTGATTCACATAATCAGTTACATGAAAAACTTAATAGCAGAAATAGTAATATGATACTTCATTTTTCAATTAAATCGTATTGAGAGTAGTGTCATTGGAGAAACCCAAAACCTTCAGGTAAGGATTTGTTTGTATAGGAGGTATCCAGGAAAAATTGCAGGAACCTGGGTAAGGATAGTTTAAAGTTATTATGATACTGAATGTTGGAAGACTGATTTTTATTTTTTTTTTCTTCCCCTTTTGAGGATTTGTGATGCTTTGTCACTAGAGGATTAAACTTCTGCTTTCATTAGAAGACTTAATATACTGGCCTTATTTAAGTAACAACTCCATCTAAAATATTGTTTTTTTCATATTTGTAAATAGGGAAGTGCACTTTAAGCTACAGATTTTGCTTGGGACATGTTGGTAGGACAGTTACCTCCTGTAAAACAAATTCAGCTGCCAACACTTTCATTTGGGGGAAGTTTCAGAAGATAAAATCAGATTACTTCAGCCTATAATAATAGCATAAGCACACTTTACATACTTAAGAGGTACTGAAATAGAGGGCTATTCAAAAGAGGGTGTAATGCAAGTCTGTCTTGCTATTACTTTTCTCTTTCTTGGTGTGAGCCGTTCTGGATTTGCCTTACAAATGATATAACATTTGTTTTCCCTGTTATATAACCATTTCTAAAGTTTTAAGCTTTGTGACACTTTCACCAACCTGTCTTTTCCCTACCCTTGATGTGCATTAATTGAAGTGAAATAAGTAACAGACACCTGCCACACTATTTCTGGCCTCCTTGAAAAGCTTCCCCTGTGACGGATGGTTGCTTTTTTTTCAGCCCAATTTCCATGTTGCTGTACATATTAGTTTTAGCCTCAATACTGCACTTGAGTCCTTGTTGTGATTGTAACCCTTCCCGAAATTGCTTCTTACCAATTCTTTAACTTAAGGAGGTGTCCCACTTCTACACTGAATTTTTTAACATCTGGGCCCTAATTGAGCATACCTTTCTTGTGCAAGCGCATGGCTTCTCCACCTGCTCCCTGTTTGCACAGAGACTGAGGGTACCAGCAGCAGGTCATGTTAGCAGAAGCAGCATTCCAATCAAGCTGAGTCTAGGGATTTCAGATTTGTCATTCCTTGTAGGACAAGGGACTGTTAGTAAAAGTTATATATTTTATTTTTGTTGTAGTTGCATTATTTATTTCTCTTTCCCACTAAGCAGAGAGAAGCTAGGAAAGTGATAGGGGTCTAATAGCTAAGGCTTGGTAATTTTCGTACTAAAAACTCTTGAGTGATACATTTTCATAAACGACAATTCATACTTTATCAGCTCTGCTGTTCTTTAGGGAAAATCAGAGCTAGCAGTGCCTTTACAGACCTCCCAACCCAGGGTGTCTCTCCCGAGCAACACCTGCCCCTTTCTCTGCCCTGTAGTTTCTCACCGTCGCCAGTGGGTGACTCTCTTGGCACTGCTTAACGTCCTCTCTGTCTGCCTGCTGGGACAGAGGCTGGAAAAGAAACGGATCAGTTTGTTGTCTTGTTCTGTTGAGTTTTATTTGCATCAAAGGAAAGAAAAGCTCAAAAAAGCTTAAAATATTAAACCACTTTCCTTATTACTACCACCGGTTTCCCTAGGAAAAAAACCCAAACTTTTCAAACTCTAGGCTCTAAGAAATGGTCCCCTTATTTCACTTGTTTTCAAGGAGTGATGTAGCCTGTGGTCATTTGTCTTCCTAACGCATCCCAGACAAAGACCAGAGTGTTCACCGAGGAAACAGAACTGTGGCACAAGTCACTTCCACCGTGCAGCTGCCAGGCTCACTGCTGGGCTGGCCTGCAGGATGCACTTGTTCCCATTGGTATTGCTTAGCCCCTCCCAGCTGGACCAGTGGGTAACAAAATGTGGTTTAGACTCTTAAAAAAAGTCAGTCCACAAGTTAGGAAATATACAGATGTCTCCACTTTTCCTTGCTATTTTTGTAGCAGCTACACAGAAATGCCATAATATTGTTCTCACTACAAGAACAGAAGAACTTTTTACAGTATTAGTTTTTACTTTAGAGAAAAGCTGCAGTATTTAGCAAATGCTGCAGAGCTGGAAGAACAGCTTTATGGAAATACAGTTTCTCAGTCATTGACTTAAAAACATTTATACTATTTCAGTTTGGGGAATTTTTTTTGATTTTTTTTTTAATTTGTAATAGGAAGTTCTTTCTCCCCAGACTGCAAATTTGGGGAAGCTGAACTTAAAGCGGCTTCTTTTGTTCAGCTTTGTTTTTATTTTGAGTTACACTGAGACTATCTTACGATGTCAGCTGTGATAATTGAACTGGATAAGCTTTCTTCAGATACGATTGAGAGCAAAAAGGAGTCCAAGTCAGATTTTAAGGAAGGCAAATTCAGTGAGTCATGTGCAGATTATCATGGTTTTCAACTTCACTGCTCACATTCTGCGCCAGCTGGTAAGTGTACATTTATATAAACTATTTCCTCAAATCTGTGTCTATTTACTCATATAACACGTTGTAAGTAAACTGTAAGACCCACTAAGGAAAACACAAGATTTGTTGCTGTCACTTGTATGCAATATATGAAGTAATTTGTACTTTATCTAAAGAATAGAACATGTGTCTGTTTAAAAAAAAAAAATAAATAAAAAATCCCAAACACCCTAGCATTACCTGGAAGGTGAACTTTCTGTAGGAGATGATATAGTTTTTGTGTAAGTTAGAGCAGCCCCAGCAGTTGCTCCGATATTAGACTTTGTAAGGTGTGTATATAAGCTGTGCTCTCTAGTGTTTAGCAATGTGTCTCCTCTTCTGCTTTTCTCTGGTAATTTTTTATCACATCAAGGCTTGTGAAGAGGGAACTGCATGTGCTGTAGGACTTTTTTATGGCCACAGTGGTTCATTTGTTGTTTTTTATATTGTGGTGTTACCTATAGCTAGAATACTTCCCCAAGAATGTCAATTAAATATCATGAAACTTTTTAATTTCTCACAAAATTCATAATCATGAAAAACACAGAATGTAGCTGCCTTGGGTTGTCTAATATAACCAAGAAGATGCATCTGCAGCTAATCAGTGGAATATCAGTTATGCCCTTGAAACCTTCTAAAGTATTAGATGGTCATTCATCTAGGAAATACCTTTAAAGAATAACTACTCTCTGATCTTGTGAATTACATATATATCTTGACTCCACAACTCCCAGGGGAAAATTTCGTTTTGATGGTGTTTTCACTCGTTCATTACCCCTGGAACAAAGTACAAATAAAAGAAATGGAGAATATCTGAATGTGACACTTTATCCTGTGACAGGACAACCAACCTGTAGTGGAAGACTGCAACTTGCACTTGGCTAAAGTAGGTAAATATGTAAATAAAAATTATATTTTTAACTCCATAACAAACTTTTGGAACTTTTTTTTTGGTTATAATTTCAGTTCTTGCATGCTAAAGTGGTCAAATGGTTGGAATGTCATGTTATTCGTTCTTTTGCAAGAAAACCAGATAATGTGTGCTTTCCTTGATAGAAATTTTCTAGTTTTACTTCCTGTAAAGCCTTCACTAAAATTTGCAAAACAGAATTTTCTCAGTAGATGCACTTTTGAGAGTTTCTCTTGTATTTTTGTATGTTTTCGCAAGGTCAGGAATGACATGTCTGTCTGTTCCCATGGGATCCTATAATATAACTTCAAAATTGCCTCTTCTGCCCCAAAGAAGTGCCACAGAAGACTTTACGCCTGTACTAGCTGACATACTTTGCTATGTTCCCTAAATATCAAAATAATTTGTTTTAGCCTACCCAGTCAATCAAAAGTAAAAATGAACTTTCAGCATGAACAGTATTTTGTTTGTGGAAATATGCCATTCAGAGTTCTGCAGGAGAGACATATTAAAAAAAAATCAATTTTCCTTGTTGGGATTCTTCCATTAGGAAAAATAACTATTTAATTTTTAAGAGTTCTTGTATATATTTGTTGTAAAGCTGTTTACTATTGCTAAAACAGGAACAGTGCTAGCAAGCACTGTTTGAAGATTTTTTTTTTGTTTGTTTGTTTGCTTTTTGTTTTTGCATCATGGGAAGAATCAAAAATTGCTGTTATATATTGTCTTAGTATTTCTGGGTTTTATAAATGATGACTTAAAGCAAGTGCAATCTCATCTTTTGTCTTCTAAAATCTTCTGTGATAAATGTATTTTACCAGTGTTTAAATTAAGCAAGCCCTCTGTAGTTTCCTGTGTTGGATTGGCTGAAATCTAAATGGAACAGTGTAAACAAATCTTATTTGGCTTCCACATGTCATTTCCTAAAAGGAATTTTTTCTTGCATAGCCATGGCTATTGATAAAAAATAAACAGCTTTTGCTTATACAAAATGAAGAACGTTATTTTTTGTGAATAGGCTATTTCCTAGCAATGAAGTGTTTCCTGACATTTCATAGGCAAAATGAAAACTTTGACCTATGGGAAGCAACTGAAATCTTGTTCTTAAAATTTAGGGTTGGATTATTTTTTTTCAGATAGCAATAATAATATAAAAATCTTCAATGAAATTAACTTCCTATATCAGGGTGCTGCACTCAGTTTTGCTAGTTTTGGCTCATCAGCCCTGCATGACTCCATTCCAGTTAAAGCCTTGGGAATCTTGCATTTAAGCTCATGGGTTTTTTTAGATTCCAGATTATTTTTTTTTTTAAAGAGTTTAAAGAAATCTCCTCTAAAATCACTCAAGTCACCAACAAATGGTAGTATATAATACTTAAATTATGAAAACATAAATACTCAGTGTAAACCTACCAAAAAAGCAGCAATGCAGAAGTAGATGTCCTTTTTCTCCTGTTCAATCTGCTGTCCAAATACTCAGTTGGGTTGTGAGAGATTTGTTGTTTAAAATTTATTATGCTGTGGTTGTACTATGATATTTTCTATATAAAGCAGATAATTGAATACAGAGAGATTATCACTTAGGAAGAACTTCTCTTTTAGTGCTGATGTGTTAATTTTAAACATAACACCTAGCGGTGCAAATACAGAAAAATGAATACTCTGACAAAGCAAAGTGGTATCCTGAATTTCAGTCTTATGTTCTTGGAATGGGAAATGGAAATGTTATTAGAAGAGTTGATATCTATTCAGAGTTGCTGGGACAAGAAAATATGAACCGTATTTGTTGTGCCAGTTTTAACTGAATGCATTGAAATGGAATACAGGTGTTAAATTATTCTTCTACATCTTCTTTTGTTAAATAAGACATAATGTTATAAACAAGCTTAATTTTCTGTGTATCATTCTGTTTTCAATTCTCATGCAAGTACTAATCCTGAGGCATATTTATTTGGGATCTGCAGATGCAATGGGATACATGCAGAGTAACAACATTAGAATAAGAACAATAATACTGTTAAATTAACATTCTCTGTATAGAATGCATACTTTTTTTCATGCAGAGTATTACTGAATTCTTCAGGAGTTTATAATTTGCAGTGTAATTTTGAAGTGTTGTTTCCAAAGATGAAATTCTGAAATGCGTGACCAAGCTTGGCTGACAAATGCTCCACAAGCAGCTCAATGACCCATGCTGGTTTCCACGGCAGTTGGGTTACCTGGACTCTGGGTGAAAATGTGAATGGAGCAGTGGTGCTTGAATACAGAATGGATAATGTGGGGTTGATGGGTTTTTAAAGATGCCAAGCTATCCTTAAGAAAATAAGGGTTTATTTATTTATTTATATGCTGCTTATCATACAAAGAATTTTTAACACAATATGATAACATGAATGCCACTGTTACAGCTACAGCAATTTGCCTTTATCAGTGGACAATGGGAGGCTATTCATGATATAGGAACATAGGACCAGATCTCACTGTTTTCCAAGGCCTGGTGTGTTTGTTGTTCAGACTTCTCACAGGGAGAAAGGCTAATCTGAATATTCCAGTTGTAAATACTTGTGCAGATTTAAACCTTATTATCTTGATATATATTGTTCTGCTTCATCTCAGCCTGGAGATGACTGAGAATATTCAACTTGCGCTAATCTCATAATCTTTGTTTTACAACTGTAAGACAAATAATATTCAGAAACACTTCTCTACGTAAATTTTCTAATGTGTTCCTAGAAATGATTTTGTCTAAATACCTCTTCATCTAGAACAAAGAAACCTCTTCAAAACATATACTTAAGGGAGGTGGGGATTGACCATGAGCTGTAAGTAAGATTTTGGTAGTGTAACTATAGGTGGGGGGGTCAGAGTATAGCATTCAAACTCTCCCGAAATGAGACATGCACTAAATCCCACATTGCAGAGGAGTAAAATGATGTACTGTGTGATATCAGACAAAACAAGAATGCAAAGCAGTGTAGTATTATCTTTAAGAAAGAGCATTTTCTCTATTGAAATTGAAATATTTAACAGGAATTTTACTGGGGAGGAAATGCAAAATAATCTACAGTTTTAACTTTATTTATTATTGTATAGACCTATATGAACATCCCTGAACTAAATGTATTTTCATCATTTCTGAAACATCAAAATACTTCTGCTTACTTAAAATCTGCTAAACCAGTGTTTCTCTTTTAGAAACTTTATGAAAGTAGTTTCATTGCTGAATGACCTCATCTGTTTATGCAAATTGAAGGGCTTCAATTATGGTTGCATCACAACGTCCAGGGAACTGAATAAATAAGTTGTAGCTTACTGCATAGATCCGTACTGCATGGCCAATTTGCCTTAATTAACTTGCACTAGGATGATATAGAAAAATCAAGAAGAGAGCAGACACAGTATACAGGGAATTATGTCTAATGGTTGCAATCCAACTAAAGTCCCCATCTTCCAGCGAGCTCTATAGGAAGCTGCAGTGCAATGCAGTATCAGTACTTGAAACACACTAAGCTAATTTTTGAAATTATATATTTACTTGAAAAGTACAAATTTAACAAAGTAATCTTTGCACAAAGTTTAGGTGTTGTGCTCTACTCTTCCGTTTTCTCTTACAAAAAAAAAGTGAAGAAATGCTTTTTCCCATAATTTCAAGAAGCAATTGAGAGACTCCTATCAGGAAGATCAATATCCAGAAATAATGCCTCTACTAGTTATGCCACATCAAGCTAACATTTAGTTGAAAGACACCAAGAAACATCACTAGTTCAGCAGTAGATCAGCAATATAAGTTATTAGCAGTCTCCTAACCTCAGTGCAGCAGAATGTATTTCAGTTATTTCCGATGGATAAAATTATTTTTTAATTCTAAATTTACCTTGGAGGCAGATATTACTATGTCCAAATTACTGTAAGAAAAATTTTGCTAATTTTGAAAATGAAGTGAGCATCTTGCATGGTGATTGCAGGTCGAGGGAAAGGGGGAAGAAATGTGTTTGTTCTCACATGTGGAGACGGGGTCTCAAGGTTACATAGTATGTCTTCAGCCAAGTTGAGATTTTAGTGCTAGTGAGAGTCAGTCTTTTTTGCTATTCATCCTAAAGATGTACCACAAGCTACCATTGGAAGATCTTTATCTCTCTGGTGTTACCTTCTGTACCAAAATTTTATTAATAATATACATAATGAGCCTGTAGATAACTAATAATTCGGAGATCGCAGAGAGGCCGAATGTACTGAGGCATTCACCCCTGCCCCAAGGGGTCATGACTTCTATCCTCACATGGCTACAATAAATGGAAACTAAGCTGGATATAGAAATCTAATTTTTCCCAGAGGTATCATTTCTCTTCTGTGTTCTTCCTTCCCCTAATGAGCTATTTACTTTCAAACTGAGAGCAGGGTAGGTCAACTAACTCTGAGTAAAGATGCTGTAATGATTTATAATTGTGGATTTTATTTCCCAAATTCCCTCAGTAGCTAATAGATGAAATATGTCTACACAGAGAATATGCTGCCCTGGCAGATATTACTAAAACTTTCCCTAGTTTGAAAGGTGCAGTCAATACCTACAAAATGGATCAGTGCAAGCCTGGTAACAAATGTCAAAAAATGGGAGCAGGAATCAGGTTTGGACACCCTTCCTGTAACACTGTGTATTTTACACCTGCAAAACCTGAATGCATCAATGAAACCTATTTCAGTTGTGAGAAGTGAGTCTGTATGCTTGCCTTTTCCCCTTGAATAATGAGCATAAATTGACAAGAAGGTCTCCAGTATAATATAGGATGCCAGATGACTAAGTGTAGATGGGGAGGTCACTGAGGTACACAAGGTTTCTTAAAAATGTACGTCTGGGGGTATGTCTGTATATGCTATTATAACAACATGTTTTAAAAAAAAGTCTGAAGGTCGTGAGTGTTATAAGTAGAGCAGACTGATGGCCACATATCAATAGCTTCGATAGTAACTAAAGGATGCTCCTCCAGTGACGCAGAATACATTTGTATTCCACGTTTGAACACGGGCTTTACTATAAGATTTGATAGCTGTGTCTAGACAGTATGCAATAAGGAAACAAATGATGTCACTTAATACATGATCTATAAGCTATTGCTTACAATTAATTTTTGTTTGCATTAATAAAGTAACCTATATTTGGGGTTTCATTACACCATCATAAATGCATAGAAACTCTAGCAGGTTTTCTAGACCTTTGCAATATTTATATCAGTATTGTAATATGACCTAAATTAATCTGATTTTTTAAAAAAAACAATAAAACTTCCTGAAAACACAAGTTTAGTACTATTTAGAAGGGACATCATGGGAGAGAGAATTATACACAGTTATCTGTGTAGGCAGTTGAATGTTATAAATAGAAAGTTTTGAGTGGTGCTGGAAGAGACAAGTGTATTTTTCCAAAAGCACATGGTGAGAAAGAATTTGACTGCCAACTAATCTCAATCCTAAAATGCGATGGTGAAATAATAAATTGAGATGGTATCTTTAGGAATTATGTATTTATATATGCAAAGGTATTTATTTCGATCTTTAGGGGCGCATAGGGAAGTCACTTGGATCCAAATACATCAATCTCTCTTGAGCCAGTACAACCTTTCTGGCTGTATACTTTTTGTAAAGAGGATTAGCCCCAGGTTTCTGTTTTAAGACTTCAGTTGTACAATTCTGAATACATATGTTCTTTTCTGTGTCAAAATGAAACAGCACATGAAAACAGCATCCTAAATTACACCACGTACAAAAATCCTTCAAGTAAATAACAGCCTTCCTAATTTTGCTACTATACTTCTGGTTTGCTCTGTAATGCAGTATGCTTTATGAAAACTTGTACTGTAGTCAACTATTAATATTAATTATTTCAGAATGCTGCTAACAGGAAAGGTAGTAAAATGTTTAGCAAATTTTGTTTGAAGGAACAGAATGATGTGTGTTGAAGATTAACTGTATCAGTCTTACCCAAATCCAAAAGAGCAAGCTAATTGCTACTGTGTCTTTCTTGCATGTTTTGAAGCAAAAATTTTTCTTGCACTTCTTTTTAGAAAGAAAATTCTCTCTTACATTGATCTGTAAGGTTTTCTTCCAGCAGTTGCCTTAAATGCTCTTTTCCTTAATTTATTTGTTTTCTCCCATTCTTTTCTTTCTATGATAAGGAATAATTGGTCAATCATACTGTGCCTGGCACTGGGCCTGTGCATAAGAGGTTAAAACTAATTTCTGCTTTCCCTACCTGGGCATTGAGAAAAAGGACTGAATATGAGAGTTCAATGAAATCATTAAAATAACTTGAGCCATTCCACACTACAGGCTTTTTCTCATCTCATCTTGATATATCTTTGCCTTTTATATTCCAAAAATTTTGATTTTGACACTCTAAAGCTGCTACTGCATCTCCTTCCATTCCAAAGTTTTCAATTCTGCAAGAAAAAATTATAAAATATTCAAGGAAAACACCTTTGCAGGGGTATTCATTTACTCAATTCTTCTCTTCACCCTAACAACATTCTGCTGAACCTGAGCAAGGAAACTAATGAATTATTTAAGTGAACCACCATCAAAATGGTGTCATAGATTGATGCTCCAGATTCCTGCCATCTTATTCTATTTTGTCAAAGGATGAGATGTACAAGGTGTGTATGCTTTCTCTTCCAGGATCCTCACTAAGGCAAGCTCTGTTACTGAGGCTTTAAAGAGACAAAAATCAATAAATAGAGGATCTTGCCCTGTGGGCCTTGCCAAGCCAAAATCGGGGGGTTTTATTCAATGCCACTTTGACAGACTACAGACTGGATTACTGCCAGTCTTTAGGAAAGACAATTTCTGATGTATAACTATATTCATCTGTGGGATTTATAAAATTGTCTTTAAAAATGTATGGACCCTGGACACTGTCTCTAAGAAAACAAAGGACTATGGAAAGAGAAGCCCAGTTTTGCTGCAGCATTTGAGTTGGCTACTCATTGTGGCTCTGCAGAATGCCTGGTATGAGGTGCTGATTGTTGCTTCCATTGAATTCCATTGACTAAACTTACTGTTATTTTAGAAATAAAACAGTAGTAAAAATAGTAAGTGTAGTCTGGGTAGCACTGATGTATTTTCTTTCTGTCAAAAAGACAGCAGATTGAGTCATTCAGTATTAAGGAACTCTGTCTCTCTATATTTATGTGCCCTTTTAATTTTTGTTTATAAAAACCCAAGGAGACCATAAATCTGTCAGCATTCAGGGATGACCGAAACTAAGTTGAACGAAGTTTATTCCAAATGTTGACATCTTATGCTTCTTGAGAGTGACTTGGACTTGTTTGACTAATTTAACTAAATTTTGTAACAAACATGGGGGTTTTTTATATCTTTTTTTCCTTCACCTCTGGAAGAAAGCAGTTGTGTACATGCTATTCACACAGGATATGCTACTGGCTTGTTCATCTACTTCAGGAAGGAAATATTGAGGGCCATTCAAAGAAGTACAAATGAGTGTCCCATTTATAGACAATTTCTTACCTCAAAATTCATGAAGTTTAATACAATGCATTTTTGGCATGTCCTAATCTTTCTCTCAATATTATCAGTTACAGTGAATTTATATGTGATAAGTATTACTCTATTTGTAGAAAACCTGGTTTCCTAATGTTATAATTTTGATCACCATATGGTTCCCTTCTGATCTGCTTTGCTTTGCTGGGAAAGCAAAGCACAGAAGATTTGAGGACTCTGAGAGGGAACTGTTATGTTTTCCTGTCCTTCATAGGACTTACAGGAATTCCCATACTGACCCAGGTCAAAATCTATCTTATTTAGTATCCAGTTTCTGGCAGCCATTAATATCTGCTATTTGAAAGAACTGGAGAACAGGAAAGCATCTTGTTGGCCATGTTTCCAGTACCTCCTCAAGGATATCCTACCACTTCATGCAACTGAGCAACACTAAAATCCTGCAGGATATACGGCACTCTGAGAAAAATCAAACTTTGGTTTCATAAATGCAGAGTTCAGGACCTGAGGCAGATGATCCCAAATGACTATGTTTAATTAGTCCAAAACTGGAGTAAAGTATGCTTAAATAAGCCTGAAGAAAAAAGAAATAATAATAATAAAAAAAATCTCGTAGAACTGATCATCTTATGATTTTCACTGAAAACCCATAATTAATATTAGGAATTTGACTTGTAATCTCATATTTGCATTTTGGCACTGCTGTTCATTTGTTTTTATGTAGCTCATATTTTTTGGAGTTTCACAGATTCTGTTACTTTCTTCTTTATGGCCAGAGCATATTATTCTCTCTCTTTTGATTTAGTCAATATAGAGCACTAGAAACAGTCTTTCTCTCTGCTCAAATTCCTGACTTTTTTCGTGACCTTTGCACAAAGGTAACTTTTCTCATCTGTCCATCCACTTTTTTGATGTGGTTTTGTCTCACTTGTGAGTTCATTTTACGTTGCATGAATATTTTTTATTTTTAGGTTCTGCTTTCTCACTCATTCCTTTACACTTCTCATTTTTGGAGTGACAATTTTCTCCAAGTATATCACACACTTTAAACATTCATCTTCGGTTCCTTTCTTAGAATTTTCAGTACCTGAACTTTTCTTAACTCATTCTTTTAACACTCCAGATTATCTATCATTAATAAGATGTTTCGTGATTTTCTTGCAGATGCCAATGATGTGATCCTACTGATGTTAGTTGCTTCCATTTCTCTCCTGCTTTTCTTTTCTATCTTAATCTTCTTTAAAAAAAAAAAAAAAGGAACTGTTATTCTCTCCTTTTTCTAAAAGTATAAAACATTATTTTAAGTATATACATCCTGTGAAGAAAACTAAAGTAAGGAGGAGAGTTTGAAGTTGGTATATTCCTAGGCTTTTTTTTGTGAGTGCATGAGGTATGATGTACACCACCTATGTAAATTTGAATGTCTCCTGTAATAAGGAATTTTCTCTGTTATTATTTAGGCAATCTTTTGAAAAATGGGATGTGAAGAGATTGAGGACCGTGCATTAAAAAGAACCAAGCACTAATGCTCTTCTCATTTTGTACAGCTATGGGTCCACTTAGCCTTTCTGGAAAATCAGGTCCTGACTTATATGACCACAAAGGAGCTGGTGAGCGGTAAATTCTATAGAGCTGTTTGTGGGGTTTTTTTAGAAAAGAAATAGTGAATTGTTCCGATTATATTATTAATTTGGTATGCCTTTTAAATCTCACTGGATGTAATTAAGCAGGAATAAAAGATAACGCTTTCTACTTCTAGATAGGAAAAATATTTTTAAGGCATTTGTAATCTCTTTGTGTGAAATGGTAAAAATATACATGGAATCAGGATAAACTCTGTTAAATCCAAAGGGAAGGCCAGTATTGGAGATTGAGAGTAACTTTGATGACCAAGTGATAAGCGTGTTATCCTTTATCTCTCCAACTTTAAAAGTAGGCAGAATAAGGGCTAAGTTTTTTGAGGCTGTAAAGCTGAGAACAGCCATACATTCACAGAATTACACCTGTTTCCTTCAACTGGGGGATTTACCTCAGACTTGTAATGCAGACATATATAATATTTAATCCTGTAGAATATCACCACAGGGTGGTTCAGCTGTGAACATAAAAAATATCTTGCCTGAATCATACACAGAAACTCTTGTTGAGAGTAAATGAGGATGTGTACAGAGATGGTTTCACTGTTTTTCCTTCATCAGAGAAAGCTTTTGGTGCAATAAAGTGGTCATTTACTCATTGCTATACTTTAAGCATTACTCTTTCTCTTAAAAAGAGTCATAAAGCAACTTAAGCTATTGGGTAGGAGCAGCTGAAGTGAGTTTTAAAGGAAGAATTTTACTTTATGAGATATTTTTTTTTAATACAGAATTGCAAATAGATTTGCTTTGAGTAATGCTTGCAGATAGCTCTGCAGAAACGAATTTGTAACTAGCAGCTTAGAGTGAAAAAACAGTTTAGCTGTTTTGCCCAAAAAGATGAGGGAGAGAACCAAGGAATCTCTTGGATGTGCCAAGCTTGTGGCAATGTGCTTTTTCAAGCATTTTCTGTGGTGATATGAGCTCTTGTTAAAACCTTGGACAACTCACAGTGCATATATACATATGCCGACTTGTTCGAGAACAGATTGGGAAGGCGACCACTTGGCGCTGTCAGCACTCCTTTGTTCGCTGCCGTGTGTGCCATGTGCGAGTGAAACAAAGGTGTGGGTGCGATCCAGGCTTTGGATGTGTAATGGCAAGTGAGACATAATCATATGCCCCAATGTTCCCTCTAGGCTTTTGAGAAGATATTTAAAAATAAGGGATATAAAAACCAGACGAATGCTGCAAATATGAAGCTGCTGCAAATATGAAGCTACTGCACATTCCAAGTTGGCTTGTTAGCTTTGTTCAAACTGTCCTCCAAAAATAGTTCTGATGATAACACCACAAATGTAATGTTGCCATGGGACTATTTCTCTCTGTCGTTGCTTAGAGCAGGAGGGCAAAAGTTTCCTCTTATTCTTCTTTGTTTGGAGTAAAACCACTAAATATGCTGTTTGAACACATAAAAGAACACACCATGTTGTTAGTTGGCAAAGATTACTTAGGCTTGTTCTGCAACACTAGCTTTCTCTTAGTGAAGTGTTGGGTTTTTTTATAACAAGTTAGAGCAGCTATTTGCTGTCAGACAACCTGAGTAGAGCCCTCAGCAGAGGTTCTTTTTCCATCATAGGTACAATTAATATTAGGAAATATGTTCCCAATAATATATATATATGTATATAAAACCTTGAAATAATTGTCACAAACCTGACACGAGGCTGGAAAGTTTGTAAGAACTTTACATCCAATAGTATATTTTCCATACAAAGAACTACCAGCAAGCCAACTGCTTTCCTCTATTCTCTAAGAAAGCTCCCACTATCCAAGTCAGCTCCAAGTACGTTTTCCTTTCTCGCACCGAAGATGGTGACTGGATGTGAACAAAAGCTGCTGTGCAGAGCTCTCTTAAGAAATGCAAATGGGGTTTGGAAGGACTGTTTATAACAAATCAAGGGTTTGAGTGTTGAGAGTCAAGCTGATAATTTCATTCCCAAAAGTGGAATCCTATTATTGTCTCATATTTTGCTCTTGTCATTACAGCATGAATTACATTTTGACATGTTTTAAATCTTTGAAAAAAATCCACAAAAGAACTGACCCTCTAAGCAGGAGTACAAATGATTACTATCAATACTTCCATGCCAGGGGAGTAGACTTGGCTCCTTAAATTCCTGCTCTGTGAGTAGTCATCTTGGGCAGCACGTTGCTAACACCCCACAGCGTGACATCCTGTGTCGTGCTGTCATGTCCATGTCATAACAGAGTTTTGCTGTGAGAGCTTTATGGTGAGAGTAACAGAGCACTGGAACAGGCTGCCGAGGGAGGTTGTGGGGTCCCCTTCTCTAGAGATTTTGAAGACCTGACTAGATGCAGTCCTGAGTAATGTGCTCTGGGCAATCCTGCTTTAGCAGGGGAGTTGGACTAGGTGATTGCCCTGCATGAGTACAGTTTGGGGGCTGACCTGCTGGAAAGCAGCTCTGAGGAAAAAGACCTGGAGGTCCTGGTGGGCAGCAGGATGAGACAGCAATGTGCCCTTGTGGCCAAAAAGGCCAATGGCATTCTGGGGTGCATCAGGAAGACTGTAACCAGCAAATTGAGGGAGGTTATCTTGCCCCTCTGCCCTGGTGAGACCCCATCTGGAATACTGTGTCCATTTTTGGGCTCCCCAGTTCAGGAAATAATTGGACCTTAAGTTTTTACTTCCTTGTTTACTCTTCAACCTTTGCCTTTTGTCATCTCTCAAGCCATTTCTGGGCTACTGATAAACCCTACATTTGTTATTATTTTCACGTATATAACAGGAAGAACATGACTGTAAAAGGTTTGCACTCAATTTGCAATCCTCTGTCAACATTTGAAATGCTGAAATTCCCTTTATTTTATACTGGTGTCTTCAAAGTTTGCTTCTTGTACCTGTAGGCGCTGATATATCACAAGTTGGCTTCTCACTGCGTGTCCTTTTACTTCCTCAAATCAGACAGGCAGAGTAATTGTTTGCAGAATTTCTACTAATTATCAGAAGAGACTGAAGAGACTAGGGTTTCCAGTATTTTCTTAACATGAAAATAGTGGTCTAAGGATGAAGTTATAGAGCTACTCTCTGTATTTTTTAAAAATAAGATTCAGATCAAAAGTTAAATTTTCCTTTTGCTTTCCCTTTTTCTTTCCCACCCCTAACCCCACCCCACCCCCCCGTCTTTCCTTTTTTCTAATCAAACTGTGGCAAATTTACTCAGGCAGGATGCAGACTTTTCCCTTGGCTGGATCTGGTAGATCAATGTGGACATAAAACAAAAGCCAGAGAGAGGTGAAAGCTAACATCTATTGATGGTGAGGAAGCAGATCTTCAACACTGAAAACATGAATCCACAGACTCCATAAAGAAATGAGCCTGTGGTGTGTATGTCACTGACTGACAGACAGACTCTGGAATCAAACATGGAAAATAAATCAGCATTGTGTCACTTAGTTAATGAAATGCATTAGCATAAATTCTATTTTTTTAGATGCTGGAAGCCCTCTTTAATTTACTTTACCAGAAATGGCTGTGCTAATGTGGTGGTTCCGAGACATGCAGCTGCTGTTCTTATCATGTAATCTTTCCACAGAACATAAAAATGATCAACATAAGCATAGCGTCGTGGCTAATTTCTTTTCATCTTGTGTATTCCTCTATCAGTAAACTTTCTGACTCCCCTTCTACTTAATTAACATGATGGAAGATTTTTACCTTGAAGTATAACAATACAGATCAATAAGTACTGGGTAAAGTGTACTTTTTCTGGCTTTATTTCTGTGTTTACAGTATCATGGATTCATTTCTTTAAATGAAAAGCGTGTTGTTACAAGAAACAAAAGCTCAGCCTTTGCTTCCTTCAAATCTTGGAACAGAGTATCATACTCAGCTTATCTGCAGTACAAATACAGCATTTTCCAGAAGGATGAGTTTGGATTAACGAGCTATGCGGTGTCCAAGCCAAGCGGAGTCTAAGAGAGGGAGAAATTAAACTGGAATCCTCAGACTATAGACCATTAGTGGTCCCTGCTATTCAGGGGTTTCTTTGGAAACCTTTCATTTCCTTACATTTTTTGAAGCATAAACGGTTACTTCTAGCTTGGTTGTTTTTGTTTTTTTTCCTTCTGTTAGTTTTCCCTGCCTTAAGCTTAGTCTAGAGGAAATCTGAGGAAGCTGCCTCCACCAAATCATTGCAGCAACTCAAAGCATTTTTCATGTTTTCTCTTTTTAATGTTATTCTTGCTCTCGATGTTCATATTACAACTCCCATATTGTGATTCTCACCCTCCTTAGAGAGAATTTGAAATAGAGGAATGCTGTAATTGATAGTTCAACACACCCTGTTTCACATGAAGAATGAAACGGAACACATCCTTCCAAGGGTAAATTTATTTAGCAGCAAAAAATCTTTTCAGATCAATTCTCATTTTCTGGTGCAGTTGCATATAATCTTTGTATAGCATTCTCAATAAGAGACAAGTTCTCTAAATTTATATAAATTTTTTTATTAGTTTGCTTACTACTTTGTTTTGAACTTACTTAATCTCCACGAGCTGCAGCAATCATCCATTAGGCTGATTTTGATTTTCAGCCTAAATTATAGTGGCTTGAAATGTATAAATGATTCATAATGTAACTGACCTGTTTTGGGAGGTAAGGCAACAGGGTAGACTCACATCACCTAATGTGCCTTTCTTCTGCCTCAGGTTGCTTTTCTGTATTCTTCTTCCACAACCAATATTGTGGTGCTCTGAAGCCAGAGGAAAAAGATAAAGCTTCTTCACATCTTTCAGGAATGGAGTTTTTATAGGATCATACCAAGAATATGTTTGGCCACGACTTGAGAGCTCATGGGGAAGAGGCATCTCCTGGAATAGTGCTAAAGAGCCAACCTAGGAGTATGCCAGTGGTGCGGTTGTTGGGAACTGGGAAGTTGGAGTAGATGATCTCTAGAGGTCCCTTCCAACTTTGACATTTCCATGATTCTGTGGTACTGTTTAAATTCATGGTTGATAGGTGCTGACCGACATTAATGTATCATGCAAAGAATTTGCCTGGCAGAACTGTGTGTGTTGACCGTTCAGCATGCCAGAGACTGTTCTAATAACTTACCGTTTTCCATGTTTTCAACAACAATATATCAAAGACCGCCACGTACTTGTGCCCACAATTGTTTGATTTGCTGGTAGAGATGTGGCTTCAAAACCTTGGCTTGTTAATTTACACAGAAAGCATGCTTATTCAACTAAAATGTCATTGATGAATATTCTTTCTTATTGAGTTCTAAGTCTAGAAAGGATAGAGAAAGCAATTGCACCAACAATTTTTTGTTTTGCTAATGGGGCTTTATGTGCTAAGCACCCATTTCATACCACCTACTACTTGGAGGGAGTGAGGAGGGAGGGTATTTTGCAGTAATCTTGCCTTTCAGAAGATACACATCCTTATTGTTTATCTACAGTATTTATGACTAAACAAGACAAGCTTGGAGAAACAAATCTTGAAACCGTAATATTCATGCCAGATCTGTTCTCCCAGAAAGTGCCAGATGGGATTTCTTCCTGGAGAATTAACTGCTTCTTCCTCTTCCCTGTCCTCTTTTCTTAAGCCAAGTGCTTAAATAGTCCGGGAAGTTTGACTGCTAAACCCCACTTCTTAACTGAGTAATGTTATGTTTGTCTTATACTAAAATCTTGCTTAGGGATGGTTCCATAGCATCTGGGTAAGGTTAGCCTTTCCTGTCCAGAACTTTGAATCTAATGTTTATTTTAATACATTCCTGCCTCACAATGGGTCAGATACCAGAGGGATTGAGTTAGAACTCTTGTTCAAATGACCTTTTTCAGACTAAAGTGGATTTGCTTGTTTTTTTCACTACCGTCCCAGTCTTTGTTTAAAGGGATCTGGCAGTTCCCACTCCATAAACTGAAGGACTTGCTGTTTAACCTGAAGGTAGAATCCATTGAAGGCTAAAAATGTAAACACACTATCAAATGGGAATTTAAGATGTAGATGTTTTGATTATTCCATCTGTACTTATTTTTAGGCACCTGAATAACTTGAGTTAATCTCACTCTTCTGATTAAAGATGTAGCTGTTCTATTAAGTATTTCAGGGAAAAGATATAGATATAGATATATATATATATATATAAACTGCTCTGATAACTGTTTATCTGCATGTTCTTCCTCTGCACTACCCACTGCACTGTGGCTGAAAATTAATCATCCTCTCTGGATGATGAATGTGGACATGAGCAGTTACTACTGCTCTGCATTACAGTGTTTTCTCAATGTTTCTCATACTGATTTTTTTTTTTCTTAATACCAAAAAGTTTCAAAAAACCCATCCCTATTTCCTGTCTCTATCTTTTGATTTGAGCAGTAAACTGGAGTACTTTCTCCTGCAAGTCTTGAAGATTAATGTTTCAGAGAAAGATTTATATTTATCATTTAAAAGCTCTGCAAAAAGATTTTTCTTGTTTCATTTTTTTTATTAATGTAGAGATTTTTTATTTATTTTAAAACTATGTAATTATTTGATAGTATAAATATTAGCCTAAGTAGTCTCAGGTATCTGCTGCACAGAAATCATTTAGTTTTACAGTCTTAATCTTGGTTTATTTCCTTCTTTAAAACTCAACTTCTGGCTTGATTTACAGTCATCACACACTACTTTCATGCAAGTTTGAGTCTTCCGATAAAATTACTTGTAAAGATGAAAGCATCAAAAACTATGAAGTTACTTTTACTTGAAGTGGGAGTCCCCAGTTGGTAAATCCACAAATCCCTCCCATTCAAAAAAACAAAATTACCTAAATAGACTTCATAAATGTTAACCTTCTCTAAATCACTCCTTGTTAACGATAGTGATACATCTCAATGGTCAGAATTTGTCACAATTCAAATGTCTGTTATAAGTTAATATGCTCCATATGTTGGGGTCATTTTTTCATTAGTTCTGCTCATCTATATTAGTTTTGCCCATCTATACTAATTTTTGGTGTTGGTATAATTGATCACGTACCACAAGGAAGTTTGAACAAAAATTATGCACTTATTTTATCAAACAGGCTATATATATAAACTGTAATATATATAGTTTATTATATAAACATAATTTTTCTTAGCTTCATAGCAATATTCATTATATTTTGTTTGAGCTGATATAAATTAATCTTGACAAAGCAGTACTTTGGCCTTACAAAACAAATTAGACAAGTAAAACCTATAAGAAAATTTTCTTAGCATTTGGACATAAGAAGAAATATCTGAAATTTTGTTAACTCCCATCTGTACTGAATTCATTGTTATTATGGAACTTTTAGCTGTTTGGATATAGAATAGAGAGTAAATACCCCTAATTATGTGAGGATTAATTCATTGTAAACATTATATCAAATAGATTTATTTTTTTTCCACTGCTGACTGACAAAACAAAATCAGTATTAAGGTAAGTAGACAGCATGTTCTCAAAGAACAGGCAAGACAAAGTAACCTGTGGAGGAAGCAAATTATTTCTAACGCAGTAATACGAAACACACATCTGATGTGAATGTATAGGAAAAATAATTTTTCAATTAATTCTTGACTTTAAGAATAGATATGAAAATGTGTACATATTTGAGGAAGACTTACAAATAGAATCAAATTCTAAATCCTGCAAAAAGCAAATGAATTTCTGTTAAAAGTATTATGCACAATTTTGGAGTAAGTATTAATAAAAGGAAACCTGAAGGCTTTAAAGATAGATGAAGAATTCAATGCAAAGTATAGTTTCAGAAAGGAAGATAGAAGTTAAGACTTCTTCCTAATACAGTTGTTTAAAAGAAGTCTTTTGGGTGCAAGTAAAACACAATGTGAACTCACCTGGGAAATTAGTATTTAAATGAGACAAGCAATCTCATTGAGTAGAAGAATTGTAAATGCAAAGATATGGTTAAAAAGAATTCATGTTGCCAAAATAGTATGTACTGCTGTAGGTATGTATTATGGCATACTTTCTATTGAACCTAAGCAGCATGCAGGAGAGTAACAGATAAGCCTCACAGGTAGGATTGACAATGTTTGGGGAAAAAAAAAAAAAGACTGTTTATATTTTCTTTATTTTTTTTTAAATGCTCAAAAAAATGCAATGTAGTTCTTTGAATGAAAATTTGTAAATGAGTTTTTCATCTAAGAAGCAAAATTACTCTATGCATTTCTAAAAAAATAAAAGAGAGATGGGAAGCCTGTCAGCAAATGGAAAGGCTTTTGTTCAATACATGTCATACGGTTCTTCTATCTTACGTATTTATATTCCCAAATGAAATGAGTCTGAACAAATGCAACAAATGACAGCACTTCATTTTATTATTCCCAGGCTAACGTGTTTATTTGAAGCATGTATGTCTGTTCTTGACTGTGCTATTGCCTATGTGTACATACAACTATAGGCTGTGAGTGGCTAGTGACAGTCCCTGTATTAGGTAACATACAATGTGTTTTGACTAACTCACTACCAGTGGATTTTGATCATTTGTCCTTGGAGTCTAATATGGTGGCCTATAAAAATATTGGCAAAGACAAATAAAGCGGTGTGAAGTATTAAGATAGTAGAGGGACACTGGTCCAAGAAAGGCAGGTTCAGATTTTAATATATTTGATCATGCCATTGATGTAAAATTAAAAAAATCAAGTAGTCAGTTTTCTAAAAAGGCCAGAGCCATGCTTTATCAAGCCATTTTTGTATTGCGGTAACTGGTTTCCTGGTTCATGTAAATTGATTTTAAAATGCTATCTTTTATGACATCTTTTGTCGTTCAAATGCTATCTCCGTGATAAAAATGGTATTTTAAGATGCCTTATACATCAAGATGACTCTGTTTTATTGTTCAGAACAAGTATCAATTTTAAAATCTGGCCTTTGTTATATTTTAATGTGATTTTTCTGCCATGTTCAGTTTTGTAACCTTTAATATTCTGTTTGCTATATGGAAGTAAATTTTAGTAATTGTTTCTGTAGCAGCAACCTTCTTTGACAAAATGGATTTCAAAGCTATAATTTTACTAATATCTTTGCAACAAAATTATATTTGATACATGTAAGTCTCATGAAGAAATACAAAGTATATTTCTACAATTTTTAAACTAATTTAAGCATCTCTGAGGTGCAGGACGATTTTCTTGATTGAAAGCTGGATATTTTTTTTAAATCTTTTAGGTCAAAACCATTTTTCATTATTTGTAGCAGCACAACTTTAGGTATATTTTTATTCCAGTGAGGAACAAGGCATAATAAGCATTTTTTTGAACCTAGTATTTTAAATTCTGTATTTCATGCACATAGAAAAAATTATAATGATTTATTTCTAGTTACCTTTTTTTTTCTTTTATAATGGTGTTCTCTTTTTGAAAGAGGAGTTCATGACTAAAGGACTTAAAAGTAACAGTCTTCAAACTTGTCTACCTTGAGACTCCTCATGTGGTTTCTTCTCATGTCACTTTGGAAACACGCAAGCGGCCTAAGAAAGGATGCAAATAGTTCAAAAGACTGGTTGGATGTCACCTCAGCTACTGAAGGGCTGACATGAAGTTTCTTTATTGCCCCTGCTTTTATTTCTTGCCCCATGAAGAGGCCTTGACCAGACATCACTGGCCTCTGCTATTTTCAGGCCCTTGGGTCAAAGAAATGGTAGCCTGAAGGAACTAATGGTGGAACTGGTTAAAAGAGCATCTTCCTCAAGTTCTTCCTGACCCAGATGCCAGAATAAAATAACTAAGAACTTCTTACTAGGGTGTTACTCAACTTGGCTTGATAGATGCCGTATTTCAAAAGTCCAGGCCTGTCAAAGTTTGATAAAATGCTGTCTCTGCCTTTAAAATAAACAGAAAGTCTTCTGTGTTTAGTTCTTGAAGGGAAGAATTGAATACAATTAACAGTTTATGCGTTATATAAACCACATGTTAACCTTTTAAACCTAAGTTTTGTAGACTTTAAACAGTTTAGAAAATTTCTCAATAAAATTATCCGCTTTCCTTCAGTATATAGAACACAGAGAGATAATTTTCTGAAGGGTGCTATTCTTTACTTGCACGCTTGAAACCTGAGCTCACTGAGCCAAGCTCATCTGTAGCTGCAAACAGGCAGGACCTCCATCTACATGTGATGCTGCACCGCTCGATACTCCAGCACCACCTTGTCCCAGGGACAGTGTCCTCTACTGGGCTAGATCTTCCCTTATGCGCCCTCTTGGTAGTGTTGCGGTGAAAGTGTGGTCTGCTACAAACAGTGCCAAAGTGAATTCAATGGATTTTGGATGAGACTCAATGTAGATCTATAATGCAGCCCAAAACAATTGATGATGGGATGGAAACAGTAAGGAAACACCCTGCCATCCGGTGTTGTTGATAGCTTGCTGGCATGGTGTCTTGCAGATTCCCATACATGCTGCCTTTGACAACAGGTGTAAATATTGGCCTCTGATGTTATCTTTGGGAGGAAGGGTGTAATGATAATCAGACCAACATCAGGTATGTGCAGAGACAAAGAAAGCAAGCTCTACTTTGAAGTAACCTGTATCTACTATCTATTAACAATTACAGCTTCAACAGTTACCTGCTGATAAGACGTGGTATGCAGTACTGGTTACTGTTATTTTCCAAATAAGTTTACATGAACTTCAATTTATGTTACTACACTTTCACCAAGAGTCATTCTGAGTTAAAAAAAATAATTCTGTAATCTCTCTGGCTAATCCAAGCATAATGGTTTATAGTGTGGAGGGTAAGAGATTGAGTTCTATAGGCCGGGGTGCAGGTCTTTTGGTTTTGAGCCTATATTACGGTTTTACTAATTAATCAAAAAATAAAACAAACAGATCTCTGAATGAGATGGAAAACATATTTCCAAACTCTGATTTTATGAAGATCAATTGCTGCTTCATGCCTAAACATGTCTTTTCTCAGTGTTTTTTGTAAAAGATTCATGTGTACAGAGGAATTTCAAGTTCAGAATAACATGACAGGTTCACTTTAAAGAAAAAACAAGCAAAACATACACAAAAAACCCCAAACCAAAACAAAACCCCAACCAGCAAACCACAAAAAAAAAAAAAAAATCAAACCAAAAATCAAATACTAAGATCTTGATATGTTCAACTCTTTTATGACTACAGTGTCACGCAGCTGTACGATCTCTTTATTAGTATTTTTAGGTGAACTCTGGTATTTTTGGGTAGAAGCTTAAGCACTCTGAAACATCAACTCAGATTATACAGAGATATGTAGGGAAAACAGTACAATATGTCCTCCCATAATAAATTGCTAGATTTGTGATTCCACAGATTTATTGGAAACGAAACAAACTTTATGGGAGTTTAAAGATGGCTATTACAAATGGTGATTTTAATTGTACTTGGAAGCAATGAAGCCTCTAAACTTGGTATTTCCTTGAAGAATATTACGACCTCAGGATGTCACTAGAACTATTCCCATTTCTTTTCAAACCCGTATAAGGGGAATAATGGAAAACTATGATGAGCAGTATTACATAAACTATCTAGATTAAAATTAATTTCAAATGCTTTTCAATGCTGCAAAGCATTCCTTTCACCTACTTGGTGACAATTAGAAGTAAAAGCTGTGTCGCATATTTAAAAAAAACCTAAGCGATGTCTGAAAATGTTATTGGCAATGATAAAAATGAGGTTTTAGTGTGTTTTTCCTGTTACCAGCTACCCTAGCGTTCTGCCTGCTTCATGTTACTGTCTAATTTAGCAGCTCAGATATTTCAGGTACCTTTACTGTAAAAAGGAGTAGAAATATCACGGTAAAATCCTGCATAGTGGGATTTATTTTATTATTTTTTAGGTGATGTGTGAAAGTACGATATGTGTTTAAGCAGTTGTTTTGGAAAGAAGACACTGGTAAAACAGATTTCCTCAGATAAGGAGTAGTAACAATCTGGATCCTTCATTCAAGCATAAAGTGCCTAAAGTATCTCGAAGAATATTAGAAACATCAGTCAAACTGAGCCTTGCGCTGTGCCTGGATAATAGTGACTAATACAGAGCTAGGATTTTGCATAACATTATAAAAAAAACGGTGATGATAAGGATGACTCTACTCCTTTGCTCAATTTGTTCAGGTTTAATAGTAGCAATATTAACAAAAAATGTAAAATCAATAAAAGCTCAATATTCATTCATCTGTCAAGATATTAATGTTTTTATAGAGAGGAACAATTGTGCTATACCTTGTTAAATATTCTGGACCTGATTTTCCAACATGAAGGGTTTAGATTTGCTTTCGTAATTTTAAAATAATATTGCTAAAACAATACGTGTAGCTGAATTATGTTTCCCTCTCCTTTTAACTTCATGTAATGCGTTGCAGTGTTCTGTTCTTCAAGACTTTTTAGATTGCTGAGTTAAACTGCAGTGCTGTTACATTTCATGTGCCTAGATGAAGAAACTGAGAAACTGTGTAGTTTGAGTCAAAGAGAAAATATCTCAAAAAAAACTTTAATCCCCACAGAAGTACTGTAGAACGTATGTGAAATACTTCACATGTTGCAAAGCTTCTACCAGGTAGAAAAATCTACCTCTTTTTTTTGTGAAGGTCTTTCTCACTGTTCAACTGAAGCATGTATTTCAATACAGCCTTTCCCGTTGACTCACAGAAAACCTTAATGTAAAGAAACACTCTATTAGCTAAAACATAATCAATGCAGACTAGGTCTGTTCCTAAATTCTAGTCTCATTTCTTGTTTTATCTCCTATAGTGGGCTACATGCTGACTAATGGCTTTTTAAAAATAGAGATATACTTAAAACCAAACCACAAATGGTACCCAAAAGGTATGCCTTATTGAAAATATCTAGCATCTCTTGGTATTTGAAGGGAGTTCAAACCTTCAGGACTTTTACTCTCCTGATACCCATAACTACTTATCTTTGTCTTTGGACACATGAGGGTGTATTCTTACTTTGGCATTATTTTTCCATAGCTTCAGAAACAGATGGTAGGGTAGCTGCCAGGCCCCTCTGCTAGGTCATCTGAGATTCTTGCTGGCTTGTCACAATCTGCTTCCTCAAGATAAGAGAGACGTGGGGCTGTAGAAAGGGGGAAACACCCAGGTCTCTTCCTTTATGCTTATTAAATTCTGACTTTGAATGTATGACACCTGGGGGATGGGGTTTTTTTATATTTGTAGTAGTTTGGATTTCCTGTTATATTCCTCTCCTAATCTGCACCGTAAGGTACCATTTCAGACAACTTGATTTTCTTTTTGCTTAAATTCCAATTCTTTGTCCGAGGTGACCGAGGCTCACTGTCATGAAAGATCAGCACTGCTCCCAACACAACTCTTTGCAAGGTGATGGAAACGGGTAGATGAGAGATGGCTGCAAGCTGCATTTCGATGATGAACATTTATGTCTTCCTAGGCTGCTATTTATTTTACATTAAGTTCTCCAATGTTTTATTAAAGAGAGCCATGCCTTTTCCTTGTGTTAAATGCTGATGTTTAAATGAATGTTAGTGTCCTTGCTGTGATCTGCTTAGCTATACCAGTTTTATGTACGATACTAATTTAAGTCATTAGAAAAGGTAGAGGATTGTAATAGGAATTAATGACTCAAATTTTCAGTGATTGTTGGATCATTTGCTTATTTGAGTAGCTCAATGGTTGTTTCTCCTATAGCTAAGTTTTCAGAAGTGAATATAGAGTTCGTGGCAGCACAATTGTCTTATGAAAATCAGCAGACACTGACGCGAGAAGGTTGTGCAAGCTTGTGGAACTATGGCTGTGCTGATTGCTTTGAGTGTAATGGCACATTACGTAAGGAAGGCAAGTCTAGTGATTAGACTGCATCCGGATTTCTCAATTCTCTTTTCAGCTATGTGGTTTTGCTTGGGTGGCTTTCAATATATCAGGTGAGTTTTTGAAGCACAGTTTACTCATTCATAAAACTATGTTAATACCTGTGGTCTAAGATTGCTGTGTGCATCCTGCTATTAAATTGAAAAACTTAATTAACTCTATATTTGTGTATTGCTATTATTGTTAAATATTAGTGTCCTCAAAAAATGAGGCAATCAAATTATAAAAATGGATAATTCATATAAGAAAATAACACAAGCAGTAATTGTAATCACAGATAATTTACACAATGAATGAAGTACAGTACTAACTGCTGGTGGTACAGATGAAGGTCCAAATCAAGAGAAACTGTAAGGTTATATACAAAAATAAAAGTTAAGACTTATTTATTATACTTTGCACGGGAAAACTGGTGTTGACCTTTTAATTTTTGGAAGTTTATTGCCATTCTTTGTCATTCTATACAAGTACACATAGTCCATCCCAAGAGGTATGGCAGAATGTCATGAAATATATTTGGCTTTAATTTTTGAAATTAAAAACTATTGACATTATTTGGAGATCTTCAGCAAAAGTTAAAGTGGATCTGAAAAGTCTAGCAAGCCATACAAAATACTTTTAAAAATATATTTTCTTTCTGTATTTTTCTGGCATTGCACATGGTTTTTTGGTGTTCTCTAACTTAATACATCAGGGTATGGATTTTATACCACCAAAGTTGTGAGATGACCCATCCATAGGACTCATGACTTTGCTATTCTGGTGGGTATCACTGAAGTGAGCAGCAGCCCAGTCAGAACAGAAAGGTGTTTTTGCTCCCCTCCCTGCTCGTTCCCTGTGCTTGCTCCTGCAGCACACAACACACACCAGCTCCCACATGTGTTGAGACCTTCGGTGACCTGTTTTTACTTGCAAACCCTGCAGACAGCCCCCTCTCTGCCCTCCCCCTCCCCAACCCCCCCTTTTTTTTTCCCTGCCGATTCAATTTTCTGTTATGTTGGTTAACTGAAACAACCCAGGGAGGAATTTGATGGATGCCAGAGCAAAGGAAGAGGCAGGAGCATGTGGCTGGAGGACGGGGAAGCGAGTTTGGTGGGGTGCAGAAGCAAAATCTTTTGTGACCAGCTGGAATGACTTACTGCTGCCAGAACCGCATATAGCTTGTTCTCTCCCAATCGGCAGTTTCTCATTTTCTGGCAGATGTCAGCGTTGACAGATTTTGGAGTCTCTCTCCTTAAGTTTGCAAAGATTTTTTTTTTTTCTCCTTTCTTTCATTTTGTATTCATTATTTGCTTGTTTTGTGTTTTTCTACTGTGACCATAAAGTAAAATGGTGATGCAGATATATCAGAGCTTATTTGATAATTCTTTGTCTACACATAAGGGCACTCTTTTCCTCCCACTTTCCTCATACCATCCATAATCTCTACAGGGACCCCTATGGTACATCATCTCAAGTGGGTGGTCAGCCTGTGCCTATTTAAGCTCTCCCAGCTTTGCCTGTGGAAGCTGGAATGTCTGTAGTGTGGGCTCTATTGTTCTCTCTGCTTTTTAATGACTTGTGGACAACTGTATGACACAATATTACAAATATTCCCAACCATTAAACATTTTTTGTCTTTTTCTACTGTGTTGGATTTAGAACTATTTTTATGTCTTAAGAATTTTCTACATAAATGGCAGGCTGGATAACTGCTTGAGCACTGGGCTATACTTGGCCCCTTTTGCTGTTTCTTTCCATGAATGTGGGTTAATCAGGTGTGACTTGTAAGGAGTTGCAGAATCTGAAAGACACAACAGTAGGAATGGAAGTTTCTTCATAGAAACCTGTGAGCTTATATGACAAAGTAGTTGTTTTTATTAAAATTGCACTTAAAAATAATAATTACTACTATGCCCTCATTTATGGGGCAAACTGTAATGAAGTAGTTGGCCACATTTGCTGTTATGTTTTTATCTCTTTTAGACATTAATGGCACTTCGGAGCATGTTTTCTTCTTACCCTTGTACAAGCCAAGGGTGAGTCCAGTATCAAGTAAATCCAGTTTGTTGTAAACTGAATCCAGTACTACATAAAAGTTTCTTATTCAGTGTTCCTTTGTTACTCAGGTCATGTTAAAAGTATTTTCTTCCTGACAGTCTGAAAGAAGAAGAAGGAGCTATGATCCTCCTATGCTTAGATCGTAAAAAAAATGTCCGCTATCACTGAGAACTTTTATTGTCAATACGTAGGCACAGGCACTACGGATTTATTTAACTTATACTGTTTGATCTGTGCTGTTTGTGGCTCAATATAGTATGAAGGAAAAGTTCTAGTGACATATGTTTGCTTTGTGCTTCTCTTTACAAACTACCACACTTGCTCTGTACAAATGGAAAAGTTGAGATTTTATTCTATTCTTACTAAATTAGGAAACATTGAACAGTTTTATCTCGGAAGACAGAATTTAGACAGGCAATGCATAATGACACTCAATTCTTAAACGTTTAGGTTCTTCAGACTTCTCAAATCTTTCATAATGCATCAAAGTAAGTAAAATTGCTTGCTCTGTCCCCACTAAAAATATATTCTACTTCCAGTTTGCAGTTTTCAAACATATAAGGATTAGATATACACCTCTTCATTAAAAAAAAAAATATTGGTAATATTTCTTTTCTGTCTTTCATTCTACAGGAGATATGTGCTTTTTGTGTGAATATTTTTTTCAAATGTTAAACTACCTATTTTTAGTGCATTACTATTTTCCTTCAACCCTGTGATTTGCTAGTTCATAGCAGTTTATTGTAAAGACTGAAACTCTAAGGAATAGTGAGAGGCTGTAATATTGAACCCTCACTTTTCTGACAGGATGTTTAAAGCAAGTTCTCCTAACCAAGCAATAGTAATGTCCATAAAATCTCTTGAGAATTTAGTCCAACTCACGCTGGCAAATACCGTGCTATTCGTCTGCTCCCTGGGAAGAGACAGTGTCAGTGAACATGTTTGTTTTAAATGTGTGCTGACATTGGTCTTAAATACTTGCATTTAAGGTGGTTTCACACAAATTGCATTGAACTGTCACCCATCAATTTTGAGTATGTTATTAAGGACATTATTATGCACTCTTGGAGTTTGAGTAATGTGAGTTGGCTAGGCGCTGGGGAGGTCTTTGGCCCAAGCTGATGCTGTCGGTGGGGCTGCCTGCAGGGACAGATTTGGCATGTCCTAAATTCCACCAATGAGGAGAGTCCATTTGAGCATTAAAGTTTATGAATTTTTACACCATAAAGTCTGCATGAATATTTTCCAGGGTACTTTTTCTTCATTCGATATGAAATCTGCAAAGTAATAGTAGTGATTTTGTATTTTCCCTTGCTGCATAAATAGATTATGGACAAGATTTTGGTCTTTGCTAGAAGTATATTAAAGAAAGTTGAGCATCAGCTTGGCTACGTTTATCCTAATATAGCTGTTGATTTAACCCAAACGTTACTGTAAACAAAAATTTGATTGTTTGGTTACTTAAACTTAGACTTAAACCTGTGGTACAAGCACTGCATGACCAACTCCACATGTGGATAGTGGTCAAACATGGGATAGCTTATATTTTTTTAACAGAGAGACTCCAACCATTTACATAATTTGACATGTGAATACATTCATATTGAGCAATGTCTCTTTTTCAGTCTCTTTTATTTGGAATTTATTGCTAAGAACAAAACAGAAAGAAGTAATAATCGTGTATACAATGAAGGGAAAGAAAATGTAAAACAGCTAAATTTGACCAGTGTTTCAAACTGAAGGTCAGCATATATATGTTATCAAATGCACATTTTTAATGGAAAATTGTTTTCATCTCTGTCAAAAAAATAGCTAGCAGTTTGAAGATGTATGAGGTTTTATTGTATACATCAAAATCCTTTAAGAGAATTAATCTGTATGCTTTAGATGCTGAGGTCTAAAAATACGTTCATACTACAGCTAGAATATGCTCTACAGGAAAGAAAAAGAATTTTTGCTGCTGAATTGCCTTTTTTTTCTTTTATTGATATAGCTTAGCAGAGCTTTTTGTGTACATTTAAATCCAAAGAATTTTCTGTGGAATAATACATCTTGCTTTGCACTGTCCACATGAAATATAGGACTACAGATAAAAAAGCTGAAATCTACCAGAAAAAAAACCAATAGAATTCTGCCGCTTTATGGTACAATGCATGCATGCATGGGTTGAAGTAGGTTGGAAATAAAGAAAGGTGAAGCGTACTTGAGCATTTCCAGAAATATCACACAAATAATGGTAGCGAACAGCAGGTGCAAGATTTACTGTTTTCCTATATCATCTGTATTTAGCTGTGCATGCACTAGACAGTATTTTTTCATTGTTTTGTTCAATATAAGATGAAGTCAGTTGCATTTTCTGAAGTGACTAATTTACCTACTGAATAAAGGGTTTCCTGCCGACCTGCTTTCCAGGGTAAGGAAACCTTTCATTTGGTTTAATGATGTTCAATACAGTTTAACAGCCTGGGCCTATGACATCATCTACTATGCCATATAAGTCCTCCTTGGGTGGAAATGCTCTTTGCCATTTTGTTCTGTTACTAGCTTTGCAGTGTTACTGAGCACTTGAAGATATAGCTAATTATTTGCCTTTAACAGAGATTGTAGTTGTTGGGATAAAGAAAAGGTAAGCTTCTCGTCATGGTGCTGAATTGTTTATCTGACATGGTGAACATTTCAAAAATAAGAATTCAGTAATCTAAGTATAACGAATGGTTGAGCTAGCTGTACTTTGGATAACTTCAGCTATCGCTGTTCTGTGTTGCTTGATATTTTTCATTTTCTTAAAACAAATAAAAAGGAATCTTCACCTGTCCACTAAATTAACTGTGGGTTTTTTTCCACACCTATCTTTATTTTCTGTTCTCAAAAAATTATGTTGGTACATTCTGCACTCTTTAGATCCTGTCAGGAGCACAGCAACTTCTTAGCATCACAAGTAGTCTTACAAGTTCTAATCCATGCATTAAAAGGACCCCAAAACTAGCATTTACCTAACTCCTTCCCAAAACCTGACTTGAGCAAAAAATGAGAGAAGTTCACTTCATAGTGATAACACAGTTGTGGCAACCAGTTCCATCATTTAATTAGGCTTTGCATGAAAATGAATTTGTTTGGTTTATGCCTATTTTTGAGAACTAAGTGGAGGGACGAAAATCTTTTCCATGTCATAATGCATTGTTCATGTCGAAGTAGAAATTCAGTGTTGAATTTAATCTCACTTTTTTTTTTCTTTTAACACCCAGTGACTCAGTGTTTTGAAATCATTCAGCAGTTCTTCCTTCATTGACCTTAAATTCTGTGAATAATTTATTACCAGTTACAAGTGCTACTACTTCACTGTTCACTCTTTCTTGTCTCCTCACACAAATATTTTGAGCAGCTTAGGTCCCAGCACATTATCCACTAATACTTTTTCTGCCATTATTAAAACTATCCATCTATTAATATCTCTTGTAATTTTCTTTTGCATAGGTACTAATCTATTTTTTTTAATACCTTAGCTGTTGGTGTGAGAAATTATTGAAAGTGGTTTTTTTTGGAAACAGCCATAGGCTATACTGGCTGCTTACTTCTTGGTCACATACTTGCCTGCTTCTAGAAGCTTTGTAAAACGAGATTTTTATACTTGAGAGAGATGGGATTTGTTTTGTTTTAAATTATCTACATATCTAAGAAGTCTAGGTTTGTCTCATTATTGGCAATATATCTAGCTACGAATTTGTACTATTGCTTCATATTTCCAGATGTGTTTAAATAGTGGTCACCTTCTGTCTCTTCATATCTGTTGCATATTGGTTATTTCAAGTAATAGGATAAACCACTGCAAATAATCGTACAGTTTCTTTCCTACAGGCCTTTCTATAAAACCAAACCCAGAGAATATGCAATTCTACCCGTAATTCTTTTACAAAAAAAATTGCCATCAAATATATCTTTGGGTTTTCTAAGGTTGTAATTGTTTTGATGCTTCAAATGGTTCTATTCCTGAACACTATTCTTAGCTCTGTTTCATTGAATATATCAAAGGCTTGGAAATATGAGCTTACTTTTTACTATTAATTTTTATTATTTATATTTTGTGTTATTAGTCCAATAAAATATAAGACTTTAAGGCACTATTTCATTTGAAACATGCAAATAATTAAAATTCAGTGAAATAATAAGTGTCCTTAGACATACATTTGTTCTGCTTTTTTCCAAATTGAATTTATATAGAATGGTCACATAACCCATTAAAAAGGCAGATTGTTTTTTTCTCTTTAGGAGAGAGTTATTTCTCCCTTTTAAAACACAAATCTTTGAATCTTTCCAATTCTACAATAACTGTGTGATCTGTTGGGGAGTTAATTTTGTAAGCAGCACGCTGACAGTGCAAGTGAATGGCTGTGTGCTCTGTATTCTGCTGTTGTCCTGGCACAATGTTCCTTTCAAAGCACAGATCAAATGTCACTTCAGTTCACCGAGGACAGTGGAACATAATGTTAAAAGATATTTCAGTCTTAGCTAGCTTGGCGTTGTACTTGTGGGTCAAAAAATCTTCATTCGGGTTTGAATCACTGTAAGATAAGAGAGGATGGTCATTAAAAAAATACTATCACACTTTAAACAAGAGGGCCAAAAAGTGAAGAACCCCCAAAAAGTGAAGAACCCCCATGAACAAGTTTGGTATGATATTGTAGTTCCATGAGTCTGCTTTTTCCTTTTGTGAGCTCACATTAAGTTAATGGAAGTTTGTATAGTTAGCGCTGTCTGCAAACTTGCTGAGGGTGCACTCTATCCCACTGACTATGTCCTTGATTATTATTGTTGAAGATATTAAACAGAAAATCAAACACACAAGCCACCCAGACGATGTCTTGTCCATACAACTTCATGCTAATGTTAAAAAGTAATGTTCTCTGCCCAATAACATTCTAAATTAGATACTAAATTTTTGGTAGGGTTAACTAATACTCTAGTCACAAACCTTATGAGATGGGGATATTTTGGAAAATTCTTGCAAAGATCAAGTTTTTTTTTCATAATATGTAATATGTATGTGGACACCTCTGACAGAGCTGGAGCAACATAAAGATCTCTAATGGCTTGTTTTTATATGTTGTTAAACTATCAAGTTAGGTATAAATATATCAGCAGCTAGCTGGCAGAATCTTGCTTTTATAATAGATAAATTTGTGAATGACATGAAATGTTATAGGACCAATCTTTTGTTATTGTTAAAGTGCTGATGGAAATATGCCAGTTTTTAAATTAGCTGAGGATTATCCTGGTTGCTTTCTGTTGTTCAGTGTTTCTTTCTGTTGTATTATAGAATTCACAGGCTCTGAAGAACAAAATGTTAAACTTTTAAGCACCTGATTCAACAAGAGTAAAGGGATTTGTTGTATCCTCCAGATTAGCCAGATAAATCCCTGAAGCTGTAACTTTGGCTCCATATCCTAAAATGCCATTATTCATTGTCTTCCTGTATTTATCAGGTGCAGCGAAATCTAGAGTACCACTTGGAGTGTGGAACATCTCTTACCACCCCTAGGAAAAGCAATCAAAGAAACAAAAGACTGAAATGAAAAGGGTTTATTAAGATAAAGTTTATATGTATGGAGGGTGAAAACACTTGAAGCTATTAAGCTAAAAAATGAGCTAAACATTTAACACGTGGAAGAAGAAGTAACAAAGACCAGACTAAAAGAAATATTCTCCTTTAACTACCTACATTTTCTGATGTTGATTTTATCAATGAGAATTAAAACTAAAAACTGAGCTGACACTAGACTATCACAAAAACACTTTGTTTTTATTAAGTGCTGTATGCTTGAACTAATTTGTGTTTAACTACTGATTTTATTAGTACTGTGATTTGAAATTTATCCGTAACTGAGCATCTTTTAAAATGTTGATGAATACCATGGGACAAAAATAGCATAATATTTGTGGAGCAGCATACATATTAGTTTGCTCAGTGTGGTGCTAGAGGGGTGATTGCTTAAAATTCACTTATGAATATCACTTGATAAAAAGTAAAGCAGTGCCCAGGGTGCAGGAAGAGCAAATACAACCCAAATGCAATGAGGAGCTTCATATTTTCTTTTAGCACCAGAAACCTTATTTCTCAAACCAAAGTCATGCCCAGAAAACAAAATGAGAATTATTGCAGGGGGGGGAAAGATAATAACTGAGAACCAAATAAAAAGTATAACTAACCCACAATATAAAGCAGTGTGTACAGCATCCTCTGTGTTGTATGGCACTGGATACCTCACCTGAAATACAGGACAGCAGGCCTAGAAGTACTGTGGAAAGGGCCAGGGCCAGAGAACGGATTATCTCCCAGGGAGAAAGCAAATAGCTAAAAGCGGTCAGACTAGGAAAGGATCCATCAAACTAAGACTCGAAAGAATATGGCAAGCAGGGATCCAGTATGTATTCTTTTGTATAACCCAGGGATTGAAAGATGCTCCATGATAGGATAGATAAGCAGAAATAAGGCAAAATGAAAGAGAGAAGGACATGCTTTGCCTTGCTTCTAGGTGTTGTAGAGTTCAAAAGATTTGAAAGACATGTCAGGGACAATAGAAAACCTGGCTGTAATGTTGAAGCTCTCCAGGTCACACACTATGGGAAGCTAGAGGTCTTGCCAGCAGAATAATCAGTCTCCAACCAGCCTTTTTCTTCATATTCTTCTTCCAGTAACCCTAAACTGATGTCCCTCAGAAATATCGTCTTAGACTAGCCAGACATTTTCAAGAACCAGTATGCCCTAGCTAACGAGGTGAGGATTTGTGCTACGTTAGATCAGCCTGCCCGTGGTTGTTTCTGTAAGTCTTGTGTTTCCCAGTATCTTCCTGCTCATCTGGAAACCTTAATTGTCACCAGTGGACATCAGAAGACATTTGGCTGCCTCATTTCTTCCTTGTGACCGGTTCCCCGTATGTTTATATAGGTGTAATGGGGGTCCACACCATTATCTTCTAAATACAATGCAGGCCAGCATTTATTAAAGAATCCTGGGTGCTTGATTTGGAGACCATACCATGCTTAAATAAGGAATAGATTTTATCTTAAATCATACTTATGGAGGGTTAAGGTCCAGTGTTAGCAAAGACATTGTCTCACAGTGAGGTCTGCTGTGTTTATGGCA
The DNA here is from genome assembly GCA_013400055.1 of Nycticryphes semicollaris. NCBI lineage: Eukaryota > Metazoa > Chordata > Aves > Charadriiformes > Rostratulidae > Nycticryphes > Nycticryphes semicollaris. The sequence goes on along the minus strand of VXBJ01005425.1, from coordinate 276,797 downwards.
GTTTTGTTGTTCAGCTTCAGCATAGCCAGGATATCACAGTTCTCTGCTGCAGAGGACAGGAAAGATCGGTCAAATATTCCTCTCTATGAGGTATTTGTGAGAAAAAATGTTACGATGGAGCTCTATGCTTGCATCTCATGAAATTCAGAGTAAGTAAGCACACTTCCCTGAAAAGAGCAGAGCTCATACATCTTAAGCCACGTGCAGTTCTTTACATTTTTACTAGGACAGCGTTCTTCAGGGCTGAACCACAGCAGCTCCACCAATGGTTCCTGGGCTTTCTTTTCAAAGGAAAACATCGATTTAGCATAACAGAACATTGTTTTTTTTTTTTACTTACAAGTGTGACAGATGACTGGACTTAAAGGTCTCGCCCTAAACTTTCTTGAAATTAATGCAACACCTCTGCATCCTAAATTTGTGTGTCATACAGGAGACAGACAACAGCAGCTGGGAGTTAAGACAAGCTCCCAAACATCTGCCATGTATAAGGGAGGATTCTTTTTGGAAGATATATCAATATAATTAATAAAAATTAATCAGTCATATTTCAGAGTTTTAGTACTCTTATTTTATTCTTTTATTTGATATTACTCTTTTTAGAAGAAATGAGTTTATATAATGCTACTTAAAATAGTAGAGTATAATTCTAATAAATTCCCCTGTTCTGGGTTTGACTGTAGAAAAGAGATGGAGACCTCTCAGGAGGCATAAGTTAATTTCAATTGACATCACTGACATTTGCAATGTGAAGGACTGAGAATCTGCATTTCCCATGGGAAAAATCTTCCTTTGGAGAAACTAAGTGGGCTTGGCCTGAGTGATCTTTCGGACATGTTATTGCTTATCCTATCATCTGAAGTTTCTGCTTTTTTTTACAGAACCACAGGAAGTCCTCCTACACCATTTCTCTTTGGTTTCTGTCTTTTACATGTGATATGAAGAAGAAAAAAAAAAGGCTACCTGCTTAAATAGTAGTATATAGTTCTTACCACACTAGACTATCATGAGGCATGTGTTCATATTAAACCAATGTAAATACAGGTCTTTAACCAGATATCCAGATGTGGCAAGTCTTGATTGATAATCAAAATAATCAATTGGTAATAAACTGATTTCATTTGACTACGTCAATATTCGGGATATTTTGCATAAATGTTTGTTATATGCCTGTTCCCTTTCTTATGAGATGAGTCATGATTCATATTTACAAATAATGGGACTAGAAGAGGTAAAATAATTTATCTTATTGTGCAGTTTGTTCCTTGCAGAACTGGGAGAGGGGCTCAGGCTGTCCAACTCCAGAGACACTGTAGACCTAATCCCTGCCTTATAATTCAAATAAGGATTACAAAAAATTCTTTATGAGAAAATAAAACGTAATGTGAAGCACATCTATCAGTTTAATCTTCTACCACATGAGTTTTCATTGTTAGAATGAAGCAACTTCTCTGTGTTTACTGTAAATCATATTTTATGCATTCCTTTCTAGCCCCACAAATGCCATAATTGACCTTTAGAGGAACTGAAAAGCTCCTTATTTGTTAAAGCACCAGCTTGTACATCTGGTTTTTGCTGCATCAGCTGACAGTGGCTGTAACATTAAATACATACACAGACCTTCATTTTTCACATTGCCGATGCTGTTTAAGATGTCATGACCACATTAAATTTCATTTTGCGTGCGTTGAATAAACGAGAGAAGAACCCATCTTTATGAATAAATGTCACTCTGCATTCATTTTATTAATTTTCTGAGAACTTAAGTAGTTCATATCACTGTAGTTCACTGTGTTGGGAAAAGTGTTCAGTCTTTCCTGCAGACTGAATAAATTTTGTTTGACCTATAAACCGATATAAAAAAGTCATAGCGGTCAACAGAGTTTTACCAATAATGAAGATATGGGATACAAGTATCCCATATTTTTTCATTGCTTGAAAAGAAACAGAAAGAACAGTCTCCAGTACAGTCTCTTCATTTTCATATGAAAATAGCTAACATATCACTATTAATATACTTCAGATTTATGAAAAAGGAGTTTAAAGATGTTATTCTCAGAGTGCTCAGATGTTGACTTTTTTCATGTTCAAAATCTTAATCTTATCTAGACACTCTTTCCTTCTGATCACTCTAATTATGTGATACATAAGCATATTTTATACCTAGAAATTACCATTTAGTCTGGATTTAAATTGATTATTAATACAACTAGTCTTCATGGCATAGTCTGGATTTAAAATTATTATTAATACAACTATTCTTCATGACCGCAATAAAGCTAGTGTCATGTTTGGTACTGTTGAGTTTCTATAAAATTAGAATAGCTATCAGGTTTGGGTTTTTTTTATATTCTATTTTCTCTAAAGTGTTGCAAGAACAGCTTTATGTCAAACCTATATAACAAAAATGGGATGCAGAAATGAAAACACATTGATTGAAAAAATCTTTTTTTTTTTTTTTTAACTATAGATTTAGATGTGTTAAACCTGTTTCCAAAAAAAAAAAAGAGACAGTACTCAAAGGACTACATTTGTCACTTTGGAACTATAAAGTAAAAACATTTTCATGATTCATTCCTAGTAATTATCCCACGATAAAAGATTTTACTCTGAAGAATTTCTATTATGATTTGTTGGGGATGAAAATATACATCCTGCTTATCCTAAATTTGCAGTTGTGTAGTGAAGACAAACTTAGTTGTAATGAAGAGGGCTTTTGTTGGGAAACAAATGGCTATGACACTGCCATGACCAAGCTAGAGCATCAGTATGCTTTTACATGATCAAATCTAAAATATAACTTTGAAAGCCTATGTTGAAATAATTTTGCGAAAGCAAAAATTCAAAATTTAAGAAACCATGCTTCTGAAGTTGACTATGAAAAGCAAAAATTTTTTCTCTTTGAGAAGAATCTTAATTATGCTCAAGGCAACATTTCGCCCTGCATGAGTCAAAAGTATGTGCTATGCAATAGCAGATAGCATTATGACATATGCAGAGGATGCTCATTCAGATTCTACAAGTAGCTCTAGAGTTGAAATTCCCAGGTTTTCAGGTACTTGATTTTCCAAGTGCAATAAAGTTGCTCAATAAAATTTGTTGTAATTTTTTTTAATTGAAGGTACTTGTCAAATGCAGTACTAATAGTAATTTTTATCAACTACCTGTATAGTATTTCTGGATCTCAGGTGTACTGTGAGAAATGTAGGCTGTATAATAACGATGTGGAACTCTAAATTTTATGAGACTTTAAATTAAGCCAAACTGAACAAACAGCATGTAAAAATAATAGAAAAGACTAAAGCAGCTGTATTCCTATAAATACATCAAGGGTTCAGAAGTACCTGGAGTATCTGCTGCTTCTTATGGTACGTTATTTTAAAACTTTCATTTATAATGGATGGGAAAATAACTCAGGAACTCATGCACTTTTGGTTTTATTAGTCTGATATGTGGTTAAGGCCCACTCTAGAATTGAATTTTAGTTGTTCTATCTATTTATTTACCTGTCACATTTGAAATTATTTTTCTTTATTTTTTAAGCTTCAGAAGTTCCTAAAAGGACTGTAAGCCTTTAGCACTATTGTGTTGAAAGATTCTCTCTTTTCAGTTTTTAAGTTGACAAATGCGACAAATATAACAGGAACTGTTGGAGCTATGTGGTGAAGTAGGACCATGCTGTCAAAATCTACCACTAAGAAACAGAAGGGAAGAAAATGATGAGAAAATGAGCTGTGGTGAAATTCAACATTTATGGCTTTGACTTTTTTCCCCTGTTTTTTTACCTCTAGTGTTCCAGAGGGCCATTGAGTTTCCTGTTAATTCACTTCACTTTTAGGTGGTCAGATGGTATTGTAACTAGAGGACATAAAAATAACTGCAGGTGTTATCAGCAGCAAAAAAGCAGTTGAAACAGGTCAAAGTTCAATTTTTAGCTTAATTTAAAGGTCTGTTGGAGTACAGAACTGAAAAATTGAATGTTAGCAGAACTTACAGCTAGGGAAAGAAAGAAAAGTACAGAAAATGTATCTGGTGGGTTATTTTGATGTTCTCCAATCCTTAGTTTGAAGAATCCTTAGTTCTCCAATCCAAGTGTTGAAGGACTTAGCACATTTGCACTACAGAGGAAAGCAGAACTAGGATTTTTAAAAGCTAGATTTGCTTAATAGGGAAAACGGTATTGTATAATGCACTCAAAAATACTCAGTTTGAGATGTTAAAAACTGATACTATGAGAAAGTATATTACTGTCCATAATAAAATTTGTATGTGAGGTCAAAGAATAATTGGTCATCTTAACCTTATTTCAAAATCAGTTTGATCTGGTTTTCTTTCTGAAATATCATTGGGTGTGGATTTTGCAGTCTGGGCAGAATCCTGTAGCTATTAATCCTATAGCTATGAAAATAAGAGACCGAGACACTTAAAAAAAAAAAAAAAATTAATCCTTTGATAGTTAAAATGCCATGTTTCTGAATCCTCAAGGAATGGTGCTCAGATGGTATCACTGGGAAACAGCCGCCCTTTGCTTGAGGGGGAGCAATGTTTCTATTCAGCAAGGGCTCTTTCCTAGTTAGGACATATATCCTGTGTGTGTGTTTTGTATTCTGGCTTCAGCCTTTTCTCATATATATGTATGCATAATGAGGAAAAAAAGCCCAAAACTATTACATTGACATGAAAGTATGAAAGCTGTAATCACAAACATCTGTGGTCACATATGTGGCTGCACGTGTTCACCTACTGAAAATGACACAGTAAAATTTCTCTTGAAGCAACCTGGACAAAGGCTTCAGAAAGATATTCAGTCTATGATTACAAGGCTCTCTTAAGAGGTTTCAAGGTCAGAAATTTCTATTAATGTGGTATCGTGAGCATGAGCTCTGATTAGAAGGTAAGTAAAGTGTACATTCAATGGATATTACAGCCTATGATCACTTCTTTCGGACTCTGTTTCTCAGAGGATACAGTGAAAATGTGCTTTCTGCAGAGGTAAGTATAATGATAGATGGTGATGGGCAGTTTTTTATTGACTGATGGACAACTCTTCTACAAATGTGTTCAGCATCAATCTTTAATATAAAATTTTAAAGCCTTATCATAAACTTCATTCAGATGAATCTAGTTTATCTAAAATATACGGATTTTCATAATTACAATTACAATACTTCTGTACCTCTGAATCTTTACACACAGGCTCCTAAGTCTCTGAAGGACCTATTCTGGCTGATATAAGAAGCAGCAATATAGCAAATTTTTTATTATTTTATTTTATTTTATTATTTCAATCAGTGGGATTTGTACAGAGATACTACGACCTTTCATCCCTAGCGTCCTCTGCCTAAATGGTCTGTAGGGATCCCCTGTTACCTGTCAGCAGCTCAGTCGGCTGAGGAATTTCAGGCAAGCCTTGTACTGTAACTTGAAGATGACAAGGCACAGATGGGCTTTTTTGGGTGTGTGTTCTGGAATAATGCTCATCAGGTAGCTCTGTCTTGTGCTCTCTTTAATTGGAAGTCTGTTCTTACTGTAAACTGCTGCTGCAGTGAGCACATAGATGGAGATTTTCTCATTGCATTGCTCCAGCAACATTCCCTGACTAGAGCAGAGCTGCTCTGCTGGAGCACTGCTTGGATTCTCAGGACCATACACAGGGATGTAGGGTCAGGCCATATTGAAACACCTTATTTACAGAGCAGTGTACCCCTGAGATAAGTGACTGGGGGTTTTTTCCTTTCTTGTCTATCTACAAATTGAAAAAAATATCTCTGATGGGAAGATGGCATTTGGAAAGAAGCAGCAGCTTTTGCACCATAAGAAGTTGTGCAAATCTCTTTTAGTTTCGAGTATTTTAGGGAGTCTGAATATCTGTCTCCAGGGAAGCCCTGGTGCTGCGCTGAACACATAAGGATAAACTTAAAGCTACATTCATCTGTCTTTTTCCCTAAATCATGTCACCTATAATACCTGTTACATAAAGTATAACACATAGAAAAGTGTGTAAAGGTCGTGACGAAGATGTGTTTGCTAGAAATGGGGAACAAGTATTGGTCTTATGCAACTTCCTATTACATTTTGTAGATGATGTTAGAAAATCTGTGTAATAGTTGAACTATGAATTCATTGGATTTCAGATTATTTGATTTTGGACTAGATGATCTCAAAGGTCCCTTCCAACCTAGACTATTCTATGGCCTGTGCAACCTGAATCTAGGTGTTCCTGCTCCGGCAGGGGGATTGGACTAGATGATTTTTCAAGGTCCTTTCCAATCCCTGATATTCTGCGATTCTGTGATTACCTTGCTTTTTGTGAATATTTAAACTTAGTCAGGAACTTAGAAAAAAAAAATCCACACAACAAAACACCCCAATAATTAAATAAAGCCCAAACCGTGAGGAATCATTAAATATATAATCCTGTTGAGTCCCTATGAGATTTGTTTGGCAATTCTGGGATACTCTGGTATGGCAAAGTTCTGTGCTATAGTTGCTACAAAATGTCATGTCTTCTGGCTGAGGCAGTGTGAAAATGAAACAAAGGGCCTTGTCTTTGACTTCTCAGGCCTGGAGGGGGGCGTGGGGGTGGGGGAGAAATGGAGGAGTGGGGAGAGAGGAGAAGAATAAACTATCTAGAGAAATAACAAGATCCTTGTAATCTTTCATGGCATCCCATGAGTACTGGAGTGAATCTGTGGGTTAGGTTTCTTTGGGGGTGGGTGTATTTTGTTTTTACATTTTTTCATATAATTTGTTTAGTAAAGTAATTAGATAAAGAGGAAAATATTCATCTAAGGTGGTAAAACTGTACCAAAGCAAATTATGAATTCCTACACAAACCTGCTTTTCTAGTTATAAGTAAAGTCAGAGCTCCCTCTAGTGAGAGTTCAAAATACAATGATATGTTGTCTTTCTGCAAGTTTGTAAGTTTTAAAGACAAATCAAACATTCTATTAGTCTATCAAGACACAATAATTAAACAAATATGTATAATTAATTTAAATTATTTAGGAGGTTCAAAAATGTGGGAATATTTACTCTGCAATTCCCTGTTTCTCACCCCCCAAAATGCTGTAATTGATTTCTAGTCAGTGTGTCTCACTGTTTCTTTTCTCTTAGCTTTCATAGACTATTTATAAATGAGCTTCATAGTTCAGGTTCAGCTTGGGAATCATAAGCAATTTTTTTTACTCTTCTGAAGTACATCATCTCAATGATTTGAGCCTGTATACTTGCCAGCTGTGTTTTCTCATGAGTATTTCCTGCTCCCAGCCATTAGCGTGTGAAATGCCTTTCCTATGGTATTTTGGTGCTTTAAGGCCTGATTTCAATAGGAATATGAAGTGTCATTGACAAAAAAGAAGATGAAGAATTGTCAAGGAGATCTTCAATTAAGTTAATGTTGGGGTTTTTTTGTTGAGAAATGGGAAGGGGGAGAGAAGGCTCAGATCATCAGTTGATATAAATAACGTCTATTTTAGGCCCAAATCAGATCTGTCCCAAGTCACTTAGGGGGGAGCAGTATCCGGTCTGCCTATATCTAGTAATTTTTTTTTCACTCTGTCAATGCCCAGAGAGCCCAAACAGAATCAGTCAGTCACTATAATAGGAAAGGCTTGTGCACTTTCTATGAGAAATAACTAGTGCTCCCAAGTCCTTATGAGCTATATATAATGTAGATAAGACCTAGGGGAAAGTGGTATTATCTATTTGATAGGGAAAAAAGTTGGTACTACTTCCATAATGGAATCAAGAGTTTGTCTTCACTGTCAGGCAGAGGTACATACAGGCTTGTTTGACCTGGCCCTGAGCTTCCTTGCCTGAAATAATAACACCTACTGGGAGGAAGGGTATCTCCATTTGGGTATGGTCCTCTGTCAGTGCGTTTAAAAGTCACTGGATCACAGTAGTATCACCAAGATCACATTCTTGGCTTTCTGACTCAGAAACAGATGAATCAAGGTGTTTATTCACTGCATCTGACTTAGATGCCCCTCTCTACTAATAGGCATTCCTCAGTTTTTATGCTTCCAATAATTTATGGCCCTAACTTAAGGCTAAATCTAGACAAGCTTATTTCTAGCTGTCTTAACTGTAGGATTTGATCATGCTAGTGTTCATTAAGCATGCTTCTCCTACTCAAAAGCCACAGTTCAGACTTTGTTAGGAAAGTTCAGAATATAACTGCCACTAGTAAATGCTATTCATCTCTAAAACTGCATAAGCAAACACCTTCTAGAATTCACTTTTAAAATTAAATACCAGAAAAGTTTAGATTGACTAAGAGTCTGTGCCAAATTAACTGTTTAAGGTGGAAAGGGGGTATCAAGAAGAGGTTTAGCGTGTTTTCTATAAGATTTTTTCAAATAAAAGTAGTACGTTAATTTCTTCTTCATGGGATGTTCTCTCTTGTCTACCCCTTGTTAGCTCCATGGAGCTAGTCTGCATTGACTGTGTTATTAACTGATGCTTTCAAAGGGTCATTTCAGCTTGAACTGATTTATGTGACTCCCTAATCTTATCACATCTCTTCAGGATAAGCAGAGCAGTGCAGCTCAGCCATAATGATCTTTCACCCCAGTGCATCTTTATGTAGGAGAAATATGATTTTCAGTAGCTGTTTCTGCTAAATACATTGCAGTACCAGATTCTTTCTTTTAGGGAATTTTTGTTTGGATATCTGCAGGAAGACATTGACATTCCTTTGGTCCCTATGTGATCAGGAGGTGTATCTGACTGAATCAACATTTTGTAGGCTTCCATATGTGATGCTTTGTAGGATCCTTTTTTTTCAATTTATTTTTTCTTTCTTAGGCTGCATTTACTCTTGGAAGAACATCTGTGAAGTATAAGATTTTATAATATGTTTTCCTTAGGAAGCATATAATACTTATAATGAAACTTGGCCTTTGACTTATGTTCTTTGCCTTAAGATCATTTTTAAGGTTGTTTCTTGTGTGAGATGAAAACTTTTTTAGTGGGCACTTCCTGAATGCTTTTTGTAAAGAACTCTATGAAGAAATGGTGCAGACTGGAGAACACTTGCATTGCAAATAGTTGTCAGGACCTTATCCTATTGATTTCTTTCCAAAGGTCCCTCTGAAGACCCTTTCTAGAAGGTCACAACATCTGACTACTATTTTGGTGTCCTACTCATAGAAAGTATAGGAATTGTGCTGCTGCAAGCTATCTATTAATTTAATCAAAAAGCAATAAATAAACCTGTGCTGTTTAAATAGAAAAATTTAGAAACATATTGGGAAAAAGATTTTCAGCAGTTTTCTTGCATGCTATATTGCTGTCTTTTGGATAACGGAACAGCAGTGTCTTACTGAGGGAGGTAAAAAGATGATAGAAAAGTTTGAATGTGTTTTTGCAAGATATTCTAATGTATCTAAAATAATAAAATGTTTTTCAAAAAACTTCTGCACAAACCCAACTTTCGGGTAGGCTTCCCAAAAGAATGGCCTTTGACTATTTTATGTAAAATAGGTCTGTTTACCTGATGTTGAAATAAGAATTAAAAAATATACAAAGGCGACATTTGTTGCTTATATCTGCAGTGATACTTTCATACATTTTACAATGATAGACTTTGACTCCTGAGAATCCAAATGGAAATTATTGAAATTAAGGCTCTTTTCCTTCCGTATATACTAAAATAGGGAAAAATATTGGTGCTATTGAGCCAAATATCCTGCTAACTAGAGACAGAATTTCACCCACAGTACCACAAAACCATGAATAGAACCTTCCCATTGGCAACAGTGAGGGTAGAACAGTTAATTTCATTTGATGTTTTGATCTGCTACTGTAAATTTTGTGACAGAAAGTGACTCTAAAACTTTCCTGATGTGCTTATTGGCTAAATAAATTAGAAGTGGGTAAAATTCTGATCAGATAATTGTGCAATTGAAAAAGAAGACAGAGTACAGAAGATCAACATTTGTCTGTAAGTGTAATTGAGGTGGTACATAAAGTAAAATAAATATGTGCTTCTATTTCCAATTGATAAAATAAGGAGGCCACTTAAGTTGATGCTGTTGAAGAGACAGTAAACATGAGAAAGGCATTCATTCCCCTGAGGCTAGAGTCTTACAATTTTTCATCTAGTTGATAGGAAGAGCAGTAGGAATCACTTGGCCTTGAGGCAAGATAACTCTCAAATAGGAATAATTCAGCTGTTCAAGCTAGCCTTGTTAATTTCTAACGCTTACTGGCTTAAGTTGAGCCAGTTTTAAAACTTACACTGTTGCTTGGAAATTCATTTGGAAATAACCATTACATTTCCATTTTACTTAAATAATTTTTCTTTTATAGAATAGTGTTTCATGTTTCTTCATTTTCATACCATTAGTCTAAATGTGGAGAATAGATTCAATTATCCTTTTGGGTGTCTACTTTTAGATTTAAGTGGTAATTGTGATAATGAATATTATCATTCTCTTAGTGTCAACACTTCCAAAATATATCCAAATGAACATATGGGAAGATGTACTGAAAATTAAAGTGTAACTTACCCAGATCAAGAATGATACGTATGACAGTAAACATCCTTTTCTGTTTTTTGATGCCATCCCTTTTGACTTTATCACCTGGACACACCCTCAAAACTCTGCAGATTCACACATAGACTTTAAACTTGTATGGCTGAAAAGGATCTCACGGGATTTAGTATATCATCATTTCTTATTCTACTTGGTGTCTCAAGTTTTCTGGTTTGCCAGGATGCCAGCAGCCCCATTGTTGTTGCCCTCCCTCAAATAGGATTATTTGAATATGTTGATCTTTAATACTGCAGAAATTATTTTCCTGTTTGTATTATTTACAGAACTATTTAAGAGGAACATGCCATTTCTAAAGAAACCAAAATTTCATCTATTGCAGATTTTGGTATTTCCTCTAATAAAGTATGTTAAGGTAGTGTCTTTGATTCTACCTTTTATCATCCTAAAAGGATAATGTGTTTCATAAATCTCGAAGCATGTGCTCTTAGTAAACCTGACTGCTTCCACTGGGAATCCACCTGAGCTTATACAATTTTTTCCAAAGTCTCAGTTTTGCTTATGGTCTGAACTGTGATTTTCATTTACTTCTTAAATAGAGGTTAAGTTCTTTGAGAATCCTGATTTTGTTCAGATCTGCACTTCAAATTATGAATGCTCTCTGCTAGAAGTGAACAATTAATAATTATGATACTGGACATACCTGTGAGATGACCCTTTTTTAAAATGCTTATCTAAATAGTCATTTCTGTTTCAGAGCTGGGGAAGCTAAAGAGAGAAAGAAGTATCATATGGAGTAGGAATATGAGTTCGAAGGCTGCTGGTAAGCTGCTGCATGAGAAGGGGGATACATTCAGAAAGCACTTACTGGTACCTGGGCTGGGGCTGCCAAGGCGATCAAGACCTCGGGACCAAGCTGTTTAGACTCTTTGATGCCACATTGTCAACGTGCACTAGCATAATTTTCTTCTGTTGGTACTGTAAATTAAAATGAAGCCTTTAGCTCTGCCCCATGTATTAAAAGGAGTCCTAGCAACCAGTCTCTCTGTTAGCAGGGGAAAATTCATTGGTTTTCCATTTGGTTTTGTGTCTTTGCTAGGGCTGTGGCAGAATTACTTCTCACCTTGCACTCCAGTGCAACGTGTGCTTGGTGTCTCTGCATGGACTGTGTTGATTCACTAGACTAAGTCACAGGACATGACCGAATTCTGTAGTTGTCCATGCTAAGGGACCTGAAAAGACATTCTGAACTTTTACTTGTCTGCCAAAAATGACCTTTCAGTAGGGACCATGGGAAGGTGGAAGACAGCAATGTGAAAGCTAGACTGGACTTAGGAATTAAACTTTTGTTATTAATTGGGAAGCTTAGTATGTCACACGTTAATTGCTTGCAAGTTCTCTCACTGGTAAAGGAGAATTTCACTTTCAATGCCAGGTGTAATGGCTCCAAAGCACATGCTGATCAACACCAGTCAATAGCCTGCTGGCTAGGCCACCTTCAGGAGACAATTGAGGCTGGTGTTCCTTTTACAAATGCCTCCCAATTCTGTAGTGGGGGTCCGTATTAATACATCAGGCTGCTTTTATGGAACCATAAAATTTGTGCATGTCTTCATAGTCAGCGATGTATCAAGGCCTGGTTAAGCTACTCAGTACAAGAACACTGACCATGGAAAGGCCAATAGAAATGCTGATCTCTATCCTACGTTTGTAGGTGTAAGAGTTCAATGTGTACGAATAGCAACTCCCTTGGAATTGCTTGAGTTGAGCTGTCCTTAACAACAGGAGCAGTTGGTTGCAGTCTGTAGTAGTTATAAGACTATCACGCTTCAAAGCATGGACTTAGTTACTCACAACCATTTACTACATTTTGGCTTCTAAATGCATGAAATTACTGCTGTTTGCAAACTCTACCTTGTACTTTACAAATAACACCACTTTTTCATGTTTCTACAATATCCTGCACAAAATTAAATGCACAGATTTTCCAAAATGCCAAGGAAAAAAAGAACTTTTAAAATTTTGCATACCTGTATAAGCAGCAGGAATTTGAGGTACCACATAAGCACATATTTGTATAGAAAGGAAAAATTCTGTAAGTCCACATTTCTGTCAGCTGCAGAAGACAAGAGATGACACAGTGTAATGGTGCCAGGGGAGCTCCTTTGAGCTGACTTTCTAGTAGGATTGATCCTTGCAGCAAATCAATCTATACCCCATGAATATAAGACTGAGGTTTTTGTTTCTCCTTTTTGAACAGTTCTGTGTACTCAGAGTAAGGGGACAAAGGAAAAAAAAAAAACCACATGGTAGATGGTTTGTAATTTGATACACCTTTAGAAGTCTCTCAAAAAGTAAATACTTTTTGAGGTGCTTAACTTTTGAGAGTTCCTAGTAGACAATGAACTGGTTTTGTATTTCCCAGCGCTCTTGTCTTTCAACTAATGACAGCCTGAAAGATCTGGTGTTTGTGAGCAGCTGTGGAAATACTAACTTTAAAATGTGTAAAAAATAGGGTGGGCAGCAACTAATAGGGACAATTTAACTGTTACATCTTACCTTTTTTAAGCACTGATTCCATGACCTTCCAAGGATGTCAAGACGGCACAGTTGCATACCAGAACATATCAGGAAAAGAAATCTCTGAAATTGTTACCTTTTAAAATAGTTGTCTGTTGTTTCTGGAAGAGGGAACCTGGAGTGTAGGAAAGCTGCTGTATCAGAAAGTATGATGTGATAAAAATGAATTGTTTAATTTTGGAAACTGGAAAACAGAGTTAGATCTTATACTACTCTTAGGAGAGGGATAATTTTCCAGCACTGTATGTATGTACACAATTAGTTTTTAGACCCCTAATATCCTTTTTCTCTCTCTCACTTTCATTACTGTTCATCAGTTTCTGCAATGAAATAAAAGGAAAACAAGTCTTTGTTACTGTACAGTGCCAGTTCAGGTCTAAAGAAGATCAGGCCTGAGAATATGATTCCAGTTCTCTGCTACCAGTGACTTTCACTAATTAAATTGTATATAACCCATTTTAGTTTAGATCTTTTTTTTTTTCTCTATGTACAAGCATTGTAGCTGCTCCAGTAGTTACATATAGCCTCAGCATAAGTATTTGCCCCTGCTCAAATTTTTCCTTATTGCCATCCTTATAAATTAGGTTTGAGTTCATGAGATCAGAATTTATGAAAATTCCTTTTTCTTTTTTTATTGCTGACATATTTCAAAGGAGTTTAAACTTACTGCACCCCTCACAAAGGAAGAAGTTGTTTGCCAATGGCTTTGTTTCAAGAGTCAGACTTGTTTTCCAGTCAGACACCATGTTTCCAATTATTCAAAATGGTAAGAAGCATGTAGAGGACAATAAAGTCTGTAAAACCATCTTACCTGCCTGTCATTGATATATATATATTTCTTTTAAATCTGTTTTCCTAAGTACTTAGTTTCTTCTTCACATATTTTTATATTTAATGTCTTATAGTTTCCACATTCTATCCTCTTTTTTCTTTTTTCTTTCACCTTTGTAAATTGCAACCCATGTGTTTGGAATCTGCCTCGATTCCTTAGATTTACAGGATATAAGGAGGTTGTACATGTTTGTATGTCAGTGAGTGTATAATCAACTTTTGCTAGTAATTACAAATGGTATTCAGGTAGTTTTTTATTTTAATCTCTAAATGTGCCTTTCTTTTGGTCGATGCTTGTAGGAAAAAATGGTACTGGAGAAATGCAAGGGAGATTTTTTTTTGCAAAGATATTGCAGATAACTTGGTTGAAAATGGAAGTTAACCTCCTTTTAGATTTTGCTGATCTTCTCAGCATCACATATGGCCTGAATCCAGCCGAGATCATGCCCCAGCTTCCATTTCCATGAGCAGAAGTACCCAGAGCAAACCTAGCCCTGCAGAAGAGCACACCTATTTTTCTGCTGCAGCCTGGTGCTGTCAGCGTGTTTCCACAGCCCCTCAGCTGAATGTAACTCCCACCCAGCACGGCTCCTCAGGAAAGTTTTAAAATGTTTTTAGCATGTAGGCACCAGTGTTCTCACTTCAGCAAGCAGCTGGGGGGTAGGGCTATGGACTGGGACAAGAAAAATGTAGAAGCTCTTGTAGCTGTCTGTGATAGCAGAGGGACAACACCATGATCTTAAAAGATTCATTGAGTGCTGTGTCTCAGAGCTTATAGTGGAGTGTAAACCTCCCAAATTCCAACTGTCTCCTATCTACCAGATGTTTCCTTTTTCTCTTACCAAAGCTGTTCTAAGAGGCGCTGGTTCATATAAATGTATTTATCATAGCAGCAATTTTCACCCAGCTGAAATCACATGATGTCAAATACCTTCTCCTGTGGTCGCATAAATATTTAATTGGTGTAAATTGGGCTTGGGGAAAGCAGATATTTGAATTGTTTCTTACACTTTCAAGAAGACTATTTATCATGAGACTCATGACAGTTTGGTGCTGGTAGGTACAGCTGCATTAATCACCAGGGAAAAGGAAAGGAAAACCTAGGTGCCTAAATGCCTGGGTGTGGGTGGGGCACAGATGTTCCAAGGCAAAGAAGGCACAGAAATGAAACCTTTGAGTTTCTTTGAAAATTGAAATATTCTCACTTCATTCCTTCTTAAAATAGGGTAACCTTATCAGGGTTGATCCCTAGAGGACAAAACTCATGGATCATGACTGTATGCGTTTTTTAACTGGATTATTTTCACGACTTTTGGTTGCAGCTTCTGTTAAAAAAAAAAAAAAGCAGGAAAAAAAAAGCTGAGATTTTCACATACTGGTATGTCTTTAAATATACAAAGCTGTGGTTGAAAAATGAGCGCTATGAACAGTGAATGGTTCAGTATTTTTAAAATGAGGCCAGATAAGGAAACAGAAGCAGGGCTTCTTTTTGTGAAGGGCAGAGTAGTTCCTACCAGCCTTTCCTTCTGCAAGCCATTGTCTACTTCCAGCCCACCTAGCAATGGGAAATATGTGTCTGTGTTATTGTCATGCTACCTCTGTGGCATCTGTGTAGTTCCCTCCTTCCAGGCTTGTAGGGGAGTCTATGTCAATATACTTCATGGGCTCCTTCAAGACCTGCCTCTTCTTTTTGAAAATAAATCTATCTCTTTGTGTAAAATGCTGTAGGTGCCAGGTTGATAAAGCAGCACGAGCACAGAGACAGCATGAGCTGTCTCCTGGAAAGGAGGAAGAGTGGTAGCTGTCAGCTTGTTCTCTGAACAGGGTCGGGGTGGTTTTTTTTTATTTTTATCACTCATGCTCAAGTCTGTTTACGCTGAAAGGGGGACTCTGTGGCACAAATAACTTAGAAAAATAACTACCTGATTTATCTGAAATAAATCTAAGGCTCTCCAGGAAGTCGCAGTTTGCTTCCTCTTCCTGAGTCTCTCCTGGAATCTGCATCCCAGGTGAAAGCAGTGGCATAAATATGACAAGTTCCTCCTATTCAAATAGCTGTTGCAGGGAGGTATTAGTGAGCATTTTCCTCCTACCATACTTGAGCATTTTTTTGTGCATTTTATTTCTCCGGTACTGACAGATGGACAGAACTGAAAGTCAGAAAAAAGTTCAACCATCCAAGTCCACATTCTTCATTTACCTCCTGTTCTTGTCTGCGGCATTTTCTCTGAACCCAGACTTCATTTTGCAGCATAAACAGTTTCTCCGTTGTGACTCCTTTCCTGCAGAACAATTCATCAACACCAAGATTAACAGATTTATGTTATTACCATTTATCCTGCTACATGTCACCAGGGTGGTCTTCCCTTTTAAGTCTAGGGAAGAAGTCCAGATACACAATGTTTGTAGCAATAGGGATTGTCTTTATTTATGTACATTCCTAACAGGATAGATAATGACACAGAATAGCTGTGATTTTAGTTTGGGAAAAAAAAAAAAAAAAGATGTAAAACAAAAAAAAGATGCCAGAGACGTAATTTTTAAAGTAATCGTGAAGACATTCTTGACAATACTAGTTGTGAAGTTATTTAGTCCTCTTAAGCTTATTCAGATTTTGCAACATTTTATTCAGAACATGAATATATCTATATACTGCTTTTATGCATGTTTTCTTTTTTTTGTTCCTTTTCTGTTTTTCCATGAGGCACCACTAAACAGGAAATGGATTTATAATCTTTCTTTTCTCTATATTTTACTTTTACCTAATTTCTCATAGAGTTTACTTCTGAGTCTCTTGAAGGGTGGTTATCTTGTGGATCCTAAGCTTAAAGCATCAGCTGATCTCTCATGGGATGTATTTCCTCTTATCCTCATCCTGCCTACTACAGATATGTGATTTTCTTTACTCACCATGCTACATAGTTATTATATTGTTATGGTACTATCTTTACCATTGGTATAAACTTGTCTAGTAAAAGGAGAATCTCTTTTTTGCAATATCTAGAATTTAATTCAATTCTAAAATGCCAAGAAATTCTACATTATTATTATTTTCTTGGCAACTGAATGCCTGAAAAGTAGATGTCTTCAATAAAGAAATATCTGCTCATCATTACTATTTTTAATTGTTATTTCTTTTCACACTAGTTTTCTTTTGCTGTTATGTTTGATTTAGTTTTATTTTTTATTTTAGCTTTTATTCATTTTATCTCTTTACTTGAGGAGGTTAGACCTGAATGTAAAACGTGTGGTACTACAGTACCATAATTCCTAATATATTCCATGTTTCACTCGAAAATGAACAGTCAGTTTGATTTACTTTAATACCAAATAAATCTGTTTAGGTATTTAAAGTCCCTATTAGTTTAATAACTAAGTCCTAGTCAGCAGAAAATAACCTGGTGTTATTTACATTGGCCAGTGGGTGTCACTGTTACAGTGCAAATGTAGCTAAAAATAGTCATGGGTAACTTTGAAGAGTGGTATCAATGAATCAAAAAAAAAAAAAAAAAAGTTCGTGTTTCTCAATAAGTTGCTATTGCTGTGATTCATTAAAGTTGGAGATGAGAAAAAAATGTAGCAAATTAACATATTCCAACTGCTGTCTGGGATGGGGTTATTTGCCCTGTCTGGTGTACAGGCGTTGGGTTCACAGCACTGGATCACCCGCATCCTGCTGCTGGGGCCCTTAGACATACGTTGGAGGCAGGCTGCGGATGAGGGAGCAGCCCTGGGTATCGCCTCCTTATGGCTCCAGCACCATGATGTGACTGGAAGCGTTTTTGTCATACACACCTAGTCATGCAATGAGAACCATCTTTTATTCAAGAGCTACAGTTACATTTGAAAAATATGGCATTGAGTGCCGTTATAAACTGTATTCCATAAATGCAAGGCAACAAACTTGTTGACTAGGACACAGTGTACTAAAAAAGTAGAACCAACATGGGGTACCAGGCTTGCATATTTTCTTGACATCTTTTTTGCTGCCTTTTGCCAATCAAATAGTGATCACAAAATTCACGGCTTTCATTCTTTATTGCCGTTACTACACCAGTTAGTATAAACGGAATGATTGCTTGGAGTGATGGCAAATATCATATACTCACATATATATACACAAATGATACATATGCACACATATTTTAAAAAGTATGGTTTTGTCTCAACTACCACTGCATGACTCAAGAAGTGTTATACTTGGAGGACTGGCAAAGAGTGGTTAGAGAAAAAAAAAAAGTATGCCTTTCAGGGGGCTCCGAAGATGTTTTTTCATCCTTTTCCTCTCCTCACCTCCACCTGCCTTTCCCAGAAGAACCTTCAATCCCTACACACTCCTCTGCTGCGCTCCATAGCACAAGGTGCTAATGCTTGCTGTGTTACTGCGATTCTTTTCCTGAAAAGACTAGTGAGAAATATGTATATTTGTATGTATGTATTTTCGTAAAAATGTGTATACGTATAGCTACAGACACAGACAGCTCGATTTGCTGACAGTTTGCAGAGGCAGCTTGAGCTATCGTAGCCAAGCCAAGCTGACAGCTTTCAGAATCTCATGGATTCCTCTAGGCTGTTATTTGCTGCTTTTGCAGCCATAAAGTTTCTCGGGTACAATCTCACTTGATGTTGAATTGAGCTTTGTTTGAGTCACAAGACAGTTAACAACAGAAACATGGAAAAACATGGGGCTTTCCATTTGCGATAATATTTGTTTAAAGGTAAAACTGCTAATAATATGCCCTAACTCTCTTAAAATATTCGATAGGTGGTAATCATGCTTCCTCTACGTAGGCACTTCACCTTTTGTCATCTTAGGCTCCAGCCTGTCTTACTTCAGTCACACCAATTTACTCACCTTAACTGAGCTAGAAAATCAGGTTTTGCCCG
Source organism: Nycticryphes semicollaris (assembly GCA_013400055.1). Taxonomy (NCBI): domain Eukaryota; kingdom Metazoa; phylum Chordata; class Aves; order Charadriiformes; family Rostratulidae; genus Nycticryphes; species Nycticryphes semicollaris. Next base: position 257,997 of record VXBJ01005425.1, on the reverse strand, counting down.
TAATATGACAAAATATTTTTCTGAAGTGGTTAAAAATTCACCACTGCTTATCTAAAGCTGAAAATAGATGGTAGAATGGCTGAAACCTACCTACCCACTGGCTTTTCCCATGCGGGCTGGGGCCAAGTAGTCTGTTTGCCAGGTTATCCTCTCTTCCTCTCCACATGCAGCATTGCGACCTATCCTTGAATATTCTGCTATACTGTTTTGGGGAACGAAAGGATCTGGTTCAAGGGACACAGCGTATGCTTGCAACTGTGCAGTTTATATAATCTTAGTGGAATATGATTTATTTAAACTTGTAAAGGAATAAAACAGAGATTGCTTTAGTAATAATTTTAAACAAATGTTTTTCCACCGTTCTGTGCCCTGAGTGCATGTCATAAAACCATCGAGATCTTCTGCAGCGCTGACAGTATGTGCTTTTGAGACAGTGAAACAAGAAGCATGTGACAGACTGAGGTGAACTGGCATTTTCATCTTGAGAAACTGCAGTGCTCAGATTTGGACAACATCACGCAAAAGCACTCCATATCTCTTGTTTCCAGTTTGCTGAGGAAAATAATATCTCTCTGATTTCAAGTGCAAAGCTTTTGTATATATTTTAAAAACAAGAAGTTAAAATGAGGATATGAAGCAATTTACGGATTTTGCCTGGGGTGCATTGAGACCGACAAATATTTTTCTGTTCTTGACAGCTTACTTCATCTGTATAGTTCTAAATGATGCTGAAATAAGATACAGTACAGTCAGTTAGCTCACATTACTTCTGCAGCAGTAATAGTCAGGAACAACACTCAGTTAAAAAGCACTACAAAACGTTGAACAGCACTGAACAGGCTGTTGTGATGTAGCACTTTAGAACACGCAAAATCAAAATGCTATATACAAGCAAGTAGGTATATACTGATATTTTTCTTAATTTTCTTTTTGTGATGACCAGGGAAATATAAGTGTTTACGAGTATCTCTTCATGCGATACCAAATATATGCTTTTCAAAAAATAAAAAGTATGAAAATAAATTGAGAAATAAAAAATGCTACTGTCTTACCGATAAGCATTTTTTTTAAAGTTTTTAATTTACAAGAATACATTTTCAGAGTAACTAGCATGGATAACTTCCTGAAAAAAAAAAGGAAGCATTGTGTGACTAATCAGTATAACTCCATATTAACACAATAATCGTGAATACTTACCTTACAAAAAACATTGCTATTTCTAAAGAATTTGAAAGGCTAGAATCTTATCTAATACAAACAGAAAAATTAGATGTGGAAAGATGCATCTGCATGGGCTATTATTACCTTCATTTACAACCATCTTATTAAGTAAAAGAAATGCAATTCCATAGTTTGCAATTCCACTTTAACTGAAAAGAATCAGCCTTTTTTTCAGGTTGCTTAGAATGAGGTATAGAATAGCTATTAAATTGATTTCACATGAAAGCATTTTAAAAAAGGATTTGGAAATAGAGAGTACTAAATTGTCCTACCAATGTAAAGGTAATTAACCCATTATTCTTAAATTGAAGATATTATATACAGTGCTTCCAGCTATCTGCTAATTCAGGCCTAGCATAAATTAATGTAGTCAGTGGGATGAAGCAAAATGGAAATCTTGTCCTGAATTTAAAAAGATGATAGATTCAGTTATTCAGTAGCCCTATGCATGTATATCATTCTAACACTACTATTTGCGTTAAATGAAATGAAGATTGTTAACTGTTCCTAATGAAGTCAGGACAAAGCTTTATGAACTTTCAACCTAATCTTGAACTCCAAACCTTTTAGGCAGTCTTAATTTCTCCATCAGCCCAATCCAACCCTGCTGACTGCGAACTATAAAATGACGTAGCAACAGATTTCCCAATAGATTTAGCAATCCAAGGTGTAAAAAGTGAGTTTGGGAAAAAGTATTCATTATCCTTATTTCTCTGGTTTTTTTTTATTTCTCTTATTTCTCCTTCTCAATCAGAAGGAACTGGAAAGTTCCTCTTCCAGGATGGGCCCTGGCAGCAAGTTGGTCCCCTTATCAACTCCCAGGAGCCCAAGGGAATGTCTTTCCTACTTCACACCCGATATAAAGTCTGTAGACTATATATATAGACATATGATAGTACCTATACATACTCCTTTTTTGTTCTCACTCCACTGTGGAATGAAAGTATGTTGTGCTTCTTGCATGGATGCCTCATGGGGAAAAAGTGAGAGGAAAGGAGGCAGAACCAAACTATTTGCTTACTATTAGCTTTGTCTAAAGAAAATTATGTTAAAAATTATCGATGTCCTTCCAGCTACTCTAAAAGGTAAAAGAAAAATGTCATTTTTATCTCAGGAAAAAACCACACATGTATTCTTTGCACTAATAAAGTTACACTAGAAATGCTGTTGAGGGTGGCAGAGTTCTGGAACAGGCTGCCCAGGGAGGTTGTGGAGTCCTCTTTTATGGAGACCTTCAAGCCCCGTCTGGATGCAGTCCTGAGTAATGTGCTCTGGGCAATCCTGCTTTAGCAGGGGAGTTGCACTAGGTGAACTCTAGAGGTCCATTCCAACTCTGAAAATTGCATTAAATGCCCTCTTCAGAGAAGAAAAACTTCATTTCCCTGTAATATCTTAGAAAATTTTACCTAAAGGTATACGAAACTGACTGCATTTTTCTATTGTTTCTGTGGCCATGCACAATTAATTTTTTTCAAAGTATGACATCTTCTAAATGCAAAAGATTCAGTATAAGAAGGCTAGAGAAATAGAAAAGTGCCTGAAACTGAAAAGAAGAATTTAAATTGGGAAAGGGGGAGGAGGAGGAAAAATCAAAAGAAACCTGTTTTTTTTGTTAACTCTGATTAACATTCTGGTTTTGCTGGTGTGTCTGGTAAGTAGTCCATAAGCCCTGGCTTTTAGACTCCTGTTTATTATTCTTTAATAGTATACACTACGTGTTCCAAGAGATTATTCTTTTTGCAGTATTTGGCATGTAATTACTGTTTGCCCAAGATATGTACAAATGTAATAATAATGTACAAATACCATGTCTGCAGTGAGTTTATGTTAGAGGCATAGAAATAAATATATCACCTGAGGATAAGCCATGTTTTAACAGACTAATAAACTATCTTTGTGTGTACAGGAACAAAGTGCAATCTAGATATCTTCTGGAAAAAATCCTGATTTGACTTGAGTCCTTTTTGCTCATACAGAGCCTAAGACAATGCCATTCAATTAGTGTGGAGTTTGTAAACAAGGGAAGTGTTCCTCTCCTGTTACCTACTTCTTGATGACTAATATATCCTCAGGTATCATGCAATACTGCATTACTTGGATTTTCTGGGTTGCAAATTCAACAAGAAAGTCCTTAAATCCTGAGACGTTTTTTCTTCATGATTCTAAAACAAAAATATATAAGCCTTTTTTATTATTTGAAATTTTCAGAGACGTTGGTAAGTCACGAGCAACTTAAAAGCGATTTGTGATCTAGTGATCACAAGTACATTTCAAGTACTTTTGAAAATCTTACCCCACTTTTCCATCAGTCTTAGGTATTTTGAAAATCTACATAAAATACTCAGTTATGGAACACAGCACTCTACTTTTGCCCTATAATAAAAAGAAAAGAAGCCTTTTTTCTCTCTTTTTTTGAAGCCCACATTATTGCACTTGAATGTAATGTTAAGGTCAACTCAGTAAGATAAATTTTATAAAAAAGCATCTGCAACATTACTATTGTTTATCTTCTTGTTGTGTAATAGTACAGTTCTTTCCAGGTCAGAATATAGGATCACTAGGCCAGATGGCACCATGCTAATTTCTCTGCAAAACACTGCCTGTAGCATTAATGTTAGGAGGCATGAGTCTCGTGGGAGTTCACCTGGTACAGCCAAGCAGCCAAGATCTGTGGTGGTGGAATGCAGAAGTCTGTGGGATAGGATAACCCACCTCAGTATGTTTCTTCCAAAATGATGGGGAGGTGATTGATGCATGGTAAATATGTGTGTGGGCTTGCAGCTCACATGTTTGGCATCGATCCACTCTCAGATGCTGTCAGAGAAAATACGTGCTGAAGTTCTACCAGGGAGCTGGAATGAGGACTTACTATCTGGCATGGGGTTATGCAGCCAGAGAAGAACCTAGTATTGCAATTAGAAAAAAGGCCAAAGCTGCACATTAGCGTGATGCTAAAGAGAGAAATTTCTGGGACGATGCTAAGTGAAACACCCCATTATGATTTCATTGATACTATACTACACTACACTACACTACACTACACTACACTTGATGATGCTGCAATGAAGAAACAGTCACCTTTGAAGAAATTCTCAGTAGTTCCTTTTGCTTTGGACAATGGCAGGTTGGCCAACAAGAAAGGCAGGCATGTTGTGAGATAAGTTTAAAAGTAAAATTACTATATCTGAACTTCAGTGTTTTGCACAAGTTAGAAAGGAAAAGTCTGGTTTTGCTATGCAGTGACATTAAGTTACTGTGCTAGCTGCTGCCAAGAGGGTATCCTAATGTTTTTGTTGAACCAGTTTGTTCATATTACTGAAATCCTAGAACTTTCAGCTGTGGTCTTCGACTTTCCTCTTTCTGAGTTCTGTGAAGAAATGTATAACGGGAAAGACTCTTTCCTGAATGAACCGTATCAATCAACTTCACTTCTCCCTTATGTCCAGGTAACATGTTAAACTCACGTTGCCTTACTCTTGATGTGAATGGAAATAGCCAAGTGGCATGCAGGTAGAAGTTTTACATACTGAGTGGCTGCCCAAGCTCATAAACTTTCTACTACTATCACTCTTGAGGCTCCTGGGATGTGCACATGGTCCTAAAAAAAAAAAAAAAAAAAAATGCAACAGGTTTATACAGTGGAAACATAAATAAGATTACATTACAATTACATTACAGAGCACTTTATCATTAATAGTGGGATTTTTTAGTCTATCTGATTATTTTCTTCTTTACTTGATATATTAGGCTGCTAATCAGAAATAGAATTATATGGCAGCAGTTTGGTAGCCAGTACTACAGAGATGGTTAACAATAATCTTTCTTACTATTTGCTTCAGATAAAATGTCACATAAGAAAACTGGGACGTATAATAGAAAAGCAAAATGTGACTGTGTTGCTTATGTGGAAAATTTGCATAGGCATGAATATTGGATGCTGCTATCATTCTGTTTAGCCCTCTTCACCTGCTTCTTGACATTAGTGCTTTGCTTGTCATCTCCTTGTGTTACTATATAATGATTTTTTAGAAAACTATTTCACTGTCTTTTCACTTCTGTATAGGTCTGTTCCATTGTACACCAGGCACAAGAATGCTGAACTCCTTAGAATTCTAGTTTGGCATTTTGACCTAAATATTTTAGAACATTGAGCTGCTTTGCTGAGGGAAATTCAATTTTCCTAAGCATTTGAACTGGATATTTCTTTCTGTTCCTTGTGTTAGCTGGATAAGTTAAGGCCAAAACTGGAAAAGTAACTCTATTCAGGGGAATGTAAAATGAATCTGTAAAACACAAGCTTAAAAGTAAGCAATGCAATTACAGTGAGCTACATAATCAGTCAGAAAACACAGTTCCATGGATATAAGAAAATTTTATTTAGACAGAGAGAAAGGTTCTCTTAAATTACCATAGAAATGAAACAGTAAAATATGGAAATCAGTGAGATTTCAAGGGTTAGTGTCCTAGCAACACAAAGTAAAAGCTTTATAGAAATGTTCAGTTTTTAAATTCTTCTACTACACAATCAAGCCTGCTCCATAATCTGCTTTCTAGACCTTTTCCATAGTGACTAGCGACTTCATCAGAGCTAATGCAGGGCTTCATCATCGTGCTAGGGTCTATGGCAAAATTCCCATTGTTTTCAGTAAGATCTGAACATTTGCAAACAATTTTACTGCAAATATTGAACAAGATGTATTTTGTATTGCAGAGCTTTAAATACTACAGAACTGCTTCCCTTGAAACAGCTGGACTCAACAATTCTGCAAACATTAATTTTTCATATTATTTAAATGTGTTACATAAAAATTGATAGACAAATCAATAATTTTGGGTGCTGCTGTAAACATTTAGTGTGCCCTCAGACAACATGTTACACTAAGGAATCACCCTGATCCCCAAAATCTTCTTGCAGATTTTGTGGAAATTGTACTTTGTGAGAATTTTAGAAATTAGTATGTTTGAGAAAGGACATTTTATTTGGAATTGATATTATAGGCCATTTAATATTATTTTGCTATCTGCACTTTGACAAGGTGCATAAGCATATATTCAATAAAATCCTTCCTTACAGATATGAAAAAATAACATAACTTTATATTTTGTTTTAATAAAAATTCAAAATTGTGTGTCTACCTCCTGGTTCAAATTAGTCCGATTCCAACTCCCTTGCATTCGCTTTTTATTACATCCTCTGCTATAACCATTGAAGGTCATCTAATCCAACATCCCATTCTGAAGCTTTACCATTGTTATCACCAAACTGGGTCAGACATAACTTGGTTGAAGTAAATTTTGAAAACCTTCCAAGGACAGATAATTCATTGCTTTGTGGGTAACCTGTTCTGACAGTGTGTTACCAATGCTGTAAAAACTTATTTCTAGTGTTCAGTTTGAATTTTACATGCCATAATGTGTGGCTGTTACTACTAATCAGATCACTTAGTGCTAAAAAGAGTTTTGTACTGTCATCTTTATAAGTGACTTTCAAGTTATGGTAGGCTGCTGGAATCCTGTAGTTTATTTTTCCAATTAAATAAACCCAGTTTATTCGATTTCTCAAAGTTTATATATTGTGGACCCCTGACCATCTTGGGTAGCCCTTTTATGGACCTTCTCCACGTCTTCCAACACCTTTCCTGAATTGAGAGGATGTGCAGCAGGACAGCTAGACACAATATTGCAAGATTACTAACACTTTGATCTGCTGGCTACATTTCTCCTAAGCTTTGCCTTACTTGTGATGCAAGTGTGCAGTTGGCTGATCTTCAGGCTGGTGATTCCCATAACCTTCAGGCCCTTCCCATCAGAGCTGCTGCTCAGACTGAATTGATGCATGGGGTTTTTCCAGGTGCAGTATTTTGTACTCACTGAACCTCATGAGTTTCTTTTTACTAAGTTTAGTTTTCTTATTGAGCCATAGTTAACAGCTGGCTATAATTAACTTTTGGGATGACTATATTTCATAAGGAAATAATTGTCATATGCCACTTATCACAGGCTAATTAGGTTTTAATTTAAGGTTCTGTTTCCTGTGGCTTTCTGAGAAGCACTATGGGAGTACAAAATTTAATTTAAAGCATATCCCTCTCACAGCCTGTTTTAGTAGCAAAACAACTTCCTGACAGAAAGTAAATCTGGAGACTCAGTCCTGCTCTCATCAGGCAAAATTTTTACAGATCCCAGGTAATACAGATATACATAGAGCTAAACATACTATGATGAAACAAGGCTAAAATAGCAAATCATACTTTCTAATCTCTCCTGACAAAGACTCTGTTTCATGAAAGGCATCTCTATCTATAAAAGGAAGTTAATCTTAATGGCAAAACTCAATATCTCAAATCTGAGCGAAAACTCAGTCAGATACATGGGTACTTCAGCCTTAACCTTCTGAGTTACAATTTTGATTCTGCTGATTTGCAGAAAGGTTTAAGTCTGGTTCTGATTGATCCTGATCTCTTCCCCAAATCCAGAGTTTTGATCTGTTGGTACAAAGAGATAATGTAAGACTTAGCTTAATATAACTAATGATTTTCAAAGCTAGAGTATTCACTAGACAGTGAGAGTAGATTTTTATTTTAATAAGCTTCAGAGCCAATGTGGCTTGTGCAAATAAAGCTTAAGAATGTATGCTTTTTCTACATATCTTAGCCATCAATTCATAATTGTTCTGTTGTCTGCGCTCTAAAAATACTGTTAAACTGAACCAATCTCTCCTTATTTACTGAAGAATTATCTTTCCAGATTATCATATTTTGCAATTATCAAGCTTAGTCAGGCAACAGTGTGAAGGATTTAATTTAAAACACCTTTGTAGAGATATTTTTTATTCTCTTTGCAGACCTTACCCCCAGCTGTCGTATCTGTAGTTTCATGTGTATGTGCTATCTCCTGCTAAAAATAGAGCTCTATTATTAAGAAACAAGTAGAAAAATAAGTCATTTCTGTCCTCAGAATTTAATTCTTCTGCTGGGTTTCTGAGCGCTGCCTTAGTCTGGCTTTCTCTCCCCATTGTTATGTGCACTAATATGGTCAGATAAATCTGAATTCAGCTCTGAAACCTCCATGGTGGACTGTGGACCAGAAATTAGATGGATGGTGCTGAGCCCCAGGCAGCTGACAGCCTCTTTTCCAAGAGTTTATGAGATAACTCCTTTAGGTTGTCAATTTATTTATCAGCACCTTTTCTTCCTCTCTGCGTTTTGTAGATTATTATCATAAGAGAGCAGATAATGGTCTGCTTTTGTTTTCCTCTGGTAAGGGAAGGAACATAATGTATGCTGATCTTCTACTTCACCTGCAAGTCTTGGTGTCAGCCAGGGTTTATCAGAGAAATACCTCTGGCTTAGAACCTTGCAAAGGTTTAGACCATTACAGTGAAAGAACTACATTTGCTGTTTGCAGACTACATATGGTTACTAACAACTAAGTTTATAGTTTGAGTTATACTTTTGTTTTTCCTGTAGTGACTCTTAGTTGCTGGGTATGGATTTTGGTTTCAATTCCTACTTATCCATTCTAATGTCTACATTAAAATTGAAAGTAAACAAGGACTTGATGCTACCTCTTCTTTTGGCTTGCTCCTTGTTTTCCAGCATTTGTTGATCAACACTAGAGCCAGCCTGGCTGGTCTCCACTTGCTTTATTCTGCCATGCAAAATCTATAGTGCTGCCTCTCAGCAGGAAACAGCTGCTCCCAGCAGTTTTCCTGAAACTGCAGGAGTGTAGAGGAATGCCTCATCTATTACCTTCAGTGTGCAGAAAGCCACTGGAAACTGACAAATGAGTAGGATAATGTCTTCACAGCACCATAGCTTCTGCATGTTTTCCTAAACTAACTGACAACAAACCTTCTACAAATGTTCCAAACAAAATTTGGTCAGCTATCCTGAGGAGGTAAGGTTGTATTTTCCCCTTATAGTAACAGGTGGATGTCTCAGCTGCACGTTATGTAAAAGCAATGCATGGTATATGCTAGAAAAAATGTGCTAGAGAACACCTCCCTGGTTAGGGTGCAGTTTTTATTTTATCTATCTATCTATAAGAGCCCTTGTATGGATGTATTGGTTTATATATGGCTTTTCAGTATGTTTTCATAGTGGAAAAACATCCTTATGCTAAAAAAACCCCAAATGTGTATCCATCGTTGTTTAACTAAGCTGATAGAGACAAAGTAGTACAACTGGACTGTAGTAGTACAGACTGGCCTGTAGTAAGGGGTGGCAATCACACAAATTTTTAAGCAGATGGTATGCTACAAGTCCCAGTCAACTACAGGAAAGCTCTAGCTTTGCTTTACTATTGGAGGAAATATCTAGTACATCTTCTAGCATACAAATGGAGCCAAACACTTGGAAGGAGTGATACAGATTTTGCCGCCAGCTTCAGAGGTTGCAATAGGTGATTTAATTAACTTCTGTCAAGTAAATAATGTGTGTATCACTACATGGAGAAGAGAAGAGAGATACTCTAGACACAGGCTGGAATAATGGACTGCCTGAATTTGAGAGGGTTGGAAAAAGATGTAATTGTGGTAGAAAAATTAAAACCAAAACATTTTACAGAAGTTGAATGGTACCATCATGAAACTTACTCAGAACCCAGAGAGAATAATCTCAGCAGAGGGAGACAGGAAAAGATATTAAAGCCTTATAAATTTGAATCTTTTATCATCTAGAATGAGCCTCTTGGCATACACTGTGGACAAAAGGGAAATTAAAACACAAATAGCATAGAAATGGGCCACACAAGGCCTTGAATGTGCAATTCAATGTCTTTTTGTAAAAGGCCATCTCCAGTAAGATTAAGACTGAAAGTTTGAACACATATATTAAAAAAATCTGGTGGTGCAACACAGGCTTATGGAGCAACGATGGCGATAGAGGGGCTGACATACAAACCTTACTCACAGTGCCTCAATGTAAATGGATCTGATGCTACATAAAGGAGGTGCAATTTATACTTAGCTTCCCTTTACAAAGAATCACAGAATGGTAGAGGTTGGAAGGAACCTTCCAAAATCAGCTAGTCCAACTCCCCTGCCAAAGCAGGGTCGCCTAGAGAAGGCTGGACAGAAATGCATCCAGGAGGGTTTTGAGTATCCCCACAGAAGGAGACTCCACAGCCTCTCTGGGCAGCCTGTTCCAGTGCTCACCCTCAAAGTAAAGAACTTTTTCCTCACGTTGAGATGGAATTTTCTGTGTTCCAGTTTGTGCCCATTACCCCTTGTCCTGTTGCCAAGCACCACTGAAAAGCATCTGGCCCCATCGTCTTGACACCTGCCCTTTAAATATCAATAAGCATTGATTGGATTGCTTCTCAGTTTTCTCCAGGCTAAACAGGCCTAGGTCTCTCAGCCTTTCCTCATTAGAGAGGTGCTTCAGTTCTTTGATCATCCTTGTAGCCCTCTGCTGGCTTCTTTCCAAGTAGTTCCTTGTCTTTCTTGAACTGGAAACCCCAGAACTGGACCCAGTACTCCAGATACGGCCTCACCAGGGCAGAGCAGAGGGGGAGGACGACCTAGCTCAACCTGCTGGCCACACTCTTTTTAGTGCACACCAGAAGACCACTGGCCTCCTGACCACAAGGGCACATCACTGCCCATGGGCAACTTGATTTCCACCAGGACTTCCTCGTCCCTCTCTGCAGAGCTGTTCTCCAGCAGGTCTCACCAGTTGCTCCCCGGTAACACCTGATGTCTTTTAAAGAGAGACCATGGTTACTGGGAGGCCACAGGAATAAAAACCCAATCCGATAACGAGTTTTTGGTGAACGCTGGACTCTGTCCCGCACTCCCCCTCAGAGGGACCCACACAGACTTTGTTGCCCCAGGGGCGGTCCACACCCCACCGGTCCTAGCTCCGCGGGAGCACCGAGGGCGGCTGGGGCTGACCGAATTCCTTTTCCTCGGAGAGTGAGGGAAGCCGTCGGCTCCAAGCCCGCCCCTCGCCGACCGCCTTACCACCTCTCCCCGCCATTCCCTCGGCCTCCGCTGCGCGGCGGGCCGGGCCGCTCCTCCCGTTACCAAAGCAACGGCGGCGCCGGGGGCTACGGGGCGGGACGAGCTGGGCCGGGGCGGGCCAGGCCGCGCTGCTGGATTCCCTCCCCGCTGCCACTGCCACTGCCACTGCCACAGCCCCGCAGCCGGTGGGCTGGCAGCCTGCCTTCCGCCAAGATGGTTCATCACTCGGGCTCCATCCAGTCCTTTAGGCAGCAGAAAGGTCAGTAGAAACCCCTCTGTCTCCATCACCCGGGGAGGGAAGGGGGCAGACACGCCGCTCCCAGCAGCTATGTGTCCCCGCTACGTTTTCCGTGCAGGAACGCCCCGGGGGGCGCCAGGTGCGTCCTCTATGGGTGCCCGAATGCGGGTCCTGCTGTTGATGCTTACGGGTATTTTGCCGGGTTTCAAGTCGTGAGGCTGCAGCGCAGGGGAAGGACGCTCAGAGGGACGAGCTGAGCTGCCATTCCGCGCCCCAGCGGCTGGGGGGGCTAAGGGGCCCCGGCCCGGCCCGGCCCGGCCCGACCCGACCCGACCCGACCCATCCCCTGCCCAGTCCCGGCCCAGCTTCCTCCAGCTGCCCCCTGGGCGGGAAAGTTTTTCTCCCTGAGAAAAGGTGCTGCTTTGTCGTTTTAAGTTGTTGTACAAGTGATTTGAGTGATGTAGGCAGGTCGTTCACCCTCGGCTGTTGTTTCTGGTTTTAGTCTTCATATCGTGCTATTGCCCAGGTGGAAATCTTAAGACGGAATAGTATCTGTCATTGTGAAGGGGTACCCTAGCATTGCAAGCGCAAATATTACTTCGGTTTAATCCTTGTATCCGGTTGTCTGTTTCTTTTGGGGTTTTTAAATAAAAAATAAAAGCTTTTGCTAGTTAACAGACACAAAGGTAAATTTTCAGTTGTGATTATCATCTCTATAAAATCTCTATTGTGTCTGTGATAGAAAAATAGATAATTCATAGAATCATTCTAGAATGGTTAGAGTTGGAAGGGACCCTAAAGATCATCTATTTCCAACACTCTGCCACAGGCAGGGACACCTTGTACTAGAATTCCCACAATGAACTTTGTTTTTTTCTTGACCCTGAAACTGACATTTTTACTGTATTTTTTTTTTCTCTACAATTCTACTTTGACAGATAAGATGAAACTAAGATTTCTTTCTTTATGAGAATCCCTTTGAACTCCTGTTGTTTTAGTTGTTAACAAACTTTTTTTTTTTCTTAGAGTACAGTATGCCATAAATTATGATTTAATGTGGTATGCTTCATACATAAATCATGGATTCACTTATTGGATTTTGCCTCATTCAAGTTCTTCTCTTTGAATGGTTGGTAAGAAATAAATAATTCAAGGCCACTTAAGCCATTCTGGTAATTCCATGATAAATCTAGTTCCTTGTTGTAGAGGTTTTGCATTTAATGCCTATCTTGTGTGCAGTAATGAGTGGTGCTTTTTCAAACTGTAAAATGTCTTGTTTAGTCAGGTTCAAAGTTAGTTAATTAGTATTAAAAACCCCCACCTTTTTTTAACTGTCATAGGTACAGTTATAAAAGCACCAGGTGACTTGGAGCCACAGTATTAATCCTCAATTTTTTGTAAGAAAATATTTCATATATTACAGCAATGATTAGTTAGCTCCAGGGTTCTGACAATATCCTTCAGGAGCTATTCAGCTGTTCTGTAATAATCTTTTAAAAAACCACCCCAAAACTAACTTCATTATGTTCAAGTTCAGGGATAAAATTTAATTACTTGAAACTAAGCTGTGCCATGTGATATATGAAACTGTGTATTTCTAGTAGTCATAAAACTTCATAATAACCTGGTGGGTTTTGCCAGTTGCTTACTGAGAAGTAGATTGTTGTTACCTCCTCCTTATTCCTGAAGAAATCCTCATTAGGGTGCTTTGCCAGTCACAAGGTTTTGGAAGAGAGAGGCTGCTCTTGTGGAACTATGGAGCCTGTACAGCATGGACTTGTATGTGCATCCCTTTCCCGAACATCTCATATGCAGTGTGATGTGTACTAAATCCACCTGAATGAGTTCAGTCTGTTTTTCTCAACCGACAGCTTTTAGGGATGGGGGAGGATATAATGAAATCTTGGGCAACAAGCTCCAGAGAAACAAAGCAAACATAAATCATAATCAAGAACTCATCATCTAATCATTATGAACTTAAAAAAAGCTGAGAATCTGGTACTCTGAAGTTTGTAGGCACTGATCTCAGCAGCAGAGCATCATGTCACTTTGTGTAGTTTTTTTTTTAATTTGGTATTATGTGTCATTCTACTTTAAGATTTCAGTATTGTAATTTCTAATTTGCTGTAGCCGAGATTTTGACTGCATGCACTGTTTGTTTTCTAGCTGCTCAAAAACCAGTGCCCTAAATTCTCTTTTTGACAGAATCAGTGTTAATCCTCATGAAATGGCCAACTGCCCATCACAGCTGTGCCTTGTATGCTTCACTTGCATTAAGACCAAGCTTCATTTCTTTGAGGGGATTGAAAGGGCATTATTTTTATGTGGAGTCTGAATGATATAGGAAAGATATAAATCGACAAAGATAATAGTTCCTGGAAACAAATAGAAATTAATTTTAACCTATTTAGAAACAGTCTATACCTATTGCCAGGTAACATAATATTCAAACTCACTTGCTGAAGAGAGGTAACTTTTAATATAAGAGATTGAATGGGCTAGAGAGCATTTTGTTTCGTAACCTACTCTGAGTAGTGAGTTTGGGACCACAGCTGTCTTTACAAGGCTTTGAAGAATGGAATCAAGTTCTTCACTCTCTAGGGTGTCTAGGAATCCTCAATAAGGAGGCAAAAAAGAGAGAAAAAACCACATTTATAACCCAAGGGTTTGTCTCTGGTTAGAGTTTGTTGGGTGGGGTTTTTTTGCTTTTTTTTTTTTTCCTTCTTGATAGAGTGAGGAGGTGTTCACAGTAGGAGGCTGCCGTTATAATGTGCCACCATGGTTTTGTCTTGCTCTTTGTTCAGATTGTGTATGCAGAGTGAAACCATTAGTTTTCAAAAGCTGCAGTAGAGCTCAATGTAGTGTTATAAAAAGACACTGAGAGTTTTGAAAACAAAATCTCATTCTTCTTCATCCCCACAGTTTTTGTTCTTCTGCTTGCATCTGAAGGCATGCCTATCAAAAAGAGCAGTGTCCTAGAGGTAGACTAATCTGTGTCTCTGCGCAGTAGTGTTAGATCTGTTGAGCCATCTGTATAGTATTTTGTCGCTATTTTTAACCTCTGCTGTGGCAGAAACTGCTTTTTCTGAAATAACTTCCCTCAGTAATATTCTCAGAGATAGAAATTTTGTTCTTAAGCGTATGCCTTTATACTTTTTACCCCTTCAAAAGGTGATAAAACCTACAGCCTCTGAAAAATTGTGTCAGAGAAACAAAGGAAAAAATGTTTCTTATTTACTATTTTTTTTTCCCAAACCAGCCTTTAGAAAAGAAAAATCTCCATCCTTAGGCATTACACGGTTTTGCTTAAAACTACTAAGTAATAAATAGTTATTCAGGAAGGAGAAATAAGAATTAGGTAATGTTGATGAGAACAGAGATCACATCCATAGATAATTTGTAGTTTAAAAATTCCAGAGAAAGACAGCTCATTAGGATTTGATATTTGATCTCAATAACAATTGAATAACCATCTTTTAAATGTAGGACATAAAAGGATATGGTAGACTGTGTTTTCCATAATGTTCATGACACTGGTGCAAAGCAATTGTTTTTTTTATTAGGGAGTTCTATTGAAAAATTACATGCTTCAGAAGGAAAGGCAACCTAACTTCCAAGAGGCTCTTCATTTAAGACATACTTGACAGTGTGTGGTTTTGACATGATTCTGGCCTGACAGAAGGTAAAGCCTGCGTTTAGGATCCAGGTCAAGGTAATGATGATGCTTAAAATTCTAAATACCTAGGACTTCAGTCTTAATGCACAGACTGCAATTTCCTGCATGGTCTGCTGGGTGCTTTTATTGACTGTTGTTCTTTTTAATACCCCTATTCAAGCTTTTTAATGAAAGAATTCATGGCTAGGAAAAATACAATATGTTGGTGCCTTGAAATTGAGTTGCTTTAGCATGAAGGTGTATGAGTTGCTTTAGCATGAAGGTGTATGAGGACTGCAGATTAAAATCCAGGGTGTGATTTGGAGTGCTGATCATGGTGTGCAATGGGACAGGAGTTAAGCAACTTTGATACACATTACATCTTTGATGAGTGCTGATTTACTTTCTCAAGCGATTTATCTTGAAATTGTGTAACTCTGAACAAATCAGATATCACCACAAAAGGCATAGTCCTGGATCTGCATGCCAAATATTTTGTTTCATTTTATATGTTAGCCATCTGAAGCTGTAGCATGGTTTAGGTGGATTGAGGGTTGGGATTCTGTTGGGATGAGAATCTCTAAAAAGTTGTTCTCCCTTCATGAAGGCAGTTAGCTTCATTAACTGGTCTTGTTAAATTGCTTTGAGCTACGTAGAGCTATGTAGAGGGTCACTGCTGTTGTAGAGTACAGGGTTTTTTCTTATTGTTGTTTTACTTTAAGGTCCTAATGACCTGCATTCTTTATAAAACAACCTGTGAATTTAAATGAGGCTTTGTAAAGATAGCATTTTTGTATTGCACCAGAATTTTCAGTATTGAGACAGTTGGATTTGTAATTAAGATTCTCATGGAGATGTTTGATACTTCAGTGGCACCAGTGAACCTAATAAGCTTAATAGTCCAAAGAGACTGCTGAAATTACTAGAAGATGCAATTCTGTCATACAAAAATTTGAGAGATTGTGACTCTTCGCTGTTGTTGTCCAGAGCAGCAAGGCCAGATTTCCATGTCTGTGTGAGTAAAGGAATTTTTAAATCTCAACTCTTTCATTTGCATTCTCAGGAGCACTAACGTGTACAGAAAATTTCAAGGCTATCCTCATCTTGACTCTGAAAGCTGAGAGCAATACACTTAGTACACTCCCTTAAAATGATTCTCCCATATTCAAACAGTGCCATTTATAATTCCTTCTTTCATGGCACTGAAAAGCAAGGCCCAGTTTTTAATGAGATTTACCTGCCTATATTTGCTCTTATTTTTGTTGCCTGGTACAGCTGTACAACTTAAAATGCACTTCACCTTTTTCAATCAGACACCTTAGAAGGGCCCACAATATGCCTTTCTATTCTGGATTATACTGTTGTAGGTTGTAATTTCAATAAAAGATAGAACTTCATTGAAAATAATCATTAAATATGACATATTAAACCTTTTGTTGTGTAGATGCATGTATGCTGTAGAAATAAGTTAAATATTGTTTCAAATTTTTTTTTTCACTGAAAGAATTGCTGCAGTATAGGGCCTGGCGGCCGGAAGATCTCGCGATGTATGGAAAGGTAGGGGCCCCCCTTTTTTGAATATTTTAAGTGAGAAAACTAAGGAAGTCAGAATTTTTTTGTTTTTTCAGATAACTCTGCTATCTGACTACAGACGATGATGCTGTGGTAGGATGTCTGGGCATTAGCTTCCTACGTTCTGATTTAAGTATAGCTTGATATAGTATTATCTGTGGAAAAACCTTGCACCCGTTCCAAAGCTTTTCAAAACTTCCTCACTAAGGACCTGTTAAAATAGGCAACCCCCACCAATGCCGATTTTCTTTAGAACTCTCATTTTACCATTTATATTTCATTGAGTATCACCATAAAATTGCAAGTTCTAGTTTTGCCTTCATATTTTGTTGGTTTATTCTGATTTTTTGTCGTTCTTGAAATCTGTCAAATGAGGACGAAAAATGCAATAACTCTACCAGTGTAAATTCTCTTGAATATTTGTAATAGCAGTTTCAAAATAGCAGATTTTGTTGAAGTGTTTTGCAACATATTTTATGATTCAGGGTATTTTACAGCTCCAACAACCATGAGAAATTGAAACATCACCCTAATTAACAGTACTAAGAGCCCTGAGTTCCAAGCAATGCAGCCAGCTAGGTAGCAGCTGGAAAAGTAATGATGTTTAGGGTTGTTTTTTCCACTGAAAAGTGAGCAAAAAGAATAGCCACTCGTATTGTAGACATACTGTGATAGAAGAAACTAACTATGCTATACTTGCTGAGCAACATGAAGATCTCTTGTTTTCTGCTTGGGCCTGCCTAAATTGAAGAAAGTTTTCTTGAGCTGGACACTCAAGCAATGAGTTTTCAGAAAGCATCATTCATGGGGTTACATATATTAAACTCCCTTTACCAAGCTTATTCTAGAATTAGTTCAGTTCTGTATATCCTAAAGCATATGTTACAGTAGATTATTTACTGGAGACAAGTGTAACTCAAAAGTAAACTACGGCGTACAGCAATATGTTTTAACAACTCTGAGCCTCAATGAATGCAAATTCATCACTATTTTCTCAGAATGAGATTCTGAGTCTGTCTCAATTTGGGTTATCATCTGGTTTGTGAGGGCTTGAAGCCAGTGTGACTACTTCGGTGAGGAATTGTTCATTTATCTGACTGCTGTTGTCACAGTTTAATTCACAATCCATTTGAGTATTTTAAATGGAGTTTTGAAGAAGCTGGTGTCTTAGTTATCCTTTTGGGTCATCTCTAATATACAAACATTAGACAAATAGTAACATTTATGTTATAACTCTTTGATCTGCTTAATGAAAAGTAGAGGCCTCGAGGAAAAAAAATATCACAAAAGCATACTGAATTAGATTCATAGAATCACAGAATGCTTTATGTTGGAAGGGATATTAAAGATCATCTAGTTCCAACCCCACTATCATGGGCAGGGACACCTCCCACTAAACCAGGCTGCTCAAAGCCCCATCCAGCCTGGCCTTGAACACTTCCAGGGATGGGTTATCCACAGTTTCTCTGGGCTGACGAACATGTATGTTCCAGTGTCTCACCAACCTCATAGATTCCATTTCTACAGCTCAGGAAAAAGAAGTGTAGTTTGAAGAGCATCCCGTATGAAGTATCTGCAGAAATCCCTTTTGAACAACAGATTGCTGCTCTTCATATGGTTTGTGTTTGTTTCTTTAGTAACAATGTAGGAAAGGAGGATGCATGGGTTTTCTTGCTTCTTGGCTGTGATTCTTGCTGAATTTCTCTGTACTGCTGGTAGCTCAAGAAGGATACACAAACAAAGGAAACTAGAGCTCTCTCAAATCTGTGTTGAAAAATTCATAAGTACATCACAGTTACTGAAGAGCTGTAGCTCATCACGTATGCTCCAGATAACTCCTGTGATGATGGCAAGATTTGGAGTTAAAAACATTCTAAATGTCATACTCTGTTCACTGCTTGTCTGATTCAGTAGGATTACTCTTGCTCAAAAAACTCGTTACTCCTTTCTGTTTGTTTAGTAACTATACCTTTCTAAGCCAGAACGTCTGATGTATGTAATATTTGCATTCTGTTATCTTCCTGTTTCATTAAACTAGTGGAGTTAGTACTTTTAATGAATTCATTTTCCTGAACCATTAATGATTTTTCTTTTTTCAGGGGGAAATCCCATTCGATCTTCAGGCTATTTTGCGGCACTCCATTAGCTTCCTTTCCTGTTTGGTTGTTCTAAAAGTACATTAATAGTATAAGAAAATAGCAACAAAAGAGCGAGGGGGATTAACCAGTGAAAATGCTAGAAGGTGGCAATTCTAAGAATCTCCAAAATTATGAATGAGTTGAGAAATTATGGGGAGGATGTTTTAAAGGGCTATTTCAAGGTAAATAAAAACAAATAAAGAAGAGTATTGATGTGGAGAAACAGCAGTAGTAGATGAGTAGGTAGATAAATAAAATGTAGCAGGTACTGAAAGCAGACTGAGCATATTCAGCGGTCTTCAGTGTGTAAGCAGCTGGTTCTGCTGAAGTAGGACTGTACACGGGGGATTTGCAGATATTGCAGCGGAACCCTCTTCACATCAAGCCATGTCAGCAGCGCCAGCTTCAGCACTGAGTATTGATGTCAAAATCACTTGCTAAAAGAAAGAGGGCAAAGTAACTTATAGACAGATGGTATTCAAATTTCAAAGAAGGTGATACTGTGTGTGTGTGAAAAAATAATGAATGCAAATGTACGTACAGCCAAACACTTCAGAGAGAAACAGGTACCACCTGAATTCAAAATCTGTATGTCTGATACTCTGCAGAGGCTGGATCTTTCAGCCGAGACAAGCGCAAGACCTATGCTTTACTGTTTAATCTCACATAAAATTTTTCTGATTTGTATTGGCATCATACCTAAAACCGAAACATGGCAAAATGTATTGCTGAATTTTGAATAGTCTCAGCAGAGAGGCCTAGGGGTCCAAATTCCTCTGGTGTGGAAAGCTTCCATTTTATCAATACATTTAAGGATAGATATGAGATACACATTTATATTTTTATATATTTTAAACATATACTTTTGATATATATTAAGCTTTCAATAAACACTTGTACATCTGTGGAGGCTGATCCTTTGCAGAGGAAGGTTGTCATTTCAAAGCTATTCAGGTGAAATTCCACTGAATGCTGTCACACCTGACAGGCTTTGAGTCATTCGCAATCAGTTTTTTTTTTTTTTAAGGTTTTAAAAGACACAGGCAAATATTCTGTCAGGATTTTTAATAGCACGTGGATATCTGACAATGCAGTAATTGTTAGGAATTATGCACCTAATGCTTTGCATGGTATTGAAATTCATTGTGTTCCAATACTTGAAAAAGCTGACCCTAAATATCTTAACACTTTTCAAAAACAGGTCTATGTTCACCAAAAGATTAAATTCCTTCTTAAAAAGATAAATTTAGACCCGCATAACTGTTCCTGGTTACCTCTTCTATAGACACACTCATTGTGGTGTAGTTAATGGCTACACCCAGAGTTAGACCAGACTTCTGGCTTAGTCAAGCTACAACCTTCATCACAAGTTGCCTGGCCTCCTGAGTGCAATGGGTAGATACTGTGTGTATATCATTGAAGCAATTGCAAACTAAAGAAGATCTAAAAGCCATGGACACCTGGCAGCAGCTCCGTACAGCACATTGGAGCCAGAGCAGTCCCTGCCTATGGGCATGGGGACATCTTGGGATGCAGGGGGAGAGCCTTTGAGGACTGTACCAGACTTGTCAGGGGAGGAGCCAAACCACGGAAAGAGGAATCAAAGTGCATTAGGATTGACATTTTACAATCACCACAAAACCTTTTTCTAATATGCAATAGCAAAGATTTTTCAGATGAAAATGTTTTGCACTGCAGTTTCCTTATATCAACAATATAGGTTAATACAGGTGCTGCTGTATATTTAGCAACCAACAAGGCTTTGCTCTCAGTATTGTGAAGTGCCTTGGCATATAGGGTTCAGTAAAAAAGGAGGAGAAGGATTTTTAGAAGCACAAATAGTCAGTAGGAATAAATGAATAATGCACAGGAGCTTAACCATGTTGCTATTAATAATTCACACTTTTAAGAAATGCAAGGCTTTGAAGCTGCTGTTTTAGAAATCCAGCATCTAAATAAAATGGAAAAACGAAGTAGAAAAGCAGCCTGTCATAAGAAAGCACTTATCATTATTGCTCTCCTTCCTGAGACGTGGTTGAACTTGGAGGTATTTCATGATGATTGATTTGGTAATTATCTTGAGCATACTTGAACATAAATAAAACTTTGCCATAAAGATTTTATGGATGTACTCCACACAGAAGCCTCACATACTGTCAGTGATAACAGTGGAATTTCAATGGAGGTACCTGAGAATGTGATTGGATTTGCTTTTATAGGGTATAGCTATGAATAAGAAATGATGCATCCTGTATCTCATTATCAAATGCAAATAGTGGATGAAGAGGAATTAAAAAGATTGTATTAGTCACGCTCCAAAATGATAAGGAGATCAGGCTAATGAGGCAAGAACAGTGCTTCAATTTTTGGCCTCATATAAAGAGAAGCTCCCTGATCTTTATCTCCTGGACTGTCAGAGGTTTTTCCACAGCTGAGATGTGAAACTACTTTTTAGAATTATTCTGAGGTAAATATAATGTGTTGTTAGGGTTCAGTCTGAACTTTCTATTATTTTGTACTGTAGGAAAGGAGCATCTCCAAATTTCTATTTATTTATATTATAGGAAACCTAGAAATAAACATGAGATTGACTTGTATTCAGCCTGAGCAATAAACAAAGTGTTTGGAAATGTGCATTCATAAGTGCTTGTACTTTCACGGAAAAAAATTCTACAAAAGGAAAAATGATGCTTCATATTCTAATGACTAGACTGATTCATGTTCTATGATTAGATTCATATTCATATTATATAACTATTTTCTAGATTCATATTCTATGACTAGGTCCATATTCAATGACTAGATCTTTCTGCTGTTGATCTGACCAGGCTGTTTTCCATCTTGGCCACCATGTGTAACTTTAGTGTCCAATCCTGGTGCACTGGTTCTGGAGTGAGTTATCTGATCTGGTTTCTGAGGTGTTTGGCCTTTGTTTGTGCTGAAGTCAGTGCCTAGCAGTCAACAGTATTAGTAGTGTAGTTGTGATTAAAAGATTGTTTATATTACTAAATACTGGTTTGCGTTTTATTACATGTAATGATTCAGTTTGGCAAGATTTGGAAATTAAAGCTTCTCTTTAGATAACATGGAACTTCCCTAGAGCTTTCTGGTGCTGTTAGGTTTCTCACAGGTGTATTAGCTGGTCAGGTGAAGAGCCCTCCTTCACTTTTTGCATCACTTCTGTATAATTACAAGGGGTGAACTGCTAGCTCTTGGAGGATCTGGGCACGAGTCAGATACTCTCACGATCACAATGAACCCAAAGAAGGAAGCTGTGTTTGTTACCTACTAGTGCCATCATCTAGTTAAAATCATAGAATATGTTGGGCTGGAAGGGTCCTTTAAAGGTCATCTAGTTCACCCCCCCTGCAGTGAGCAGGGATGTCTTTAACTAGATCAGATTGCTCAAGGCCTCATCAAGTCTGACCTTGAATGTCTCCAGGATTGGGACCTCCACCACCTCTCTGTGCAACCTGTTCTTTCCAGTGTCTCACCACCCTCATTTCATTATAAAGAACTTCTTCCTAATGTGCTCATCTAAACCTACCCTGCTCTAGATTAAAATAATTTCTCCTCATTCTATTGCTACATGCCCTTCCAAACAGTCCCTCCCCAGCTGTCTTGTAGGCTCCTGTCAGGTGCTGGAAGGGGCTATACCATCTCCTCAGAGTTTTCTCTTCTCCAGACTGAACAATCCCAAGTCTCTCAGCCTGTCTTCATAGGAGAGGTGCTCCAGCCCTCTAGTCCTCCTCATGGCCCTCCTCTGAACCCACTCCAACATGTCGATGGCCTTCTTGTGCTGAGGACTCCAGAGCTGAACACAGTACTCCAGGTGGGATCTCACCAGAGTGAAGCAGAGGGGCAAAATCACATTCCTTAACCTGCTGGCCACACTTCTTTTGATTGTAAACCAGGATGCAATTGGCCTTCTGCGCTGCGAGTGCATATTGTTGGCTCATGTCCAGCTTTTCATCCACTGGTACCCCCAAGTCCTTTTCCATAGGGCTGCTCTCTATCACATCCTCCCCCAGCCTCTATTTGTGACGAGGACTGTCCCGATGCAAGTGCAGGATCTTGCACTTGGCCTTGATGAACTCCATGAGGTTTGCATTGGCCTACTTTTAGCTTGTCCAGGTCCCTCTGGATGACATCCCATCCCTCAGGCATGTCAACTGTACCACTCAACTTGGTGTCATCAGACACCATAATCTCTTAGAAATAATTCATTTCATACTTATAACAGTCCATAGGTATTTGGAGTCAAAGTTTTTACCTAGGCAGACGGAATCTAAGTTTTATAACAGGCTAGAATGAAAACAAGGCAAGACAAGGAATCAAGAAATTGATAAAACTGGCTATTCAGCAATATTTTTCCCTTTAACAATGGAAAAAGGGAAAGAGATAAATGCCTTCAAAGCAAACCTTCATTTAACTTAGAAAAGCATTTTCACTAGTGCTAAATTCTGTCTGAGGTTAACAGCCACCTTTCCAATCCTGCAGTTGTACACTTTTTTCAGAGTAACCTTGGGCTGATAAGAAAGCCTTGTAATATAAGGCAAAAGAACAAATGCCTTTGGTATAGATGGTTTATGTAGTAATTGTAGTAATGAAGTACAATATTAAAAGTATTAGGCACAACTTCTTGACTAAATACTATGTGAAATTCCAGGGGGGAAGAAGGAGGGATTTGGGAAAAGACAGCTAAACACCTGTAAATGGAATGGTTTTTAAGATGACTATTAAAACAAGTCTGTGTTTTCTGCTTAGCAGATTTCACGTTACACAAATATATGAGGACTGTATCTCTTTCAAATCATTGGTCTTCTTTATAATACACCAAGCAATACAGAAAATGTTTATTTCAAAACAATGAATATTTTTTACTTTTCTGTTATTTTTCGTTCAGTTCTTTATTATCTTCTAGGCAGGCATTCCTGTATGCCACATAAGTTTCAAAATTCAACGACAAAAAAAAGAGCACTAAGAATGTTCTTCAAGTCTTTCTTTTTTTAGCACATAGAACAATTAGTCCAAAAATACCTAAATCATTAGGTAAAAAAGGTAACATAAAATAGTGATGTGATGCTTGTCCATGAATTAATAAAAAAAAAATTGCTTTTATAGTTTAGAATACATCAATGGGAAAAACTCTCCCACCTCCCCAGACTATGAAGCTGTGGCTTTTTTAAAATCTATGGTAGAAAAAATTAAGAAGTAACACTTTTTTTTAATTTTCCAACTGTAACTGTGAAAACTTTTCTTGTTCACACGGAGGCTCCCAAGAGAAATGAATTTTAAGATATCAACTCAAAGTGCTATGCAGAGGTGGAATAATTAGGGTATCATGATTTTAATTTTCTTTCTGGTTTTGACAATTATTCGCTTGTTTCTACTGCCAGTCATTTTCTTTCCACTGGAATTGTAATAGGCTATTTTGAAATCTTCATTAGTGTGGCTGGTTGGAAGGGCTGATCAAACTCCAAGAAAATTCTGGTCCTGTGAAAATTTGGACTTTCTGCTATAGAGTCACTGTTTTGAGCATCTCTGGTTCTGTTGGTGTTATCAACTCAGGACTAGGTAGTTAAAAAGAGTAAAGTTCTGGAAGGATTGCAAAGATGCCTCACTTGGTGTCCAGTCAACTGGGAAATGCTGTGAAGAAAGCATCTTATAAATTGAAGGCTTAAGATAGATCCTCTCTTTTGCTCTATGAATATTCTGATAATCTAATCTTGTAACCCTGGAGGTGGTGAGAAAAACACCAGGTAACGCCAGATAGAATATATAGGGAAGAACCAAGAGAAAATAATCTGTTACCTGCTGCCTGAAATGGTAGATGTTTGAAGTGACAGAGTGTGCTCCTCCACTTCACTAAGGACAGGACTTCATTGCTAGATTTCCCTTCTATGCAACTACCTGTTCCTGTATTTTTCATAATTGGGTCATTCTTTGTGACCAATGTGTTTATATAATTTATTCTTTTATAAGATACCAAGCTAGGCCCTTCCTCCGTTCCCATCCCAGCTCTCAGATAGAAGAAGACAAAAGGCTTTCCAGTTTCCCTTCCAGCTTTTCAGTACTTTGTGTAGAAGACTATGTTATTAGGAAGAGTGTATAAGAGGTATCTGTTGTTTTGTGCTTATCAGAGCTATTTCCTGACTTCTAGAGAGAGTAAGTGACTGGAAAGGTCGAAGCTCTGGTAGATGTCTCGTTGAATATGTGAAGCTCTTTCTTCCTCTGCGCTTATCTGGGGATCCCTGAGTGTCATTGGGGCCTTGAAATAGCCCGTTTCTAAACAGTTAAGAGATTTTAGTTCATTTCCAGCACTCTTGCTAAGCTGCCAAATGTACATTTATATTTTATACGTCCGGTATGTATGTCCATAACTTCGAGAAAGGAAGTAGCTATCAGTGAAAAGATGCTAGCCTCTTAAACTGTCAGTCTTACATTGATTATGTGAGCGTTAGTACACCATAAGGAAGCAAATGAAGACAGCTGAATTTAAGCTAGCAGCAGCTTTGATCAGAATGTTTCATAGATTTCATCAAGAACATCCTCAAAATTTA
Organism: Nycticryphes semicollaris; assembly: GCA_013400055.1. Lineage (NCBI taxonomy): Eukaryota > Metazoa > Chordata > Aves > Charadriiformes > Rostratulidae > Nycticryphes > Nycticryphes semicollaris. Next base: position 232,646 of record VXBJ01005425.1, on the reverse strand, counting down.
TGCTGTCATGAAAAATACATTTTAGTTCAAAGATTTTAACCTTATAGTTTCCTTTAGTCTCTTTTAGCTTCATTAGGGTATTTTCCTCTCTTCATTAATAATTAATTCATGGTTTTCAGGAGGTGCAAGGCTGGAGAGAAGGGCAACAGTCCTATAGTGCATTTTGTTGTTGCTACTTCTATCATTCTTTTTTATTCCTTGTGTTTATTACACAACTATTTAATATGGTTTTCCCTAGAAAGTGTGTATTAACATGGTTTTGGTTATATGCTTTCTTTCCCATGTTCTTTCACTTTTAATTTCATGTGTTCATTTTTCTTGTGATGATCTGTCTTTTGTAAACACAAGGTTTTCCTCACTAATTCCGCTTGAAATTTCATTTTATACTTCCTAAATACTTGAGTGCTGGAGTCACTGTAAAAAACCTCTAACCTAGAAATTGTCTGTAACTATTGGATGAAGATATATTTTACTCTACACAATAATAGTTGAGTTACCAATTTTGTGATTTATTTTTTGTAAGATTATAAGGTTGTTACTGCGTATGAGGTCCTTGTATGTTAAGAAGTGAACCAAAGTAATACATTTGATGAGAACTTCAGCATCTGTCAACAACACTGTATAGCTTTAAGGTGCTGACAGCAGATTGCCTGCAGATTGTCTGAGTTTTAAAATGACACAGCACTGATGGGCCAATTCTCTTTAGATTTATAAAATAAGCTTTTATTTTTCATATTTTTTTCAAATAAACATAGGTAGCTAAGAACCTGACCAAAAATCACAAATCATTCCTTGATTGTGGCCAAAATAAATTTGAAGGTACTGATTAAACAAAAGAAATCTGAAGGTACTGATTGAACTGGTTTGTTGGTTGTGGTTGGTTTGTTTTTTTTTTAAAATAATCCAGTCATCTGGGCATCCAATAGGTAAATCATCTACACTGCATTATGGAAGCAGACAGAGACTGAAATATTGATGATTCCCATCAAATAGCCTACACTGCGAAGTGGAGGTGGTGGAAGACTGAGAAAAGAGGATGGTCCTAACCCTCTAGTTTTATCCATGGGAATAGTTTTTCCCAATGCAGGAAAAAATACTACTTGTTAGGATAGGAAAGGACACTTTTTTAATAAATGCCTTATTAGAAATTATTCTAATCAAGAAATTATTGACTGATGATTGTCTTTTCCTATTTTTCTCTCATTAATTTCTCTCAGATTAATGCAAATCTGCTTTGTAAAATTTTTATAAAATTGTGACAGGCTATAAGTTTTGCATTAATTTTAGTTGAAAAAGGGACTATTGAGGATGGTACCAGGAAATGTGACAACTGCTTGGGCAATAGAGATGTTTTACAGTCTCACAATTGTACATGCTGAATGAATATATGATGTTAAGTCAATTTCCCACAAATAGTATTTTTTCCAATGCAGGAAGTTATGCAAAAACTCAATCTGTAGTAGTGGAAAACTGACAGTCCTACACGCAGCAAATTCTCTCTTTCTTGGTAAGCAGATGGATTTTGTAGAGAGATGCCATCTTGCTCTATTTGGAAGCTGTTGTTTCACTGAGGGTAGTTGGAGATGGAGTATTGCATGCTAATGTAATTGCAGAGTTTAGGCAACTTTCTTTGTGGCCAACTTCTCCAAAATGGACATCCATATTTTTAATAAAAGCACTTCTCAGTAGATCACTTAGGTAAACCTAAGATTGTAGAGAAAGGACATTTCTTCAGTTTTACAAAACCGTTACATTTTTGGCAGCACTCTGAAGTACCTAAACTACCACATAGTAAAAATGGTATATTTATCTTTAAAATAAATTTGCATAAATACTACAAAACTTGAGACTGAGATACTTAAACAGTAAAATAACCTTTACAAACGTTGTGAATATAAAAAGAGGTGTAGTTCAGTGGGATGATCTGCCATATTAACTTGTGTATTGATATTGCAGATACAGAAAGTAAAGCTTTCTGATTTGATAGGTGTATTTTGATAGGTGTAACTTCCAATAACAGCTGCCTTGAATTTGCTGGATATCTGACTAGCAACTTACCTTAGTTGCTTTCAGGCATCTCTTTAAAAATGAGTATGATTGATTCAAGAGACATCTCTACTCATTTGCATGTTTTTATTTCCTTATTTCCTTTCTCTGTTAGTTTCCACAATTCAGGAGATTCTCCTTAATCATCAGTTTTTGACTTCCCATTGCCCCTTCTGTTACCATATTTTGAACCTTCATCAGTTCCACTTAAAAAATATAAATCTTTTCTCTTCATTATGCTGTAGTTGCTTTAGTAGCTTAACCTTCTCTTCTTCCCTTCCTTCTTCTTCCCTTCTGTTTTTTCTCCTTTCTTTGAGGAAAAGCTTCTAGAACTGTGTAAGAAATTAGGTCAGAAGGTGTCTCTGGAGGCTACTGAACTAAAACTCTGCTCCAAGCAGCCCAACTTCAAAGCTAGGTCAGGTTGATCAGGGTCTTATCCCATCAGGTTTTGAAAATGTCCTGCTCCGCAGCCCTCACCATCCTGTTGCTTCACTGCTCTCAATGGGTTGAATTTTTTCCTTACGACCAATTGACATTTTCCATGTTGCATCTTGTGACTGTTCTCTCTTGTCTTTTTGCTGGGTGCCTATGTCTCTCTTCTCTCTTTAACTACCCTTTTTAGGTAGTAGAGTTATCTGCAAATAGAGAGGCCTGGACATGCAGATAAGTTGTCCTTTAGACTTCTCTGATGAAGCGTTGTTTCACCGACTGCTCCTCCTGTGCCATGTGCTCCAGCTTCTTAACTGTCTTAGTACCCCTCCATTGGACTGTCTCCAGCATGTTTTGTTCTCCTGTACGTGGAGGCCATGAAACTGGGCACTGTTCAAGATGTGGCCACAGGAGGGTCAACTAGAGGGGAATAGTCCTCTACCCTTGACCCTCCTGGCTTTACACTTGTTAAAGAGCTCAAAAAGGAATAAGTGTTCATTTCTGCTAACCTCACTGGGAGTCAGTATTTTGAGAGGTGCACTGTCAATTTTTATATCCAATAGCCATCACCAGTTTTCTAAATGAAATTGTTTTCTTGGTTTCAACTATTATTAACGTTTTCACCATCAAAGTGAGCAGGGAACTATTCAAAAGAAGTAGACACAGCCCTGTTGTTTGATGTGAATGATGAATGATGTGGCTGCTGGAGTGGCTAATGATTGTCCTGAGAAGCAGAAGCTTGTAAAGTATTTGAATAGGTAAAAATATTAAACTTTGATTTCAAGGCTCCAAATACTGAATGCCTTCTAATTTGAAAACCTGGATATAGTTAGAAGTTCTCACAGGCATAGATGACTCACAGAATGGCAGGTCACCAACTGTAGATGAGCTCTGCTATTTTATTTATTTTTAACCTAACACACCTAATGAATTGGGCCTTGATAACCCCCTGAAAATAACTGTAATTAAGTCGTGTATCCTACCAGTAATGAAAAAAAAGAGAGAGCAAAACCCCTTCACCCTCCCCAAACCAACCCTTCAGAGCTTTTTTTATGAGGCATGAAAAAAGCCCCCACTAATGGGAGACTTCCCAACAGTTTGTCAGTTTGCTAACCAGAAATAAGATTCTAGAAGTGATTTGAATACTTAAGAATATGTATGTAGGGAAAGTGGTCCACCCCATTCGAGTGAAATATAAAAGTGCACAGAGTTTACAGACAGGGCTTTGCAAAAAGACAATTGAATACACTGAAGAGAAGTAGACACATTGACAGAAGCAGATGAGGAGCCTCAAAAGATGCAAGATAATTGTCTGTAACCATTGCCATTTACCTTGGTGTGTAAATCAGGAGGCTAGAGGTATCTTTCCATCCAAGGCTGTATTACTTGCTACAACTTTCCATCAAGAAATCTGACTTGTTTTGGATTTTTTCCCCAAATATGTTTATTTGCCATGTTTGTGGTTTTTAATAATTAATTTTTAATAATTAAAAGCTGTACAGCAGTAGTAAACCATTCCATTATTATTTACTAATCATACCTAGGATTTAAATAACTTATGAGACTATTCACTGGCTAAATCTGGAGTTATAATTATCCTTTTATTAAAAGTGTTTGAAAGAAAATGAAAACTTTGCTCCCAAATAGGTTTTTGGTAATTAATGTTAGCACCAACTCTATTGAATAGATGTAGTTTTACTGGACTTCTACAAGAATTTTAATTATAAAGATTTGTGTGAGAGAATATTTATTTTTCAGTCAGCTCAGAATTTTTAGGACACTTTAATTTGACAGAGGTTTTTTTAAATAAATCCAGCATTGAATGTATGGAATGACTTTTCATATAATTTAAGTAACATCTGTTGTTATAATACTAATTCAATGAAGGCAAAGAAGTTTTTTACAATTAGTTTGAGATTCCATTTATTAAGTATTCAAAAGTTAATTTTCAAGTCTCAGTTCAGTCCTCCAGAACTGATTGGAGGTGTCTAAGAAAATTTCAGTTCCTTAAATGTGAACTGTCTTTGCACTGCTCCTTCCAATCTTGTTTGAGAAATTTAAAAGATAGGGAATTGCAAGCAATTTTTCATTCAAGTATTTTTCTTTGAGCAAAAAAGGGAAGCTTTGAAGATGTTTAAATTTCAGAGTAGCAGAAGACAAGACTTTTTTCCTGAAGTTCTCCGTGTAGAAGTTCTTTTCCATAAATTAACTTAAAATATAAACGAAGGATTTTTTCTATTTAAACTTTTTATGAGACAAAAATTAATTATTTTTATCGCTGAGGTGTATCAGAAAAAGCAGACTTTAAATGAACTGGAACACTTGGGTAAATTTTTTTTCAGGCTAATTGCTTATACGCCTCATATGTACCATCTTTACCATTATGCAGAAGCTAGTTCTGTATGGCATTGTCAGAACTTTAGAACAGAAAGATGTTCCTTTGCATCTACCTCACTAAAAATTGGTGTGAATGTTATAAGAAAGTATAGAGCTTTTAGTTTGTTTTAAAAAGGTATTCCTTTTATTTTTCTGATGAAAAGCTAATATTTATTTCCACTGTCATCAATATTTCTTTGTACTTCAGTTACTAGCCTAGTAAAAATGTAATCAAAATGAACAGCTATAGCGATAGTGTTTCTACTGATAACGTGCAAAGGTTTTCTGTCAGCAAAATGTATTTCTATAGTATCTGGAAAAAACATTTGGAATCAGAGGGTGAAAGACTGTGGAGACAGACAGCTGGAATCACTGCAGTAGAAAATGTTTAATCTTTTGGCTTCCCTGCAAATCCCAATTTAGATTTTTTTTAATTATTATTTCATCTGAAATTGAATCTAAGCTGTTGTTTGAATGGAGTATTATGGTATTAATTCAGTACCAGGGCTGAAAATCCTGTTGGTGAATTTGGTTCATTTGAGATGTTTTGGATTTCTTTTTATGGTAGAAGTAGAAATGTAGTTCTCATTGGAAACCGGTTTTACTTTTATAAGCGGTGTCCAAACTTCATATAATGAAGCACGATAATTGCTCTTATGTAATAGCCAAAAAATAAGAGAAAGAATAGTTTTTTCTTTTCCCTTTTTTCTTTTCCCGAATGTATTCTTATTTCTTTTGTAATTTTACCTGAAGGAATATAAAAGCAGAATAGTGGGTACAGCTGCAGCACTTTCAATTGAAGCAAAGGAAGAATACAGAAATTTTACTGCATCAAGAGAAAGTTTCTATTGAATTGCTTCACAAAAAACATTTTATAAGAAGGTGATTTCCCCCTTGTTTATGGCAGCTGAACTCCAAAACATTTTTAAAAATGAATACCTAAAAGTTATTCCCCAAATTCCTGTCTTCTTTTTGTGTCTTCCTCACATAATGGCATCTTCTTTTGTTTCCCCCCATCTTTATGCTGTTCTTTTAGGCAAGAAAAACTTACCCAAATGTCTTAGGCATAAAAAATAATTGGACTTTAAAACCAATTGCTAATTGATTTTTAATTGATTGCTATATAAATTTTGCCTTATTTGCATGTAGTTCTTCTTATACTTTATAATAAAGAGTTCCTTTGCGTCTTTATCATCCTTCTATTCAAGCAGTATAAATTAATTGAAAGCCTCTCTTACAATTCAAGCTGTGAAATCATCATTATATATTTGCATCTCGCTCTTTCCCATTTAAAAGTAGAGTCAAATTTTTACCGTGTTTGGAGAAGTTGTTTTCCATCTGTGTTTAGCAAGTCATTAGTACCATTTCAAGTGTTGAGGATTTTGTTTCTGCTAGTTTATAGCCTGTTTTTATTACAGCAAATAAATAGAAAAAAGGATTTGTTGTCTCATGTTTCCTCACACTCTTGCCAAATTTTATGAATACGGCTCAAAATTCTAGTTCTGGATAATGTGTGCCAAAATGAAAGAAAATTTTAAGCAAATTAGGGTTTTTAATTTGTTTATGAGAGGAGGCTGCTTTCTTGTCTGATAATTTCATTATCAGAAACACTAAACAATTTTGTAAAGGTGCCTAAACTCACAGGTACTCCTTCCTAGTGAAATCATCTTTATATGTTACCACTAAAATACAAAAATTCCCATTCCTCCCTCACCCAAGGAGTTCCATTTTTATACTTATGCATATGAAAGAGAAAAATCATGCCTTAGTGTAACCTGATATCCTGGTTGCTTTGTCCCCATATAGTTTTTTGCTTCTGCATTAACTTACTTGTATTGAAATAATACAAAGTTTCCTTTTGTAGAGGGAAATGCTTAATTTTCTTAAAACTGAAGCTATGCCTTACCCCAATAATGAAATCTTTATGCAATGCCTAAAGCACACTGGGTAGTATGAGTCATCTATACCTTCCTCCAAGTTTTTTTTTTATGTAAGAGAAACAATCAGAATTATAATAATCAGTGATTTTAAGATTTTCTAAGTGTAATGTTAAATGTTTTATTTGATACGTCCAAGAATTGGGATCATTAGGGATGTCCATCTTAAATTTTTCAGATTAAAACAATAGGATGATGGATTGCTTTACCAAGAGAGTGGTCAAACACCGGCATAGGCTTCCTAGAGAGGTGATTAATACTCCAGGCCTGTCAGTGTTTAAGTGGCATTTGGACAATGCCCTTAATACCTTTCTTTAACTTTTGGTCAGCTCTAAATTGTCAGGCAGTTGGATTAGATGATGACTGCAGATCCCTTCCAACTGAAATTATCCAATTCTGTAGTCTATCCTATTCTAAATTTCTTTTTGTCTGTTGAGACTTGGATGCTCTTCTCTGCCTGTTTCTCTCTGGGGGCAGCAGTTTTCCAGGCGTTAGAGCTTACAATACAAACCAAGAAGTTTTATGCTCTCTCCTAATACCCAAGGCATTTCACTTTCTCTTAATACCAAAGCAGAGCGTGCAAAGTAGCCGTCATCTTTAAGCTGCTTTTACTTCACTGGAGTCCTGGGCAGCCCCAGGGTTGGAGGTTCCCACATGGTACTTTAGATAGCCTTGGAAACACGTTTGCTTATGCAAAGACCCAGCTCTGCAACTGCCTTCTCTTTAGTCTTCCTTTTGCCTTCCACCCTAAAAATGCCTCTGTTCCCAGTGAATGGCCTTGGAAGCATGAGCTAAGTGTCTTCTGTAATAACCTCACTGGGACTGATCAGAATGGGACATTTAGGGGTGTTGAAAAGGCAGCCTGCTGCTCCTGTGGGTGGGAGGACAGGAAAAACAGGAAAGTCCGTAGCTATGTTCTTGGCAGCCTAGCCAGGACTGTGTTATAATTAATAATTAGAAAGACCTCCTAACTATGAAAAAAAAAAAATATTTGAAGGCAACTTTCCATTTTATTTGGAAGACTCTTGTTTTACTATGTTTGGAGGGTTTTACATAGCTCTTGAAGTGCAATGAGACATCTATAAATATAAATTATTAGAAAATAATTTTCAGGTTTTGCAAATCATGGTTTGTCATTGCTTTGTATGCTGAACTTTAGAATTAATGTATCATTTCGTCGAAGTGTACTTGAAAAGAGCCTTTGTCAGTCTTTTCCTCTTTTTAGGGATACGTTTCTTTCAAAAGAAATCAGCTCATACAATTTATTTGAAAGTTCTGTTTCTGTTCCTCCCATTTTCTTGATAATCTTTGTGATCTTTCTACTTATGCTAATTTCATATTCATGACTGTTCTTTACATATTTATCTATAAACAATATGTTATAACCTCTAGAAAAACGAGTTTCTCTTCAAGTGACCCTCAAATACCAAGTAAATTTTGCATGTGTGTATATATAAATCTATTTTAATGCTTTATGTAAGTTTTTGTGAAGCTATTTCTGCCAAAAGATACTGAACTTTTAGAGGTGTTGAGCCCCATTATCTTCAGTCAAGGGACTATTTTTTTATGTCTGATGTCAGCAAGAGCTATTGGTATTCCCCCTAGGTGGGGACCTAAGCAATATAAATCTAGCTATAAAGCTTTGTCATAGCACTGGATGAAAGTTTGGACCCATTTCATTGTCTTACCAAGTTATGATAGAAAGGCAGATTTTGGTAGTCTGATGTAATGATTTGCTATAAACTGAGATTAAGAAAAGAGTGGACCATGCAGAATGGTTTAGAGTCCTGACAGCAACTGGTCTTGTCGTGTCTCCTTCACAATGGCCCTTTCATAGAGATAGCTGGCATGATGGGAATGTGCCAGCTATGATGGCTAGAAGTGTATAGATTTGAAGTAGAGTTTTTATTGGGCATTATGTTGGGACCAGAATTCAAAAATTCCAATAAACTGAACAAAACCAAACAGACTTTAGGCTAGCAAATCCTCAGGACTGAAGCATCCTTATTTCTCAAGTCTCAGTATGGTTGATCCATCTACTCAGTATTAAAACCATAATATATGTGTTCATTAGGTGGTATTCTCCTGTTTAATCAATAATTTCCTGAATCAGCATAATTTTCTCACCACTTCATATTTTGATTCGTATTTTGATTTTTTAAAATGGTTTCCACATCCTAAAACAGGACCAGTAATAGTAAAAAGGCTAATAATTGCCTATAGAAAAGCTTTCCATGGATTTAGACTCTGATTTTGCGTTGGATATAACTCTTCTTATTTCATTACACAGAATACATAATAATATTAATAACTCTAAAGTCAGCTCTAAGTGCAAAAGTGAGGCAAGTTTTGCAGTGGTAGAGACAATGTCTCTTATTAATTACTGTAATTAGAAAAGCTAAACAAGCTTCTAAGGATGTAAGAACTTTTTGTAAATCTGAAATAAAAGCTTCAAACATCAAATCACAGAATCACAGAATATCAGGGATTTGAAGGGACCTTGAAAGATCATCTAGTCCAATCCCCCTGCCAGAGCAGGAACACCTACATCAGGTCACACAGAAACGCGTCCAGACGGGTTTTGAATATCTCCAGAGAAGGAGACTCCACAACCTCTCTGGGCAGCCTGTTCCAGTGCTCTGGCACCCTCACTGTGAAGAAGCCTTTCCTCATATTTAAGTGGAACCGCCTATGTTGCAGCTTGCACCCGTTGCCCCTTGCCCTATCATTGCCTGTCACTGAGAAGAGCCTGGCTCCATCCTCCTGACACTCACCCTTTAAGTATTTATAAACATTAATGAGGTCTATAAACATTAATGAGGTCAATCAAATGTAAATTAAGAAATTGTTGTGAGATTAATAACCTCTATTAAATGGGTTCTGCTATCTTGTCTTTCAGTTGCTCTAGTTGATTTAACTTATTTTTAGATTAATCAGGGGTTTCTTGGTATTTGGTAGCCCTTATTCCACTGTGGTTGGAAATAGTTACAGTTTTATGCTGTGATAGTACAAAGTTATGCACACTCATTTTTTTTTTTAATAGGAAAGTTTGATGTTAAGAAACATAATATACACAATATTGAGTACCTCTTGAATGAATCTTAACTCTGAGCACGTGAATAGTCTCTCAAATAATGCATGGGACTGTGTGCTGTTAAATTGATGCTATGTACATTGCACTGAGTAGTTACTGTGATAAATGCTCTGAGAAATGCTGTGAGAAAAGTTAGGTCAAACTTTTTCAGGTTGCGTGTCTCCTTTTCCAGGTATGAAATCGAGCAGTTGTGGGTGAAAAAAAATATTGACTTAAGATTGTTGAACAGTTTCAAAGTATGTTTTGCCTTCAGAATACTTTCCATTGAATTTTATGTATCTCCAACTGCAGTGTCTGCTGAGAGCTGCTCCTTAAACAGTACCCAGAAACTGCTTTTTGATGCATATTTGAATTTAATATCTGTGAATATTGTACTCCAGGATGTTCCCCAACAGCAACTTCTCTTTCTTGTATTAAATGCAATTTTTTCCCCCTGTGCCCTATAATCTTCTTCACCTTTTGTAAATTAATGCATTCTCTGCTATTGAATATTCTAACTAATAGATAAACAGAATAGTAGCATCAACTGTGCTTATTTTTTTCTTTTAATGTTAGATAACTGTATAGCCACAGGACAAAAATATGTATTTTCCTGGGCATTTGGCATGGTGTTACATTCTAGTTGTTTTGCTGTGCTCTCATCTTGTTATAAACTAACTCTGTTTGATGTGACAGCAATATACTGTATAAAAATATGTTGAATTTAAAAATTGCCAAACAAAGGGAGCAACATAAACTTTTATTTTTAGACTGTATTTCAAATTCTTTCTGGAGTCAAATGTATTTTCATGGGCTTTCTAATGGCTTCACTAACCACAGGCTTCAGACGATGAAGTAACCCTGGTCCTGCACTGTTATTTTTTGTAGGATGCTAAAAACACAGAACTCTGAAAATACGTTGAGACAAAATTTGAAGTGCTTTCCTGGTCCCCAGTTGCTGTATGATTCTGTATTAATAAGATGATTAAACGCAATCTGTGATACTGATTCTTCTGAGATCCTGCAATCTAATTGAAGAATAAATCTCTGATTAATTTGATGATACTTGTACCTCCAAGTTGCAAAAAAATAATTGCAGGTTCTGCAGGTATTTTAAATTACGTAGTGAGACAATTTGTTATTTAAACATGATGTTTTAATAAGAGAAACTGCACACTTATTTTAAATTTATACTTTGCAGTGGCCATAATTTTATTTTATGTAAGGCAAAATCAGTGAAGCTAATACTCTTCAGCCTGCAGTGATTGTGGAAAACGTTTTATGAGATATTTTCAGTCCTTCTACCTAGAATAGCTGAGCTTGTGGCAGTAACACATACTTAAAACCAGACTGACCTCTCTGTAGACCAGTGTGGCTACCACCTCTAGCTTTCTAGAGGGTGCTGTACCTCCTGGCTGTACAGCTTCCTTGCTACCCAGGAAGGGTAGAACTGAATTACGTGAAAGCTTATAAGGCCTGTGCTAAGTGGGATGTTAGACTATTATCTTTTCTAAGAAAAATCCTAAAATCTGTATATTACTTCTAAAAGGTAGTGTGTGTGATAGGTTCAGCAGGATGTTCTTTGTGTTTACGAAATACTACAAAGATAAGATCAGTCTTTGGAACTGGATTCTCTTACCTTGTGTGTGTTCGAGGGACAGGCATTATCAAGACAGACCTTTTGTCACCCTGATTTCTCACACGTGAGTGTGTATATATGTGTACTAAGACATGTATCCTGCAGGATACTCAGTTCTGCAGCCTCTCTTTGTTGAATATTCCATCTTTTTCTGCCACAGACACTGTGGGAATCGCATCAGTTAGAAGGATGTTCCAAATTTTTGAGAGGAGGTGCAGTGGGTATTACGAGAAGTGACAAAATAGTGGTTTAAGATTTGCATTTAGATTTGAAAAAGAGAAATAAAAATTATATTCTCCATGAGCAATTCTGTAATTTCATAAATTTAAACATTAATAAAAGACCCTATTCTTGATCTGTTAAAAAACATTATTCATTAAAAGAAAAATATCTTACAGTAATACTGAAATCTAAATAAGGCGCAAAGATGAATATAGAAGAGCTGCATAGTTCTGTACGTTTTGCTTAATTGTATTTGCTGAAAGGATGTCATTTTCTTTTTAAATCATAGGCTTTGAGAGAGCACTGGTAAGCGTTTTTTTCAGATATTTAACCTTTAGAGTTTTTAAGTGCTTTAATAATGATCTCAACTTTTCCCCTGTAATTTAGGAAAATTATAAAATTACAGATTTTTAAAATAGCTCTGTACACCTCCACAGCATGTCTCAGGGCACATTGCGCTGTCTAACGTGGGCCGAATGTTCAGGTGGCTGACTTGAGTTTGGTACAAAGGTTGCTGAAGGAGGCTAAAGAAAGCCACCTAATTAACAGGCTTTTCATTGTACCTTGCTCTAAGCAGCCTTTGTCACATGCTAAACCTCATCAGTCACTGAAAGCTAATAGGGAGCTACACCGCAGCTGGTACAGAAAAAAATCACTTGGTTCGTCAAGCATCACCAATTGTAGTGATCTGCAGACAAGTTCTTCGGCAAACAATAATTGCACAGGGATGAAATCCATATTCGTCATGGGCTGGCAGTTCATACAGGGCCTATGAGCAACAAGTCACATCTTGGTTTGCTTAAGCACGTGGAAACAAATGCACGAGGACAAAAACCGCATTTCACTTTTATAGGGGCAAACTGGCAGCTGGGGTTAAAGAAAATCTTCAGTTCTTCTGGGTGTCATAACTCACGGATATTTCTGAGTCTCTTATGAACTTACTGTTTGCCTCTTGGTCAGCTTTTGTGTCCGACTGACTGTGACATCAGACATAGTCATCCATTTCTGTGTCGTATCCAAAGCAATTAGGAGGGAAATGCGTGTAGCTCTCTTTCCAAATAGTGTTATGCAATACTTGGGTTTGATTCTGTCACCAATGTTGACTTTATGCAACAAATATGTTAGTTAGAAAGCTTGCATTATTAAAAACTTGGGAGTTACACTAGATTTTCCAGTGAAAAGTAAATCTGTTTTACCAGCACGTTAAAAACCATGGTCTTTGAAAGGCTTCTGGGCTTGCTTCATCCTGTAAAGATTTAGAACAATCTAGATCTTGGTCTTGGTCCAGATGGAGCTACAGTCTACCCCAGGAAACATGAGACGAGTGCATTTAGTTGTATTTAGCAGGAATTTCTGTTCCCTGCTATTTCAAAGCAGTTCATACAGAACAAGAGTGGCATTACCCCTACTGAATGGAGGACACCATCATCTTTGGTTCGGGAAAATGGAAATCTTGTCTGGTTGAGGCTCCTTAAGAGAACTTGTCCACACAGTAAGCTTTCCTAACATTATTCTTGTGTACTGTGTTTTTTAGTAATGAGGTGACTATGAAAAAGATGTTTAATTACAGACATTAATTAGGAGAAAAAAATGTTTTCATGAGATAGTTAATTGGTGTAGCCATTAGTAATGCCAGATGTTAAGGTCCCCTTAAGGCTTCAGATCCTTGATATTAACCTTAAAGAAGCAGTAAAACACCTGTACTTCCTCCTCAAAAAATTTTTAAGACTCAGAAATGTAACCTAAGCATTTCTGATAACCCTGTGACAGAGAAAAAAATATCACCATAGCAGTTGAGAAACAATCTGCCGATATACAGAGTTCTTTAAAAAATAAATAAGTTGAATTGAATTTCCTCAAGACTAAATTTGGTTATTTATGTACAGTGTAGGTGCTGCATATGTGGTAGTAGTTTCAGCCACCTGCCAGTGCATACACGCTGTGATCTGATGGACATCCTTCTGGGGAATCAGTGCTAATTATGCATGTGACCAGGTACTGCAACCCAGTCTGTTTGGTGCATCTTTTATTTTTTTTAGTCAGAAAAATTGGATACTAAAATTGTTACTTTTATAATAATGTAAATGGATGAACGGTATCTTTGATACCATACACATTATTGAGAGAGAAATGATTTAGAACTAGAGGATCTGAAATGTTTAGAAATTAAACTTCCAAATACTTAAATGGATCACTGATGGCATATCTCAAGAAAGCATTAATAACAGTTTTGCTTTTAGCCTATCTGCTAGATGCAGGCAGGAAACATGATGGAGGCAGGTAGGAAAGGACCGAAAAAGTATTCCTCTTAATATGGGAAGAAAAATATGACAAGTACCTGGAATACATACAGTCTGCTAGTCCCTTCCTGGTCACATCTTATAGTAGAAATAGGACTTGAAAATAATTTTTATTCCTTAACCAGTAACAGATAAATATAATTTTAGGCTTCCGCTTGAGAGCTGAAAAATGTTCGCAACATTACCATTCACCTAAATGCTAAAGACAGTGATTTTGCGCAAACAGAAGGTATCATCAACAATCTATTAAAACCTTGTAAAATGAGTTATTGAAAGCTTGAAGTTATCTGCTGACTTACTTAACTAAAACATTAAACTTTTTTTGGGAAGTATTAATAAAAGTTGGAATTTTTTGAGGTCATCCCGCTGGTTGTGTGTAAAGTCACAATTCCAGTAATGCAAAGCAAATTCCTTTGGACAAAAACTCCATCAGAGTGAAAGGGAATCATGGGAGCAGCACTGAGACCCACACAAACTGCATTAAAAGGGTAGTAAGAGCAATGAAAATAAGATGCTGGTGTAAAATGCAAATGGCAAATAAGGCAGCTAATGTAATACCACTGGTTGATAGGGTTTAAAGGCAACAAGTCAGCATTAAACAAATCTAAATATTTCTGTATTTGGAATGAAGCAGTTCTTAATGTTTTAGGGTATGCAATATGCTATCAAAAGAAGGTATTAGTGTTTCCAGTAGAGGTCTGTCTGTATCTGCCTGGTGAATCGTAGCCCTGACTTGTGCTGGGCAAAATCCTCACCCACCTCCCCCCGTATTATGGGAAATCAATTTTTTGTCAGCATACTTGCAAACACCCTACTTAATGCAGCATTTGTGATGGGTGGTGGCACAGGTGCTGACTGGGGCGTGTTCTGCTTTGGCTTGGTGACATGCTAACAAAGTGTTTTGAGAATGGGTGCCTTTGGTTATACCATACTTTGGGGCTTGACCTCACCTACTTCAGGAATTTGCTCAGTATAGTGGCCTAGACTACGTGATTTCAGTCTTTTGAAATGGTACCTTCATAGTGGGGAAGGACAGACATACTAATCACCTCCCTGGCTAATAGTTTTTCTGGATTGGTCTCTGCACAGAGATACCTGAGTCTTATGTTCCAAGCACCATTGGCTTTCTCAGGCTCTCTGCATGGGCCTCCTTTGCATTCCACCTTTTGAAGTAACATTGTTTTCTTTTCCGGAAGAAGGTATTTTAAGTGTGTAGACAGCTATTTTGATTTATCATTAATTTATAGTTTGCCTCATTATAATGCAACTTCACACATCTTTAAAGTGAAAATTAATGCAATAACATGTATGTTTCAGTATATTTCTGTGGCTGGCTTCATTTTGTTTTGAATAATTTTCAATTTTCACAGGAAACTTTTCAAAATATAAAACTGATATTAAGACCACAGTAAAGTCTTAGGTAAATTAAATTGCTTAGTGTACATGTACCTAAAATTTAGAGGAAATTTTTCTTCTGACTGCAGGTATTAAGATAAGAATTGCACTTGTTAGAAACTTAATTATTCTCCTGCACTGCTAAAGAGTATAGCTTTTTTCCAGAATCAATAATACTAGTAATGATTTTGAGCATTCAGGAATGCCAGTGCTACATAAATACCAGCAATCCAGTGTCCAAACATAAAAGTCTATTAAAAAATAACATTAGTAGTCTGATATCCCTGTGGTCTTAATGCTTGTGATATCAAGCAGTAATGATTCTGTCATGCAGAGGGCTGTATTGTGGGTGCTAGTTGCTGGCTCGGAGAAGGTTGCTCTGTTTATCTCTTGGTTTATTGTTTTTATGGTCTGGATGATTGTCACAGCTCCCTGTGTGCAGAGAAGGAATTTCAAAGTGAGAGATGCTATGCTAAAACTGCAGGGATCATGGCTGTTTTCTGTGTGCTGGATGTGACAGAATGTGGCTGTTCCTTGGAAACATATGAGCAAGCTTCTATATTTCTCCAGTGCCTCGCAGTATTTTAAAATCACCGCTGCAGTTCTTCAGCTTTTCCTTCCTTCTTGGCAAGTATACCCAGACAGGGATCTTCACATGAGCCATTATCAGAGTATTACCTTCCATGGAACATTTGAAATGATAACAGAAAATCTGTAGAATTCAAAACCATGAACAAAAGTGGTAAGTTCTTGCTTGCAGTGGGTTTCTGCTAAGCGTTGGGACCTTATCTGGGCACCGAAGCTGTCTGCCTCTTTGTATTCCTTGTGATGTGCCCAGCAAATTCACTACTGTGCCTGATGCAGAGCTCAGGAGTGTCTGGCTGGTGCTCTGCTCTCCTGACTTATCGATGGAAATCCAGATTACCTAGTCAGTGTTATAAATGGCTTTCAAAAGACAGATAGTATCAACAATGTTTTTTCTTGGTTTCCCCTCCCACCCCACAATCCAATTCAAGGGGCTTTCTGACTGGTTTAAGGGGACCTGTTAAAAACTAATATAAAAGATGACTGTGGCTTATCCTAGGTTGAAAACACAAGGAGATCAATATGTATGTGATGTATAAGATGCCAAATGCAGGTTGCAGTCATGAATATACATTTCTTTTAAAATTCTCATGCCAATCTAAATGATATTTAATGAAATGTGGAAGAAATTTTGTATCCTCTAACCAGATAATATTAATAAGAGCCATTTATAATACCTCATTACACATCCCATCCATGATATATTTCATCCAGTTTCTTGCAAAAACAATGTACCAGCAAAGTAGGAACTGTCAATGATTTAGTTCTGAGCACCGCCTAATGCCACATCTGAAACAGATGTATCTTACTTTACTTAGAAGTGTGCTTAGCATACAAAGTATTCCTCTCCAGTCGTCAGGCAGCAGTCTGTCACTGCTTTAAATCTCAGCACGCAGAAGTTATATAGGAAGGCAAGTGTAATCATTTGTACAGGTACTAAGGAATCTGAACAGAAAAACTTCAGTCTAAGTGATAGGAAAATACGAGAGAATGAGTTGAGTAACAGCACCTATAAGTCAGAGTAAAGGAAAAGTCTCCTCAGGGGTGATATTAACGTTTACATGAGTAAGAACAGACTTCAAAGATAGACTGGCAGAGCTCCAAGCTTCAGCTTCTGTTGTCGTTCTCAAAAGCATGGGCACTGACCTGCCTTCTGAACAAGAGAATTTGAAAAATGCATGCATAATTGATTTTAAAAGCTATCCAGAATGTATTTCCTTTCCATGTGGAAATGGAGATGCCCAAGAGTAAATGGGATAAAAGGTTGTATCCAGCCTTTCACATTTAACCTGGGCAGTTCTCCTTTCCCAGTATTCCTCTGGGCCTTTTCTTCTTCTTCATATCACCTCAGCAGCGATAAAAGAAAAATAATAATACCAGAACTCACTGAACCTGGAAATTTATGAACAGTAAGAAATGTTTACCTAAACAACTCTGTGTTGGTTTCACTTGTGATTGTGTTTTCTCTTGATGAACACCTCATTATAATGTCATATTTACCCTTGTGCTAATATCTGAAGGCAGCTGTTTGCTGAGATTTCCTCAGATTTTGAATTCCTTTTCCTAGTCCTTTCCTGACTACACACTCATTTTCATGCCTTCAGCGTGCATTTGAGCAGAGTGACAGTGGTACTGGATTGCAGACATAACCAGGATCTGGTACTTCGCTTTTGACTCGCAGAAATTCTCAGAAAATGAGCAGGACTCAAAATGTGAAAGCTCATCACTATCTGGAACATGTAAATATTCTTTTTTTTTGTTGTTTTTTTTGTTTTTTTTTTTTTTGTTACAGCATTATTTGTTGTAGTAGTTGATTGAGTAGTCTAAGTGGTCCAAAAAAATGCAGCCAATTTCTAGTAAGAGATCTTGGTTTTCTGTCTACTCAGATTTTGCTGCAGTAGCTTGCCCCTGTGTGAAAACACTTTTCTTTGGTTGGGGCTTTTTAAATGCTACATTTCAACAACATTACCTTTAGTATTACAGACCTCAATATTTCTCCCTTTTCACTGCATTGAAAACTCTGATACCGTAGAAATCAATCTCAAATGGACACATAAATTTTGCACACACATAAGTATTTTTCAGAAGACATTTATTGCCTTGGTCTGTGCCGTCAACTGATTCACGGCTAAAGGGTACAAGAATGTATCTCGGGGTGATGCCTTGTGGATAGTCTTGCTTTGGGGGAGGGTAAAATAACTGCTGGAGGTTAAAATCTCAGGAAAGACAAAAGCAGGAGCATATTTGCATTGCTGTGGCTGCTTCATTAACCAGCCAAGTGGTTTCACTGGGGCAGCAAAATCAGGTTTTGTAGTGAACTGTTTTAGAGCTGCTGTGCTTCAGCCTTGGCAGCGGGGTAAGGAGCTCCCAGCAGAGGGGCAGGGCAGAAAGGTGCAAATAGAGACTTTGGAAAGTGATGCAACTGGTTTTGCTTCAGTTTGGAAAGGCAGACTTAGGTATTAAACTATTTGATCTTCTCGGTGCAGGGTGAATGAAGCTTTACACAGACCAATAATCATCCTTTTCTAAAATTGCTGGTTTAGCTTTTAATGCAATTACAAAGGACAGTACAAGCAATAACACTTGTGGGGAGATGGAAGAGCGAAAAAAACCCAGCAATTTTCTCCGTTTCGTTTTTGTTTGGTTTTTTTTTCCCCCCAAAATGTGAACCATGTTGCTAGTCATCTTTAACAGGTTTTACCACTAAATATTTTATAAAGGACATTGCAGATTGCCTTCCTCCTGCACAACACTTAGATTCTAAATTGTCTTATGATAAATCACTTACTGTGTATGTAAACTTGAAGATTACTAATTCCAGTCAGAACTAAATTGAAACATCGTCTGTTAAGATAACCTTAATCATAATTTCTGAAGGCAAAATTGACAGCTTTAAGTATATGTGCCTTAAACAACAAAAGACATATCACATAAATGTGGGAGTAGGACTGTAGTATTTCACCAGTGCTATCTACTCGATTTGGGGCTGGTTTTCAAACAATGAGCTAAGCCCTCCTATACACAGAGAAGAACAGTGTAGGATGAGTGAAGGTATAACCCTTATTTCTTTGAGCACACAGTTAAATTCACGGTGAGCTTTATTTTTCCCTTGTAAATACTTCTTAGCATATGTAGATTTTGAATCAGTTTTTAGGTGGAGATCTATAGTATGTGTTCATTCATCGGAGACTGTCTCTCAAGCCAGTGACAGACATGCCAAGCAACCTAGTTTTTCTGATCTCGAACCCTTATCTTCACATATCTGCACATAAGTAATGGCTAATATAATGTCATCTTACATGTGCATTTAAAATTTTATGAATTATTTCAATGATTCACTGCTTTTGTTCTTCAACAGATTTGAATTGATCTCCTTTAACTGAGTTTATTCTTCATACACTTAAGAAGTTCTCCTTCCATCACCAGATAAATCATGGTGATTCCTGGTCTCAGCTCTATATACATTTTGTCTACTTTTAATATGTGTTCATTATCATAGCAGTATTTAGACACATTTTGTAATGCATATGACCATATAAATACATATTAAAAGTCTGCACAAAGAGCTTTGAAGCCATTAGTGTCACTTTTGTAGATAAGTACTTAGGGGTTCTTAAATCCGGAGATTATTTGCCTGCCTCACATGTTGAGCCATTAAATCCTCATGCAAAATGTAATATGAAATTTTGGGTGATTATAGATTAGTTTATCATAGAGTTTAGCAGCAAACTCATTTGTCTTTGAAAGTAGAAGGGAACTAGTAAGTTAAGCAAATGGGAAAACTGCCTGACCCTCAGCTGTGGAAGCATACAAGAAAGTGAAAAAAGAACAAACCCCTCCAGACACTTAAATTTCTGTCATGTCTTCAAGTTCCTCTGAGAGGTTGGTCCAAAGCTTCCTTCTGAAAGAGTTAAAGCCTCTAGCACAGTTTTTGTTGCTGAGATAAAGCCTGCAAGGCTGTGAATCCTAATGGAACTATTGTGAAAACTAGGCCATCTGGAGGAATGACTTTGCTTGTATCAAGCCTTTAAAAGCACCATGTGAGCAAATCTTCAGGGATGGGTTCCTCTGGTTTCTCCAGTCTTTTGTATTTCTTCAAATCATATTGACTAAAGTAGCTTTTTTGTAGTTTTGAGTACCAGAGACTGGAGAAGTTTTGCGAGTCATCTGTTGAAGGCAACTTAAAAATAATAACCTGATTTTAGCTTAACATGCAAGGTAAAGGAAAACTAGAAGATGGGATCTCGCAGGGTTGAATTGAATCCAAGCAGTTTGTGGACTTAACTCAGAAACAGTTTTTAAAAAATTGAAAAGTTGATAGGGAAATTACCGAGAACATAAATCATAAATAGCTGATATTTTTCATATTGTAGTTAATAAAATGTTGTGTTAGCTCTTATTTATGCCATTACTACTGGAATTCCTTTCACTTTCCATTACTGTTCCTTTTTTTGTAGACTGTGCAGCACTAATCAGTTTGGAAAAGCCAGAACATAAACGGCTTCTCCAGCTTTAATTGCAGATATCGTATTGCACGTCCTGTTGCATTTAATCAGCTCTCTTGCAGTTGGCTGCAGAAGAACCTGCAAACTCAGAGGAGCTGGATGGAAGCACTCTTGAAGGATGCTGAAGCGTGAGCCACTGCCAGCACACACAGGCAGAAGAATCTCACGCCTCTTAACAGAACTGCAGCAGCTCCTGGGAATGGCTTTCGGTAGCAGAGGGCTGAAAGGCTGTTCCTCATCTGCAAGTTAGGATTACTGTGTTATTCTGACAGCTATTTTTTAACCCTTTCTAAACCAGAAAAATTGGAGTTTTAAAAAATATTATTATGCACTCTGTTTTAGGCCTAGCTAATGTTACCTGTTAAAAAGTATTTCCTAATTTTTTTAAGTTTTTTTTTTCCAACCAAACTCATGTGGTTTTCTTGTGACTTGAGGTCACTGCTACTCTCCCTGACTGCTGTGGAGAGGGAGAACGATTGGCTTCCCTCCCAAATGGGTAATTGTATATGTATTTGAGGACTACTACGTCTTTCTTCATTCTTCTCCTGAATAAGCAACTGCAGCTTGTTCAGTACCTCTTGATCAGATGTATGCTAACTGTAATCCCGTCCGATGTCCTCCTTTGTGGACTAAGTGATCCATTTTTCCTTTCTAAAGTGAAATCCCAAAATATTTCAATATATTTTATTGTGTCATACTTTTTTAATGAAAAAAGGCTATTTTTTAAACCTATGTTCTGAGTAGGGGACAGCTTCTTTTGAATCCATGCTTTGACAATTTTGCATAGACTTCGCAATCAGAATTCCTTATAAAGTATAATCAAAAGCCTTACTAAATCAAGGCAGAGGATATACAATGTGCTTCTCTTCATCCGTGTAGCCTGGTACTCCATTTTCGAAAGAAGTGGGGGTAGTGTAATCAAATTTGTCCCTGGGAAATAGGTACTGGTGTCTTTCTGTGTTCCTTCTAGTCAGCACTACACAACCAGTCATCTACAGATCTTTGCCATCTGAAGAGGTTATGAAAAATAATCAACATAAGCAGACCTTATGTCAGCAAATTGTACTCTTTGTGACCAGTGTCTGTATTCACAGCGTTAGTGATACTTCGAGGGCATTTTAACCAGGATTTCTCTTTCAGTCTGTTTCATAGGACTGCACTCGTAGCCTGTACACACACACACACACACCCACCCCTACCCATCCCTCATTCTTCCTGAGTGCCAGCAGCTTTCAGCATCTTACTACAGTTTCCCAGCACATGTGTCAAGAAAGCTGGACAAAAAGGCTACAGCATTCCTGAATTAGTAGTGTGCAAGTTTAAAAATGTAGAGGGTGAAGTGAATGAAGCACGTGGCTTGGGAACAAATGATCTAACACAGATAAGAGATTTTTTGGAGTTTATACTTTGATCAAATGTGGGTATATTTTTGTGCACATTTAAAAACCAAAGCTTTTTTTGCAAATTCATATATCCCATTCTAAAGCACATGGGCAAGGTAGCTATTCAGTGAAAATATCAGAATTCCTTTTAGCATTAGCAAATACATTTTTTCCAATGTTTTTGAAACAACTAAAGCACTTTTTTTTTTAATTGAAACTGGCAAAAATTTTTTAAAAAAAAAGCCTGGGTCACACACCTTTTGTCAAAATGGATGGAACTAGTCAAAATTCTATGAAACCTAAAAGTGGAAATTATTGGCTGTTAAACTACAGAGTTTTTAGGCACTAA
>VXBJ01005425.1:177307-210385 GCA_013400055.1 Nycticryphes semicollaris | reverse complement strand
GAACATATATATATATAAACACTGCTGCTATTTACTGCAAGCTATTAGAGGAACCAGTACATAACAATGCAAGGAGGATGAAAAGGTCTATATTAGAAGTTACATTCTCCTTTCTGCAGTGTTCAGTAGCACAGGTCTCACCCAGAGCTGTTGACACTTTCTGCAAGACAGGGTAGACATGCAAGTGGTGTGGGATGATCAAGCACCATCTCAGGAAACGTTTTGTGTTTGTGACCTTCCAAGTTCCACTTGCCATTACAGTAAAGCTTATGTAATTAGGTTCTGACCATAAAGTCTTGACTAAGAAAAGCACTTGCACCATAGCTACATGCACGGTTGCACAGCAAAGCACATGCTTATTTAGTTCCTACAATTTCAAATTGTTTATAACTGAGTAGGAGTGTGCTTAAATCGAATCATATGGCTGAGCTTTTTGCTGGGTTCCTGCCTTGGTGGCCAGGTCCCTGGACACGTGAGGAGAGGTGGATTAGGTACAGCATCTTCACCCTCTTAACTAGTTATTAGCTATACAACGACTTACAACAGTTATTAGAAAAAACACAAAGACTGTTTCATTTGCCTACACAGTATAAATCACAAATCAGCATGAAGGTGGAAGAGGAGTTACTGGTCTTTTTCTTCTTATCAGACAAATGACCGAGAAAATATACAGATTATAAAAAAGATGATTTAGAAAAGCGACAGGGTAATTAATATACAAGAATGGAAAAGTGTGAACCCTCTGTATTGTATTAGTATAAGGGTCAAATAACATATTTCAGTTTTAATATCTTTTAAAATAACTTACATCCTTCTTCATCCTTACTAGGTTAACCTTTTGTTCAAGAATACCTACGTGCATTACTGTCTCTTAGAAATAGCTATTTAAACAGTGTGTTTAATTGGAACTTTTTTTAACTTGTAATTAGATTTAACTATGTCTTAGTAATTCTATTGCCATAGTATGACCATAGGTGTGAAATTAGAAGCAGTAAATGTTTACAATTTGTTCATTATTTTAAACTGCAACAAATGCCTATTATGCTGTATATATTTTTAAAATTCTAATGACAGACATCTATAGTATAGCACACAATCTGGAAAATAAAGTGCATATATTCTTTCATTATCCCTTGCAAAAATTAAGATCCCCATGATTTTTTAAATAATTTAATTATTTAATTAATTTAGCCTTTTTCCCATTTGCTGGTAGAAGAATAGAGTTGGTCGAAAGAGAAGTTGAAATTTAATAACTAGTTTATAATTGAGGTAATAGGTATAGTTCAATTTTAGAATTATTTTTGGAATTAGAAACAAAATAGTAAAAAAAAAGCAGGATGAAGAAAGGATGAAAATCTTTGAAGATCTGACAGGGAAAAAGGGGCTAATTGCACAATTGTATGCGACAGGTCCTATCAAACCTATGAACTTTGAAATTTATAATTTATATTCTTTTTTTTCTTATACTTTTTCAGTAAGCAATTGGAGATTTTTCTCAGTCATATTAATTTGTTCTTTTCTGTGTATTTTTTTTTTTTTAAACCTGAGTTGTTTGGTTTTTTTTTTTTGACAAGTTCCATTGGGATGGAATGTCTCCTTTGAAAAATGAAGACAGATAAACCTCTCCAAACTATTTCCTCATTACACTTTGTCTTACATCTGTTTTTTTCTATTTATTTATTTTTTGAACTACCTCAATCTAAACAGCAGATAATGCTATTCGATGCTTTTGTCTGACTATCTCGTCTTAGTCTGTTTACTTTCATACTGCTCTTTAGGTTGTGTGTTTATTTTGGACCATTTCATGCCTCTTTAACAAGAGACCTACATCCCCAAAATTGAGAATGCTTTTTTTTATATTGATTGCACCTATAAAGTACTACTTTATATCAAATTTCATTTTTCCTTCAGTAAATATTTATATTTACTGAATATAGATGTGTGTAAATATTTGCAACCACTCAGGCTGTGTTTATACTTGCATTTAAAAATACATTTTTTTACACTGCTGTACTTTATCTTCTGTACTTTACATATTCTATAATCTGCCTGGCCAAAAGAAACACAACTATGTTACAGGACTCTGCTTTCTGCAAAAGGACCATTCATTCCTCACAGTGCACAAAAGCCTATGTTTAGCAAAGTACAGTGCTTCTAACTTCTGGTATATCATCCATCCATGTAAAACTGTCAGTTATTGTCTGCTTTGATCTCTCTTCCTCTTAATATTTTTTCAAAATGTGAAGGTCTTCTCGGAGCTTTTTTTTGTTTATTTGGCACCAAAAAAGTGTTAAACGATTTATTTTTTTATACTCAATTATTAAGTTTATAATATTTGTGTTTTTCTACCATCTCTTTCATTGCATCAGTCCAAATATGTACTAATTCTCATGAAAAAATATGTGGGTTTTTCTTTAAGAATACAAGTTTTCAGGTTATTCTGTAGTATATTTGCTATAATCCAAAGCAGAATATTATCCCAAACCAAATTTCTTCTGGCGTGAATTCAATTTTTTAATCAGTTTCATTGCACCTCTTTTCCTGTGGAAATACTGTAAGGCTAGGCCAAATTGTTGTCCTGGGTACCTTCTGCCTAACTGCAGTTCTCAACTGAAGTTGTGCAGGCATCAATTTTTCATCTGAATATAATCAACCTACTTTCAGATTTCCTTTGAATTGGAATCGTAGGACTGAGAGGTTGGTATTTGTTATAAACCTCAACCACATCTGTCTCTGTAAATGAAGTCTTGGGACAGAGAGTAGTTTTTCCACATCTGACTGAAAATATGTAGAGCAGTATTGCTTATGACTGAAAATACAATGACCAAAATAAATGACTTTTTTGTAAGCTGGCAAATGCCTCAGCAGTGCTCAGGGCAAGACCTGAAGCAGCACCATGCATCGGATGTAGGTGTAGTTAATCAGCCATTCCTAATTTTGGATCAATTTCTGGAACTGAAATACAAATTGAAGTTATCTGCAGGTTGATTTTTTTTTTTTCTTGTCCAAATCTAACTCTCTTATAGAACTAAATGTCAAGATAGATTTGAACCAAAGCCTGAGGAATATTGGGTTATTAGAGTTATACTGACTGAACACCTTTTTAACTCTGATTTGCTCTGCACAACATGTTATCCTTTTTACCAAACATAATCTCTTACAGGTTTTCTATATTGTTCTGCAAAGGTATATACAGAAAGCTGAGCAAATCCAGAACTTTGTAATCATATTCCTATTGATTTTATTTAAGTACACAAAATAACATGGCTTGGTAATACGCCATTTGTCTTACCTGAATACCTTCATTGTTGCATCACCTATAATCTGAATTAGGTCATAGGATCATACTTCCACCTTGTTGACTTCTACTCTGACCAACTGTGGCAGAAGACAGAAGGTGAATAAAGACATTTCACAAGTCCTCTTGCTCACAAAGGAGCTGGTTGCTATCAGACCTTTTATATCCTAAGGTGAAAAGGGAATGGAGCCATTTGGATATGCAAGTGAGAGAAGTACTAACATCTTGAGTTTTATACCCTCTTGACTTGTTCACTTCAAGTGTTGGCTATTCTGTTTGGTTAGCACATGAATATTATAACCTGGCTCAAACCCCTTGATACTGCTTCGTTTTATGCTTGGTGCATTTAAGGCGTATCTTGCTCTATTAAAAGGCAATAATGCACTTTCTTCCTTTTCTGTAACCTCGTTATGTTGTTGCTAAATCAACTCAATTGTACCAGTTCTGATCTCCTGGGGCTGCTGTGAGAAAGCAGTTTTCTGAAGAATTCCAAGAATGAGGCCTGGGGAATAGGCTGCTTTGAGGAGGACACACAGCCTTCTGGGGGATGCACTATGTTACTGGGTTTGGGGGAGAAAATGGAATTTTTATTGCATTTCTTATATTTTCTAGCAGATATTTTTATAACAGCTTTGGAGGTCTTCCAGACTAGTCAGCAGCCTTCTGAAGCCTTTTGAATCCCATGTTCAATTAAGCACAAAATTATTTTGCTTTATTTACACGCAAGAAGTATTGATTAGTCAGGCACCAATGTCATTCTGTTAAAATTAAAGTTCGATTAGGTAAGACCAGATAATCACAGAGATAAACTCTATAAAGGGTTAATGCATAAAGCTTTAGAATGAAATTACTGTTTAAAGCAATTTACTTTTCTGAACTGTGCAAGTAGACTCCCTTGGCAAAAAAAAACAAAACAAAACAAAAACAAAACTCCACTCTGTTTGTCTCCACTGTACTTTACTTTAAAACTGTATTTCTCCCACCTTGGTCAGGAAAGATCAAATATATTGGCCATTATCTGCAAATCAGACACCTAAAAATGCTGAAAGTACATCTCACTAACATGGATAGTGTCAGGAAAGCATATCATGTTCTTTGCAATTGTGATCATGAGAACATCTCAAAGTTGTGTACAAAACGAACAGTATTCTGTAACATGTTACATTTGGTATTAGTCCTGCCTTACTGATGTGGTACTAAACCTGACATTTTGCATTTAACTTGAGTACAAATTTTGTAGGAAAAAAAAAAAAGAATTAATTTTTCCTTTCTATTTTGACACTCTTCAAAATCCATAAACTGAAATCTGTTTCATTAAAAGTAATTTCCTTGTGGACAAAATGAGAAATTAAGTCTTAAAGCAATTGTCACTTCAGATATAAAGAATGAATAGGTTTGAGGCCTATATCAAATAATCAAGAAAATAGGCTGAAGTAGTAAAAGGTGAAGATGTAAAAAATGTGCTGTTTCCAAAAGTTAGCTGAATCATATAGATTCCAAAGTAGGTAACACGGTTGTACTTAGGTGGGAATGCTAACAGTTTTTATGTGTATATGTGGTAATCCATACCATACAGAGGCCTAAAAGACTTCAATTAAGAGATGTTGGGGATAAATGGTTGTCTGTAGTGGAAGCTTTCTTTTTTGCCTAGATCTGTAAGCATAAGGTATAACAAGACTGCTTGGAGATTTCATGAGAAAAATGTCTTTATTTCCTCAAAACACCCCCAAAATATATTTCTAATGTTTCAAAACAGTGACCCTTAAATATTAACATCTTACTGGCTTCTTCCAATAAATATTGTCTTTTCTATATTTTGTAGCTATATAGTTTCAAATATATATTTTCAAATCAAAAATTAAAACATTGATTTTTTTTTTCTTTTAATTTTACTTCTCTCATTCTGGGAGTGAATTATGCATTTTTTTTATCAAGGCAAAGCAGTTGAAAGGAATAGACCTCATTTTAACTTTTCAGCTGATCATTATAGGAATTATTGTGCTAGGTGCCATGTGGGAGCAAGGCCAACCTCCTGCTATATTTAGGAGGTAAGGTTTGTGCAGCCTGCAAGCAATTCTTTAATTCTGGCAGAATTTCCTGCTGCTTCCACAAAGAAATAGATCTTTGCTTCACTGGCCTGAGTGCAAGAGGTGTATAATGGAGGAAATGTAATTTCTCATTTTCCGTGAAAGCACTGTAGTAGGTCTGTGCTTGGGTTTTTTTTGCTTATTTACTCTGGTTTTTGGTATACTTATGAGAAAAATAAGGCCATGACTATTTGAAAAGAGTTTGCAATCAAAGTTACAGAATCGGAGAATCCTGTTTGTAAACATAACTGACGTGGGAGGGATGTGACCTGATCTAGGTGTTCCTGCTCCGGCAGGGGTATTGAAATAGATGATCTTTCAAGGTCCCTTCCAACCACTGATACTCTGTGATTCTGTGATGTCTTCAAAGGTCTTTTCATCCTTTACTTCGTTGCAGTGTTGGTTTGCTTCCCTAGCAAAAAGTGAAAATGCTGAGTTGAAGATGGTGTCACTAGAGAGTAAAGAGAGTTCCATAGTAATAGGGATATCAAATGCCAACCCAAACACAAATATAAAAGTTAAAAATAGTGAAATAGTTATTAATGAGTTTTCTTTTCCAGTGGAGTCCTCTAGGAATCATTTTTAACATTAGGTGATATTTTTAGTAGTGACCTGGAAGTATATGTAAAATTATCACTACACTAGCATGCTGAGGTCATGAGGACAGAATCTCTTACTAAATTGAGTGCTGGCCAACAATAAGCATTTCGGTACAGAAGCTGGAGACTTTTCCTGGGAAACAGTGTCTCAGAAAGGCATTTTTATTTTTGCAAGGGGCAGCTACTTCCTCTGCCCATGGAAGGCCTATAGCCAAAAGGCCTATTTGACTTTTAAAACTTTGTGATTCCTGCACTTACAGTGCTATCAGAAAGTTGGGTGCTGCTGTATGGTCAAGTCCAGAGAAAAAGCTGAAATATTGGTAGGGTTCCATTAAACCTTCCTTGTAGTGTTATATCGAAGTAGTTCTTTTGAAATAGCTCATCAGAAAAAGAATTTTTTGTTTTAAAAAAGGTGATCTGGTATCAAAATCTGTGGCTATCTAAGTAAGTAAAGTAAGAGCTTTCTATTTCTGAATTTAATGAATAAGTACAATAAAATAAGAAATTGGAAGATGAAGCTGTACAAAATGTTGATACTATTTACAAGATACGCAGGAGAAAACTCACCATCTCTGAAAATTGTTACAGCAGGATTCAGGTTTTTTTTAAAATAATCACTAATTGAACTAACTATATATTTTTTAAGTCCCTTTGTATGCGTTCTCTTGGAGAACTTTCAGAAAATCCCACCAATTACTTCTTTTTAGCTATGCTTCTGTATTGAAAGTTATTTCTTATGTGTCTAACTTGAGAGAAAAAAAAGCTAGCATGAGTATAGAAGTTTACAGTGTACCTAATTGTTTATGTTTCTCTTTTCACAATACTTACAACTTCAAAAGTTTGAAG
This sequence comes from Nycticryphes semicollaris, assembly GCA_013400055.1. NCBI lineage: Eukaryota > Metazoa > Chordata > Aves > Charadriiformes > Rostratulidae > Nycticryphes > Nycticryphes semicollaris. Next base: position 203,555 of record VXBJ01005425.1, on the reverse strand, counting down.
TAAAATCATGGTATTTAATGGAAGCAGGGAAGCAGTCATCAAAGGCATGACTGATGGTATCACTAAGCCACATATTATTTTGTAAACACCTTCATAAATCAATGTTATTTGTGTAGTGGGATGAAATTGAAAAATATCATCACGCGACTTATTGTCATTCAGAGTGTATTTTTTGGCTAGCCTAGCAGTTATACTCACCCAAGTGGCTACATTTGAAACATATAATAGGGATAATGTTTGACTTGATGATCTATGGTTGGACTCAATGATCATAAAGGTCTTTTTTAATGTGATTCTCTGTTGAACTGTTTGCTTCATAATGGAAAAGGCATTTGAGGTGATTTGAAAAAATACCTTTAGAAAATTAGGATTCATATGCTTTCATGGTATACTGGTATTACTGAAGAGGAATAGAGTTCATCCTTGAAGACTGTTTTCTTCCATGTTTAGTGTGTGTCTTGTTGGTTGTGTTTTTTTCTTTATAAAAGGACTGGTTCGCTTTCTTCAGTTTTGATGAAGCTTTTTAAGTTTGTTTGTAAATATAACAAAAACACTTGATGTGGTTGTTGTTTTGTTTTTTTCCTGTAAGAATATAAAATTAATTCAGATTAATTACCCAGTTTAATTCCATCTTTTATATAAAAATGGAAAGGATGGGTTCATTCCTAACTTTCCCAAATACAAGTCTCATAAGTGAAACTGAATACCCTTTGTATTTGTTGAGACATTACAAATAGATAGGAAAACTTCGGCTGTTACTGAAATAATTTATTATTTCTTTGTTATTAAGTGTCTTTTGGTTAAGGTTTCTTGGAATTTAACAGGGTAATTTTCCTACATTAAGTTTTTTCTTTTGTATATTGCAGCTGCCAGAGTAAGCTTATTCTTTAGCAGTAAGTACCTGCTACATCCATTGAGTACTGGAAACAAAACACTCTTCAAAATTGAGCTGTTTTGTACTTGATACTGTAGAAATGAGTTTTCACATTAAACTTAAATGTCATGAAAAGCGATAAAAGCTTTTCTTTTGTATTTTATGTGATTAAAGATTCTTGTTATGATGATGCCGTTGACAGAAACATTTCAGATTTATCAGGTTCTCAGTCTGTTCAATGTGGTTTATGAATGACATTTCAGTTTAATTAGTGATGTACGGTAAGTGAAGCCAAAGGTTTTAGAGAAGTCTTTTTTACAATTAAGAAAGTAATTTTCTCAAGCAAATTGTGATGATGTGAGTAGGTGAGGCCTGCATGTTGTTGATACAGATTGTGGGCATTATAAAATAATGTATATCTATAAAGCTGCTGCTATTGATTTGACATATAGTAGCTACTCCTGTTTTATGTTAAGGTTTGTGCTGGATTAAATGGACAATAGTTAGTCGGCTGTTCTTTGTGAAATTCACATTGGTCATCTAAAATTAGGAGCAAGTGAAATACAATTCTTTATTTTTTTTTTAAATAGTGAAGAAATGATTGTCTGTATCTGTATCTCACAGAATGAGTCATAGGAGAATTTTTCTATTTTGTTTCTAATCACCAAAACCTGGAGGCATCTGAGAGCTAGCTTCATTTAGAGTCTTTCTAGATTGGTATAATGTTGAGTATGCATTAAATTGTGCATACTGATTTAACAATCAGAAAAGCTTACCATACTCGAGCTTCATCTTTCCTGCCTGCTCTGCCAGGAAGCTATGAGAAGCCGTAGTACAGCTGGCTATTCTGGCTTCGAGCCATGCAGGGATTTGCCTACATGACAGGAATCCCCAGCTTCCCCTCGGAAGGAACACTCTCCCAGGCAGAAGTGCTAAAATAAAAGGCAGGATCTGATTTATCCATAAACTTTAACCACCTTTTTCTCCAACGTGAGAAATTTTTATACTCATGTTAAGTGCCAGAGGAATATTTTGTAGGGAAAGAACCAATAAAGGCAGTTCAAATACAAGTGTATGCTTTTTTTTTGCTAAGCGTATACCTGTCTTTTATTGCAGATCCAACTATCTCTGAACAAACCAGGTCTGAGTAGCAGAGTTCTAGTTGGAAAGGTACAGACTCTAGAAAACACCCCTATGGAGAAGAAAGAGTAACAATAATTTCATTAAATCAGTTTAGTGACCCATTTGATGTTGTCAGCCACGAGCTGTTTGCGTGCCAGCACTGGGTAAACATTGGCATGCAACAGCAAACGCCAGTAAAACCAGTGCATCACAGAATTGGACTCTGACACACTAGCAGAGCAGGAATTAACTTATTAAATTTCAATCGTGAATGTAGGTCAGACTGCTAGTGTACCAACAAACGTGTTCTGAGGTTACTTTGCTGTGAATCTTTCTCCAAGCAGAAGCAGCATAGTATTAAGGAATCTGTTTGAAATTGCACAGAGGAATTTACATTGAGAGAGAGAGCAAAAGGGAGTAATTTTCTTTTAAATTGAGGCACTGCTTCATAAAAGAATTATACACTTTTATAAGTATCACTTAAATTGTTGTTAAAATTGAATGACAGTGTGTGTTATTTGCATTACTGTAAATTTCTTTGGTAATAAAGTGATTCATCTTGCTACACACAGTGACTCCAGTACAGATGCAAGAAACATTCTTTCTTGGCAACAGTAATAATTATGTGGCAGGTTCCATAATTACTCACAGAGTAACACAGCTTAAGAAATTGACCGTTAAAGCCATCCAGAACAATTATGAAATACATCTTTTTATATGTTATTCTATATTGCCCATTGCTATGTCTAACTACTGTAAGTTTTGGTCTAATAAGCATGTCCATTTAGGAAGAGGTACAAAGAATACTCCTCAGAAAGACCAGGCTGAATGGGGCTTGGGCAATATGCTCTAGTGGGAGGTGTCCCTGCCCATGGCATCAAGTTGGGACTTGATGATCTTTAAGGACCTTTCCAATCCAAACCATTCTATGATTCTGTGAAACCTTGCAACCAATGAAGCAGATGCTTTATGTAGCTTTCTCTGTTCTGAGCTCAGCATCCTCGGAGCTATAGCCCAGTGCCACTGCCTGCTCCGCTGGCATAGAGCATTCATTTCAAAATTATTAAGAAGCAGAGTCCTTTCTGCTCATACCTATTTAAAGACTTATGGCACCTTTTGATGCAGCAGAAGCTTATCTCTATCTGCTTTAACCTCCTATGAAATTATACTTAATCTACCTACCAAAAGCAGTATGCTGTGCTGCAGATCTGGAAGAACTGTCCTCAGTGTACTAATGAAGTTGACAGAGCAACACTTAGAGTAAAACAAAGTGTATTCTGTGAGCTCCAGAAAGTTTTTAAATTAAAGACCCTTTTAAACCTTAGTTTTTATACTTAAGTGTGGAGAATATCCTGCCAATCAAAGTACCTTCTTTGTGGACTCATATATTGAGATCCAGATAAGACACTAGCTGAATGTGACAGGATGGGGAAAATGCCTTGGAATTTCATGGCACACCAAGGAGCAGGAATGCTTAGATTACTTGTTTCTTTCTAGCACAGAGAGAGGTAATATACATCACTAAGTCTCTAAGATTTATAAGAACATGCTGCAGAGTAAATTGTGCTGCCAAGCAGAGAAATAGCATGGTTAAACAGACTCTACGCTGATCTTCTGAGGATCTGACACTGTCTACAGCAATCACAGAAGATCTGCTGATCCTGTACAGTTTAATGGATTTTTGGTTCCCTTTCAATATATTAATAGTGAAGTCATATTATGTGTTAGTGTCGTAATAAGAAGTAGTTAACAGTCTGAAGGTCAGCAGCAGATAAACAGGGGAATAAAAACATCTTCTCAGAAAAATCTGACTTTTTGATAAACATCAGATTTAGAATATTGTGAATTTGTATTGTGGGATGTTGATGGAAGGGTAGGTGAAGAATTCCTGGATTTTCTTCCCAATTCTTTATTCCTCTTTGAACTTTAAATATTTTAAATGTTTTTGTTTACTTGGAGAGCTGCTTAAGTGGATGAATCACCTTGCGTTTTCATGATTAGCTGTGTGTCTTTGTTGTCGCCTAATATGGCAGACCTCACGTTCTTTTTCTTTTGGCTTTTTCAGGTATGAATACAAGCAAGAGTGAGACAGTGAAAGAGCATCCATTAAAACCCTCTAGAAGATCTATGCCATGCCTAGCCCAGAGCCAAACCCATCCTCAGAGTCTGAGCAAGCATTCCTCTTTTCTGCAGCCAAATCGTGTGCAGCCACAGCCCCGGCCCCAGCCTCTAAGTGCAGGGACATCTACAGCTACAGTGGATGTAGTGTCAGAACGAGGTAGGAGGTTTTTCTCTTCCAGGAGCTTACTCCAACACTGGGAATGGAAGGGTTCTATGGGAATATCATTTGAAGTCCTGTGGTGGTTTAGGTACAATTTTTTAGCATCTTTCATCAAATTACAGGGGCATCTGATAAGGTGTGTTTTGTTTAGATATCTACGATTTACTGGAGAGAAGCCTTTGCACAAAACAGAACTAAGATACTAAGTTCTTGAGTGGATCTCTATAAAGTAAAGTAAAGAGAGATTTGAAGTAATTTTTCTTTTATTTTTCTGAATTGCAAGATTATTTCCTTCTCACTGAAAACAAGACAAGAAAGTGCTCCTGTATGCTGGGGAGGAGCATGAAGGTTTTTGTAGTTTGGCATGAGAGAGATAAAAAAATAAATATTAGGCTTTTAGCAAGAAGTGTCTTTAAGCATGAACATGTTGGAGTAGATGTGTTCATTCATGATCAGCAGAATCAGGGGGAAGCGGAAAGGAGAAAATGAAAATAAAAGGAGAAAATCCCTATGAATTTTAGCTTGTGTTGGAAAAAAACAACCTATTTTTATGTTAGGATTTCCATTTTAACAGACAAACATGTCTTAACAGAGAGACAAAGCTAGTGGGAGATCACAGCCACGGTGTGGGTCACCTGTTGCCTGCTATTGCCATACGCTACTGCCAGCTGTATGTGAACCTTCATAGAATAAATTAAATCATTTGGCTTCTGCTAATAAATTTTGATAAGTCCTTCCTTAATGTTGATAGGAACTAAATTACTACTCTGGTGTGTTTTTTGCTGGAGTTAAACTTCTCACAGAGATAAAGTGAAAGTCTTCACTAAAGTGATCTTGTTCTTTTTTCCATTAATGGAAAATGATCTTCAAAATTTCAGTCTGAAGTTCTTTGAGTCACTGACAGCTTTAAAAACGTGTTTCCTTTACTTACAAAATACATGTGAATGCTGATACGGATATTGCATTTATTCCAGCTAAAGGGATGGAGACTTTGGAAAACAACTTGCTTAAGCTATCTAATACAGAATACAGCGATCCATTTTTAGGTAAGTTTGTCTGAACTGAAATAATAATAAATCAGTGTTTCTTCTATTACACTTACAGCATTTAAGTGTGGAAAGGCAATACTTACCCTGAACTGCCAGGTTCTTTGAAAAAAATACATCCAATCATAAATTTCCTGATACTTTCTCACCTCTTCCACTAATAGTAAATAGGCAGTAAAGACAGAAGTATGTTTTTCATACATTCAGTGTAAGCTTTTCTCTTACCGATCTTGCATAATGCAATCACTTGGAAGCATGTATTTGAAAGAATTTTATTGAGTTCTTATTCCAGTATAGTCATGTTAGTCAGTATTGTCATGGCTGCAGTTGTTATGTTGTTGGTTTTGCTTTAGATATGCATGTATATTTACTTTAGACATTCAAGTACAGAAAGTTTTCCAATCTGGAGAAAGAAAAAAAAAGGCAGAAAAATAGCTATAATAGGGGCACACTTGTATTTGCATAATGCCATTTTGATAATTTAATTAAGTCCAAGAAAATAGGAAAAGAATTATTAGAATAATCCTTTCCTTGCAACTGTAAAATTAGCCTGTATATACACATGTAGTAATTTGCAGGTTCCAAAATTAATTAGTTTTGAAATTCCCTGGCCTTGTATTACTCATCCAGGATTGCCTCACCTTGCACAACTACTGTGAAAGATCTTTTTGCTCACAGTCAATGTACTATCAGACTAGAAATTGCATCTTCATACTAAAGGAGGGAGATTGGCTTTCAGAAAGCTATTTCTGCTCTCCTCTCGTGTTTTAGCATTGATTTTTCTCGATGCCCAAAATACATGATAGGTAAGAGGCTCTTCAAGGTCTCCTAAAGAGGTAGCTACTGGAAATATGACTGAAATAGATGCTTCCTCCAAAACAAAATAAAAATATTCCAAAATCATGACAGAGACCAAAAATTTGGCATGATATTTTTATAAGAAAATTGTGTCTCATTAAGGTTCCAGATGAAGCTACTGCATTCTCTTAGTGTAATTGGTTTAACTGGATAGGCAAGCACAGGTACTAGGAGATTTCACTGCTATAAGTTGCTTCAGGTTTGCTTTTTTTTTCTATCCTGTTCTATTTTTTGCTAATTGCATACACATATACATGCTATTATTATTGCATATTTAAGTATGGCAGCAGGAATTCTTTCTTATAATAAGTGATGTGCTGTTTTTCAAACATACCATCTAGTTTTAACCTGAAAAGAAACATGGAGGGCTCAGCGATTGAGGAAAAGATAAATTAGTCTCATCAGCTCAAAATTGAATTAAGCTTTGGTGTGGATATTTCTCCTTTTTTTGACTATAGCTATGCTCTTTGAAGAGACGGAAAAATATTTAAATGATAGCTCTTTTATTACTTGATTCGTTAATTTGCTCTTGTTGACATAACTGAAATCTGCGAAGTTATTCTGTATTTACAGAAGTGTAATTGGTTAGGATGTTCAGCTACAAGCAAGAAAGGAAACAGTATTTATTAAAAAATCTCAGAAGTCATTAATAAGAATTGCCTTAGAGCTATCAGTTTAATCAGCATTATCACTTAGGTTTGTGAAGAGAAATCAGGGGTGGTTAAAGGTATGTTTAATAAAATGGCCTTTTGATAAGCCTTCAAAATACCGTTTGTTTGCATATATGTGGGTAAGAATTTGTCTCAAAGACTAAAATTGTTGATTTTGCCCTGAATCTAGGGAGCAAGGAGGAAAAAAAAAAGGGGGAGGGGGGGAGGAAAAAAAAGGAATATTGCTTCTTGAACTTTGATCAGCGTATAGGTGAGAATGCAGTAGTGCTGCATCATGCTTTAATCAGTACTCTGGCACTTTGAGGGAGTTTGCGAAATAAACTGATTAATGGGTATCATCTTCTTAGTGAACTGTTTCAAACTGCTCTCCGGAGAATGTGAAAGAATGCTGAATTAAGTGAATGTGGTGAATTTTTAATTAGGCAGCATCATGGAACTGTACTTAAAATAGGGCAAATGGCTTCTTCCTCTTTCAGAACTGTGTCCGTAGACAAACTATCTTCTTGTGAGAAGGAGATTAACAGGAATGAGATAAAAGACTTAATAGGAAGGGTTCTTATTTATTGCAGTTGACTGTAAATCAAGAGGCCATAGATCTTCTGGGACTTGTTTATTTAGTGAAGCTGATGGATGTATAAAATAAGAAGATAATGTATTACACCTTTGTTGCTACTAACACGCACAAACAGGATGAAGGACATTATGGATTTATGTTCTTTTTTCTGTCAGTTTTAGGTGATGAATTGTGTTTTTAGTTTGAGGAATCAGTAAATTCAAGTAAAATAATAGACATTGAGCTTCTGTAACTTGTGATGTGAACTGCGAGGTTTCAGATGCACTCAGAAGTGCTCAGGGCTTAGCCAGAGCTTCATGATAATTCCATGCAACTGAAGGTTATGATCAGGGCTTTTGGATCTTACCTAGGTAGAAATCACCTATTGCTTGGATATTAAGTAAAGCATCATGCCTTGTATTTCTCAAAGCATGGCTGTAAAATTTGATGTTCAGTCCAGAGCAAAATCTTGTTATTGCTTCCTCTTCCTTGAAAAAGCATTTTCTTTTCCTGTGTGTTTGCATTAGAGCAGAGTATAAAGTTCTGGTTTAAGTGGTCTTTGACACTTGTTGTAACTTGAGTTCACAAAAGATAAAACTAAGTTCAGAGTTCACAGTTCACCAAAGAACATTAATCCCTCCAGCCCCACTGCAGCTACTTTTAAGATTTTTACTCCTCAAAAAGATTCCTATTCCTGCTTTTTAACTGTTCAGAAAATGCCTTTTTTACCTAAGAACTTCTCCAAGAGACCAATGCCTGCTAACCAATGTAATGTAGTTAGTAAAAAACTAATTACAGTGAGTTTATTCTCAACAAGAGGACACATTCATTTTTGTCAACTCATTTAGCTGCAAGTAGCCAGTCAGATCCTGTAACCACACACCTGGGGGAATTTTCAGAATAAGATTTTGATAAGACCATTCCAATTTGTCAAGACTTCTTCAGAAATATTTATGCCAGGTTAGAAGAGGGTAGGATTTCTCACCATGGAGGAGACCATCGCGGAGTGACCAGTATGCTGCTGCTGAAGCTGTGGGTGGGCAAAGTGGAAGACTGAGGTTCTAGTACAGGAAAGACCAACTGTAACATTGTTACAGACTGCCTTGAGGTAACACTTGAATTTTTTCCTGAAATACGCCTAAAGTTTTTGTTCTAGTATGAAATGTGAAGAGCAACTCTTATAGAGTCAGTAAGTATTTACTGCCTAGGTGTATAATCTTTGATGCAAGACACAGGAGAGATGCTTTGTGAGTTGACTAAGTCTTACTCCTGTTTCAGGTAACAAGAACAGTATACCTATGATACAGGACTTACCTGGATTGTTCTATCACGTTGATCCAATAGTCACAAGAACCCAAATGATTTAGCAAAACAGGAAATATCTTTTTCATACTTTTTAGAATTAAATGTTGGGATCTTATAAGACGTAAATACAAGAAAAAAACGGAAATACTTGTGTTGTATTTGTAGATACATGTAAATGTATGTTGCACAAGAACCTAAACATTAAAATCTGAGTTCACTGCTGTGACAGTCTATTTCTAGTGTCATCCATTTTTTTAACACATTTGAAAGTTACACCAATGACACTCAGACATTTGACATTCATTCTCTACACTAAGGGAATTCCCCACTATATTGTTTTTTCCCCCAAAGTCTTCCGGCTGTAGATACTTGCTTAACAATGTAATGTATATTTGTATCCCATTCTGGTTTTACTCTGTGATTTGTTTTTCTTCTGAAAGTCATGCTCAGTAATTACTTTGATTGTGCCAGCTGGATTTAAATGGCACAGCTTTAACTTCAATTACTGAACTTCTGGCTTTACTGCAGCTACCAATAATAGCTCATGGCTTTAGTTGGAGCTGCAAAAAAGAAGTGGGAAACAGTTCCTAGTAGCTACATAGGAACTACATATAGAAAGTCACATAATAGAAATCTGTTTTCCTCTAAAACTTTTCTTTAAAGTTCTAGAAACACAACAGAACTGCATCCAAAGTAAGGTTAACTAATGAATGAGTTAATTCAGGAGCTGCTCCACTGTTGTGGGGTATATCTGCGTGCACATGCATGTGTAAAGTAACAATAGTTGGTAGATTTTTAAATAACACTTCTTTTTTTCCTTAAAGGCCATCTTATGCATTAAGAGAATGAACCTAAACTTTGAACAATCACGAATTTGGCTGTCCATCTTTTCTAAGAGAAATTTAAATGTAAACGATTGTGATGAAGGTTATTTGCATTAGAACTTTATCTCCATGAAGAGTTGAACAATTCTTTTCAGTAATCTCTGTTAAAATTATAGGAGTTTTGAGTGTTCTTTTTATAAATCAATTGACTGAGTTTAAGTTAAGTTAGCAGGTCTTCATTGTTGTACTGAAAATGAAGGACTCTTAAGGTGAAGAGAATTTACATGATTTATAGAAGAACTTGTTTTACTTTATTTGAGTAATAACTCCCTTTCTCTAAGAAGAATCCCTTTTTTTTTTCTTGCCATAACTGAGATAAATACATTCTTCTAATGCATGGTATGGATGAGAAAAAAGTGTGTAAGGTGCAAAGGCTCACAAAAATAGTAAGTAATGTTCCACTGGATAGTCCAATCTTTTCTCAAATCATCCTTTGGGTCTATCAAAATGAATAGAAGGATAGTGGCAGTATTTGGACCAGGTTTGACATGTTTTTCCATTTGCTAGGTCCCTTTCTGTTGTTAAAATTACTATCATTAGTGTTGCCAGGTTTTACTTCCTTTTTTTATGTTCACTTTCAAACACTGTGAGCCAGATTTACAAAAGGGATTTCTTATTACAATACAGGTTAATGCCTTTAAAAATCCAGTTTGTCACATAGATAGTTAAGGCATCAAGTTTTTCAGGAGTTAGGCCATATTGGAAATCCAGTTAGACTAGGAGAAGGACTTGTGAAATTTGATAATCTGCTTGTTAACTTGAAAATCCAATTTGCTCATTCTAATGCAAATAAGCATATAAGTAGCTTTCTGCAGATCCTACCATCAGAAGTGACAGAGGATCATCAGAGGATCTGTCCTCCACTGTTAGCCTGAAATATTTCAAGATGTAAAAAATGAATAATGGATAAATGCAGTCAATAGAAATTGACATTCAGGATTTAGGTGTAATGAGTACCTAATTTTAAGTTATTTGACAAATAAAACCAACACTCATTAGCAAATAAAACAACACTAATTAATGTATTCTGGTGGGTTGGGGTTTTTTTTTCAGAATCAGATTATGAGGGATTTATATATTTATCTCTACTTCCTTAGCATGATATGAGATCCTTCCTAGATAGAAACTTGATCATGAATGATGTGGGTCATAATTTTGCTGTAATGGTTACCTTGTATTCTGAATGTATCCTGAATCCATCATTACAATGGTTATATATAAGAAACTCGCTTATTTATGTGCTATGTTGTGATGATAGTGCACTGAGAAATGAAGACCTGAAGCAAAATTAACAATCCAACAAAGTACTGTAATAACTGCATCATAAAAACTTTTTTCAGTGCTCACTTACAGAAAAGTCTGTAAGTGAATTTTGATTAAGTGATGTTATGATAAACAGAAATGGACAGAATAAGGTGTGCAATGCATACAATGTTTACATTAAAGGAATGGCTGAAAGATAACAGAAGATATGAGTCACGAAAACCAGGTTAATTTTCTGCTCCAAGAGAAACATGATGTTTCCATTGTGACTTTTAGAATATTTTTGTTTTTCAGAAGCTTGTTGCCATTAGGCAATGCCTGACATAGGGAAGAACATCACATCTATTCTGACTTCTTTGCGCGATGGCTGAAAAGCTGCATTAGGACAGTTTCTCTTATACCTGGTGTGTGAGGGAATTGTCCAGCTCCTTTATTAGAGCCAGTTCATGCCTAGAGAGCTGGCAGTGTTCATGAAGAAGCTGTGTGATCCATTATGAGCAAAGTGCTCACTGAAACTATTAAGAGTTAGTCTTTGGACTTAATTATGAGGTTTAAAATACCAAAGTGCTTTAAGCATTTAATCTGCCTGTACCAATTTTGTACACAATCTTAATTTCTCCAAAAAGCAATAATACAAGCCTGAATCTATTTTTAAAAATGAGAAATAATCTGCATAAGGGTTTCCACTGTCTGAAAGATCACGAGAAATAGTACATTAAGAAAAAAGCTGCACGTCTGTTATAGTAGGTTTTGATACACATACAGTGGTAGCTGAAAAACCTTTTATGATATGTGTACAATATAGTAATTCAAGTACAGAGCAGAATAAAGTAAGAAGACCTAAATCTATCATAATGTGTTTATACAGGTTTTTAGTGATATTCTTCTTCGGGTTATTTGTTGTTTCTAGCACTAAAATTAGGACAAAAGGGGATTAATTTCTTAACCAATAATCTCATTTTTACTAAAGCTATTCAAGGCCTATCCCTACATGTATAAAATCTCAAAGGATTGAGTCAAAAGTCATTTTATCAAAGTTCGTGAAACAAACTATTTGGAATAATTATTATATTATTTTTCCTTTCCATAACTGTGCCACATTTAAATTGGAAAACATTTGCTGTCCTATGCTGCAGTTATCTAAAATATATTGGTGGATTAAATATTACAGAGAAGTCGGGGCAAGTGCTTTTTATCCTCTAACTGTCATAAATTTACAATGCACTCTTGGCCCTTCAGGAATATATGATAGGAAGAAAGATAGCCAAGCAGTTAAGAAGACCCAAAAGCGAAGGTGCAAAGTGTAGACCTAGAAATTGTTAGGTAAAAGACTCCCAGAAACGAAAGCATCTCTAGCATTTTATCCTGTAAGTGTCCTTAGGGCAAATCTTACTGTCATGCATCAAGCATAGCAAAACTGGATGTCAGGGAATGTAGATAGGTTTTTGTGATGTATGAACACTGAAGTTACTCGTCATCTCCTCTGTATTACAAGATAGCAAAAAAAAGCAACTACTGGAATGAAGAGATCTGTTATCCACTTGATTAATGCTTGAATCTGTTTTAAACAACTTCATACTTGAGTGTGGATCTCACCTGACAGAACACATTACCTAGTTAAATGTTTAGGTAAGCTATTATAGGTATATACCTAATTAAATGTAAGTATGTACCTAATTAAAGAGAAGTCCTTGAATTACTGAAACAAATAGTGAAATTCCCATTGACTTAATTGAATTATGATTTGGTCTCTGCCTCTAGATTTACAAGCTGTCACCCTTGTCTCTGATTTAATATCCTCATCTTTATTTAAAATTCATCCTTTCTTTTCTGTCTTACTTCTGCAGCATTAGGGAAAGCTAAACAGTTTAATACAGAAACCTTCCTTTTCCTAACTTGAAGTTGTCATAGAATATTAATTTTCCTTTCTGTAGCAGGTCACTTAAGGCTTGCAAATTATATATCTATAACTTCAGTCACTTTTTCAATAATTTTTTTTGTGTGACAACAGTTCAAGAAGCTTTCAACTATCACACAAGCTTTAATTAACATAACTAAATGAAATGTATCAGCAAGATACTATTATTGGCTATCCTAATTGCTTAAAAATGCTTTATAGTTACATTATATATTTGTTTTCTCAGTTCTGCAAGCACATAGCCTTTTAAATATAACATTTTTGTAGGATTAATATTTAAATCTTTCTCCTTTTAGTAGGTACTCTGAAAACTCATATAAAGAGGTCATGCACATTCTATTTTGCCTGAACAGCCCTGGGAAAAAAAATATTAATCCTAGTAGGAGCTCAAAAGCAAAAAAAAAAAAAAACAACCCAAAAAAAAAAGGAGAGGAGTTAAAGGTGAAGGCAGTTGTCCTTTAAATGTCCTTGTCACTTTGAGGACATGAACACGAGTATACAACAGTCCCATCCTCCCATGTGCAGTCCTCCCACTGAAGAAGGCATTTTTCTTTTTTACACAAATCATGCTTTTTTTTTCCTCTTTCCTTCAGATCTCTTAAGTTTTAGCAGAGTTTCAAAGTTTTTCAGATAATTCTAGATCTGCCACGTACTATAACATCAATGTAGGAGGGCTGCTTTTAATGAAGAGTCCAAGAGGACAGAAATTATTTAAGTTTTGGTTTGTGGTTGGTTTGTTGGTTTTTTTTTTTTTTTTTTAATTTGATCCTGCAGTAAAGGAGAAATGGAAAAGTGTTTCATAAACACTTATTACACTCTTTGCCATATTTTTATATTGACTAAAGGTTTTTTAGACATTTATGGAAATTACTGTTCGCTCTAGTACCTTACTAAATTAATTGCTGCAGTGTCAATTAACTGAAAACAAAATACCCTACATCCGCTGAGCTGACAAATTTCAATATATAAACATTAATCAGTGGCCTTTGTAGAGCAGTATTTTAGTGATTATACTTACAGAGCTGAGAATCTGTTCAATCTTTTTTAGCTCTGAAAAGAAGAAAAAATAATAATAATTTAAAAAAAACCACCCCCAAAACCATGTTTAATTAATTAAAAAATCATGGAAGTCCCCTGGCATATAGGAATGGGATTCCTGGCTCATGTTTTTCAGATATCCTAGTAAGGCACAGGTAGGGTAGCACTTATTAACAGCAAAGAAGAGAACATGTGCTTGGGGAGGAGAGGAATGATCTAAGATCTGTTAAGGAGCCATGTTTCTGTTTATTGATGTAAAAAGCTGAGCTTCTGGAGCAATATGAACTGGATTTGGGCTTCTTTTTTTACTCTCCTGTGGCTTCTTGCTTACACCCTTCCCCTCCCAAAGTTGAGCAGGCTCATTGTGGTGGTTGGCGTTACAGCCCATCTAAGAACTATGAGAGCAGGGAGAGCTGGCAGTTGTTCTCGACAATAACAACCAAACAAGTTGTTATAGACCAGGGGAGGCACGATGGGAAATAAACAATGAAGCAAACAGTAGCTTTCCCACAGACTAGAGGGAAAGAACTTGAGGTAGCCAAGCTTTTTTCTTGACGTTTTGTGGAGCTGCAGACAAATGAAGACTCCGTGTTTGAATTTAAAGACGGATAGTTATGATACAAGTCAAATAGAAAGACTGTTAGGCCATATTGTTGCTTTTGGGGTATGTTAAATTAAAAACATCCTTGGGCAGTACAACTCCAGCCACAACATTCAGGAATGCAATCTTGGTTTGGCTTGTGGCAATCCCAAATGGCAGTTAAAATGCAAAACCAAATAATAGATATTGTGGAGGAAAGGATGGCAGAAAGTAGTGCTGCTTTATAGACAAATGTTATATAAAAACATGAGGAAAGTTTAGAAACTGCAGTTGTTGAAGAAAGATTTAAGGATTTTAATTATGGTATATTNTATTCTTTCTTACCTGTTCTGGTATAGAAATATGATGCAATCCACTGAACTTTCTCTTTGAGTACAATTATTTATATTAAAGATTTTGTTTTAATATGTGCTGCAGAAGAGATAAATGGAACTATTAGTCTATTCAAAGTATATACAAAGCATACTGTAGGTGTTTTGTTGACATGAATGTTTAAAACTACATTGTTAAGAAAAATGCACACTTTTAAAATATGGATTGTAGGCGATGTCTTTCAGTCGTCTGACATTTTTTCAGATGGGTGTAAGAAATGCTTATTCAAAAGCAATGTTTATACGCTATGTTTTAATCTTCATTCCGCCCCTATTTTTGATATCATTTGATACTGTGTAGGACAGTGCTTTATGTGCATAAAATGTTACCAGCTCCTGAAAGATACAATAACAAGTATTGTTTAATTTTCTACAAGAAATGTACCTTTTTAATTCTAAAGTTCTTTATTTTTATGGGGCTTTTTGTTGCTAAACTCCTTTTTTACTACATTTCAGACAAGATAGCAGGTATCTCTAAATTGAAGGTAATTTTTTTTTTAATGGAAAATACATGGTATGATTTAAAATTGTGTCCTTGAAAACATAAAAATGTTTAGCAGGTGTAAGTATGTTGAGCACTAAAGGAAGACTCATTTCATAAATTTTAATTGTTGAAATAAAACATTATGTACTTTTGCAAGGGTTTATTTTTTGGGCTTTGTTGGGTGTTAACTGTAGTCATAATGTCTAATCCTCTAAAATTTCCCTCATAAAAATAGAATATTTGATGTAAGTAGAGTCTTTCTTTTGGGGTAAATGGCCTATCTAGGTGCAAAAGTTTAGGTTTCATAGGCCTGTCTCTGCTTGTCATTTCACCGGCTTCTATTACAAGACCTTGATCTTTAGTAAAACTAAGAGCTCATCACATCTGGGCACGAGTCACATCTGTAAAGTTGCTTAAGTATCCTGTTTCCTGCTTTGGATACTTACGGCTTGAAACCTCTTTACGGTCATTTTACTATATTCGTTACGTTACACAGAGTAACCTGTATATTAGGTTGAAACATTTAAAATAAATAAAATCTCTGCGTTTGGTGCCCTGACAATTAAAATGGGCTATTTCATATTTTAAGAAATCCTTTCCCACACATCTGTTGAGTTTAATATCAGTATCAGAAATTACTGAGGCTCACTTTGTGTAATCGTTATTTAAGCAGCTAAATAAACCTGCTCTTGTTAAATGTTCCAGATTATATTTCATCTCAGAAATGTCTAGGCTATATGAGATAATTGTGAATTGGTTTTTTTTTTTTTTCTGTACTACTTACTGTGGAGAGTTTAACTGAACAACTTAATGAAAAATACTTTGTTATTGCAAATGAGCTTTTATGAATATAAAATTCAGGAAAGTCAAGATTGTGGTTCCCATAGCAACCATGACTTGTTCCTTGGCTTCTGTTTATGGTTTAGAATTATTGGGCTACATGTTGGTTCCCATTCCCCTGACTTTTCCCATGTTGATTTGAAAGCAGAGATGAGAACTTGGCTCAGGATTAGTGGGTAACTTTTTTATCTGAGTATGTTTCTATTTCTAATTTGTCCAAGAAACAATTGTGTGGGGATAATTAGTCCATCTTTTTTTCAAGACTAAGCATTTTCCAGCATTCATTAAAACTTCCATGGTTCAACGTTTTACAGGCATTACCCTTCATTTTACTCCTGCTGAGTTTAAATGATAAGCATTGTAATGATTTTTTGATGGAGAATCTGCGAGGAAATGAAACGTCTGGAAAAAAGCCTCCCTTCTGATAGAGGATGTAGAGCAACTCAGGGACCTACGTCCTTCTAACGTGCCTGCAGTGATGATGCAGGAATGAGAGTGGGTTTTAGTAAGCTTTGAGGAAGATCTTCAGTCACCTGCAGCTATCTTACCATACACAAGTTTTTATAAAAACTTTTTGTTGATTAAAAACAAATCCAATGAAGAAGGCAAACACTTTCTTGATAGGGTTAACTAATCATCTGCCACCATCATGTACGCCTCCTAAAATGTATTCTGAAGTGATCACTACAATATCTTAATATGCAAATTTTCAAATACTATATCTAGTGATGAGCAGCATGTGTGTAGGGGAGTCAGGCATTTAGATTTGCTTATTTAAATTTAAAACATGAGATGCTACTCCTATCTCCAGGATGCTCCTGTCTATTTGGTAACACATTTTGAGTCTTGACAATTGTGAGCCAAGCACAAAAGCATTTGAATATTTGGTTTATATCACTTTATGGTTTGGGTTTTATTTTAAACTACTGTGAAGAACATTGTGGGGGTTTTGGATTTGAATATTGATGGAAAAAGTTTCTATAAGCCTTCTGCTAAAAATAGAAGTCACTTCCAGTTTAAGACAAACATGATAACATTTCAAGTAAAAAACCTTTGCAGGAAAGGACAGAATATGAGTTATTGAAAAGTGGATACTTAAAAGGAATATTCAACTGTGACTGTAACAATAGTGTTTAGTTTCTCTGCACTACAAACTAAAATGAGCCCAGTATTTTCTTCTGGTTTTCCTTCAGACACAGGAAAGGACAAAGACACATACACAGATGATTCAGAACATGGAAATTATGATGCTCGTACAGACCAGTCATTGCTTCTTCAAAACAAGCTTACAAGACAGAAATCAGAACCTCGGAATAAATCATCTTTAAAGGTAATGGACACAAAGCTTTGTTAAGTTGTATCTCTTGTCAGAATGTGCTTAAATATTTTAAAAATATATATTTTTGGGGGGATTAGCTAAGTTGCAGCTTAAATAAATAGGCTTTTCATGGTAAGAAATTTAGGTGACTTCCATATATCCCTCACCAAAGAGACCAGCTTCAGTGCAGATAAGTCCGCATTGGCCAAGGGAATCACGGCCAAGAGAGCCAGCAATGGGCTCGTGTTTTGAGGCTTTTCAAAGCCAGGAGGAGCAGTAAGGTGGGCCAGTACTTGGCAGCTTCTGGCTTCCGGGGCAGAGTGAGCTGCACAGGTGTAGGGCGGAGACGGCACCCCCTCATAGCAGATTTAAATGAGGTATAAACGCTCCAACAGTCACTCACCAAAGACACCAGCTCGAGTGCAGGTGAGTACACACTGGGCAAGGGAATCATGGCCAGGAGAGACAGCAAGGGGCTACTGGAGGCAGATGGGGTACACCCGTCTCAAAAGGGGAAGAGGGTCTTTGTGCAGGAATTGGCAGGGCTCATCAAGCAGTCTTTAAGCCAAGTTTGAAGGAGGAAGGGGTGGAATCCATCAGCAGAGATGCAAGGTTCGTTGATGGATTAGAAACTATGGCTGTGCCGTGCCTGGGAATGGTCAGGTAGCAGTTAGGCCTTTCTACACCAAAAAGGTGATGGGACCGGTAGCCCAGCTGAAGTGCTTTTGTACTGATGCACGCAGCATGAGCAACAAACAGGAGGAGCTGGAAGCCATTGTGCAACAGGAAAGCAATGATGTAGTCACCATCATGGAAACGTGGTGAGATGAGTCACATGACTGGAGTGCTGCAATGGATGTTTGCAAACTTTTCAGGAGGGACAGGCAAGGAAGGAGAGGAAGAGGGGTGGTCCTGTATGTTAGGAATGGTTACGAATGTCAAGAACTAATTCAGAGTAGTAGTAGAGTTCAGTGCTTATGAGTAAGAATCAGGAGGAGGGCTAGCAAGACTGATATTGTGGTGGGAGTCTGTTATAGACTGCCCAACCAGTATGTAAAGATAAATGAAATATTCTATAAGCAGCTGAGAGAGGTCTCGGTATCGCTTATCCTTGTCCTGGTGGGAGACTTCAACCTACCAGGTATCAGCTGGGCACACAATACAGCTGAGAAGGAACAGTCTAGGAGGCTCCTGGAGTGTGTTGGGGATAACTTCCTGACACAGCTGGTGAGGAAGCCTGCTTGGGAAGGAGCATGGCTGGACCTGCTGCTTGTAAATAGAGAAGGGTTTGCGGGGCATGTGAAGGTTGGAGGCTGTCTTGGGCACAGTAACCGTGAAATGATAGAGTTCTCGATTCTCAGGGAAGCAAGGAGGGGAGCCAGCAGGACTGCCATCACAGATTTCTGGAGGGCAGACTTTGGTCATTTCAAGAGCCTGCTTGACAGAGTCCCTTGGGAGGCAGCCCTGAAGGACAGAAGAGTCCAGAAAGGCTGGACGTTTTTCAAGGAGGAAGTCTTAAAAGCGCAAGAACAGGCTGTCCCTGTGTGCTGTAAAATGAGATGTTGGAGGAAAAGACTGATCTAGCTGAACAAAGAGATATGATTACAACTCAGGGAAAAAAGGAGAGTTTATGGCCTTTGGAAAAAGTGGCAGGCCACTCAGGAAGATTACAAAGGTGTTGTAAGACTATGTAGGGAAAAGATTAGAAAGGCCAGAGCCCAACTAGAACTTAACCTGGCCTTGGATGTTAAGAACAATAAAAAAATATTCTATAAATATATTAGTAACAAGAGGAGGACTTAGGAAATTCTTCATCCTCTACTAGTTGTGGGAAGTAACATAGTGACAAAGGATGAGGAGAAGGCTGAGGTACTTAATGCCTTCTTTGCCTCAGTCTTCAGTAGTAGAGTTGGTTGTTTCCTGGGTCCCCAGACCCCTGAGCAAGTAGATGAGGGCAGGGAGCAGAGTGAAGCCCCTGTAATCCCAAGGGAGGTGGTGAGGACCTGCTCCGACACCTGGATATAAACAAGGCTATGGGGCCAGATGGTATCCACTCGAGGGTACTGAGGGAGCTGGCAGAAGCACTCACTGAACCACTTTCTATCATTTCCCAGCAGTGCTGGCAAACTGGGGAGGTCCCAGCTGACTGGCGTCTAGCAAATGTGATGCCCATCCACAAGAAGGGCTGGCAGGATGATCCAGGGAACTAGAGGGCTCTCAGTCTGACCTCGGAGCCTGGGAAGGCCATGGAACAAATCCCCCTGAGTGCCATTATGCAGCGCATGAAGGGCACATGGGTGATCAGGCCCAGTCAGCACAGGTTCATGAAAGGCAGGTCCTGCTTGACAAACCTGATCTTCTTCTATGACAAAGTGACCTGCTTGGTGGACAAGGGAAAGGCTGTGGACATTGTTTGCCTGGACTTTAGTAAGGCCTTTGATACAGTCTTCTACAGTATCCTCCTGGAGAAATTGGTTGCCCATGGCTTGGAAGGAGTACTCTCCACTGGATTAAAAACAGTCTGGAGGGCCAGGCCCAGAGAGTGCTGGTGAATGGAATTAAGCCCAGTTGGCAGTCGGTCAGTCCACCAGGGCTTGGTATTGGTGACAGTTCTCTTCAATATCTTTATCAGTAAGTTTGCAGATGACACCAAGTTAGGTGGGAGTATTGATCTGCTTGAGAGTAGAAAGGCTTAGCAGAGGGATCTGGACAGGCTGGATGGATGGGCCAAGGCCAATGGGATGAGGTTCAACAAGGGCAAGTGCCAGGTCCTGCACTTGGGTCACAACAACCTTGTGCAGCACTACAGACCTGGGGAAGAGTGGCTGGAGAGCTGCCTGGCAGAAAAGGACCTGGGGGCATTGGTTGACCATGGGCTGAATATGAGCCAGTAGTGTGCCCAGGTGGCCAAGAAGGCCAACAGCATCCTGGCCTGTATCAGAAACAGTGTGGCAAGTAGGACTTGGGAGGGGATTGTCCCTTGTACTCGGTGCTGGTGAGGCCCTACATCAAGTACTGTGTCCAGTTTTGGGCCCCTTACCACAAGAAGGCCAACTGAGGTGCTGAAGAGGGTCCAGAGGAGGGCAACAGAGCTGGTGAGGGGTCTGGAGAATAAGTCTTATGAAGAGAGGCTGAGGGAGCTGGTGTTGTTCAGCCTGAAGAAAAGGAGACTGAGAGGAGACCTGTCACTCTCTACAACTACCTGAAATAAGGTTGTAGAGAGGCGGGGGTCATTCTCTTGGTCTCTTCTCCCAAGTCACAGGCAATAGGACAAGAGGAAATGCCTCATGTTACACTGGGGGAGGTTCAGATTGGATATTAGGAAAATTTTTTACACTGAAAGGGTTATTAAGCTTTGGAATGGGCTGCCCAGGGAAGTGGTTGAGGCACTATCCCTGGAGGTATTTAAAAGATGGGTTGACATAGTATTAGTGACATGGTTTAGTGATGGTTTTTTATCAGAGTTAGGTTTATGGTTGGACTAGATGATGTTAAAGGTCCCTTCCAACCTAGACAATTACATGATTCTGAATTGTAGTTTGACATACAGAATCAGTGAATAGGACTCTCTATACCAAAAGTGTCCAAAATTATATAGAATCAATGATTGTAATGATTCATATCAACTCACCTGAGAGACAGTAGCCTTCTTTCAAAAAATGTATGTTGCACAGAATTAGGCCATAGGATTCCCAGCATGGAGTGAAATTCATGTCATCTGGGAGACCTCAAGAAACTAATAGAGTTTGTAAGAACTAAATTAATGTAGCAAACGTAGTAATTGAGAGTGATCTGAAGTGTAGGAATCTCTTTCTAAAGAAAATCCAAATGATAGCTAGACATCTTGAATGAAAGATAAAATTCACTAAATGTATAGGAGAGAGTGTAGGAGTCTTTTCAGGAGACAGAACTAAAGCATTGTGAAAGCCATCTCACCAGATAAAACTGACATGTTATCTTGTTTAATAATTACCTCATCACAGTATTCATCACAATGCATTTTCTACAGCTGTTCATCCACTATAATGCCAAAGAATTGTAACTGATTTTCAGTTCAAAACATATTCTTTTTGTTCTCTCTCTAGACTGGGAGGCCCTTAATTCTCCTTTCTGTTAAGCATAATTGCTTGTAAATGTAGGACAAATGACCTAACCTGGAAATGTTCTGAGTAATTTTCTTCTTCAAGCACTGGAAGTGATGTATTGTGTAGCACAATTTTTTTATTTTTTTTTTTTTTTTACCAGCAATTCTTTGATTTTGGGCAAATAGAGGCATGAATAATCCCATGCTACAAATCTAGAAAAACTTAATTTGCTTTTAAGTTTCTGTGCTTTAAATACAGTATACTCTTCAGTAAGCCATTATACTCTTCCCTCATCCATTTTGCCTGTGGCACTTGGTGATTTTAGCATTGAATACGTATTTCACAAGAGTTGTGTAACTGTTGTAGAGCTTGTTCTCTCACTCACACTCATTGTTACTACAGGACTCTGGAATGTAGGTAGCAGATTGATTTAATCTGAGACTTTCCTGGGATGCTTTTAGAAAAAGAATATAATAATAGCTATCTAAAACTTTTAGATAGGTTTGAAGGTAATCATATTTACAGATCAGAAATCTATGGCATGAAAACAAAACTTTAGTAATGACAGAGAAGAGTTCTATTTTAATCTGAACAGTTGCAATGGGAATTTTTTGAGTTCGCAAACTTTTTGTCTGTCTCTGCAAGGGTAGCTGAGTTAAAACAAATAATAATGGAAGTTCTTGTTAGGTTTTGTTGATTAGGTAGACAAAGCCTTTTATGTTAAATGTGGTCTAAAAGGCAGAAAAAATAATGCAGAAACTTCAGAATTTAGGCTATGATAAATATATATAATAACAGATAAGGCTGCTACCAACAAAAAATCTAGTAACAGATTATGTCTGTCTAGTAACAAGTGTTTCGTTGTGCTAAAGCAAAATATTTCTTGTATTTTCATGTAAAATATAGAAGCTAGCTATGTTTTCTCCACGCCCTGCACTCAGGGCTGGTATGAATTTTATAGGCAGCCAG
The DNA here is from genome assembly GCA_013400055.1 of Nycticryphes semicollaris. NCBI lineage: Eukaryota > Metazoa > Chordata > Aves > Charadriiformes > Rostratulidae > Nycticryphes > Nycticryphes semicollaris. The sequence goes on along the minus strand of VXBJ01005425.1, from coordinate 181,074 downwards.
TAAGCTAACTTTCTTTCGAAGTTTAAAGAGGGGCCTTGTATTTAAATTAAGCTTAAACAAAAATGCACTTCTAATATCTCAACCTTTGTATGTCCTGACCTACTGAACAAAGTGCTTCAGAGTTTGAAAACAGCCTTCTGAAGCTTCTGTCTTTGAGCCTTGACAACACCCTTTATCACAGCAATTACTTTGGAAATTTCCTTGTGCTTTTATACTGGTTTTGAAAATGAGGCAACCAAACAGGATCCTCCTTCTGTTTACTATTTGCCTGCCTCAATAGGAGAAAGGCAGAGGGGATTTAGGTTAGTTTTATTTTAGAAAAAAAGGGTTACTATTTTGCCTTCATATTATTATACAAGTCTTTGTGATAATTAGTGGAAGAAGTTGAAGGGAAACTTTTCCCAAAGTGGGTGTAAACCTAGCAAAAGGAAGCTTCTAATTCTTTTTGAGACTTTGAAAGCAGAGAAGACAGCTCTAGAACTTTACAGCTGGTAAGTATTCTCATATATTTGGAAAATAATCCTGTCTATCATGATTAAAAAAGTCTCTTCAGTCTGACCAGAGAATGAAAATGAGGAACACCACATTGGCAAAGCTTATTCTTATTCTCTGCCTGTTAATGATTCTAATTTAGGTGTGTTTTGGGAGACATGTTTTACACCTGAGAGATGCAGGGAAAAATCACTAAACAAGTTATTTGCAATTAAAGTTTGGTTGTATTATCTGTCTCAGTGATGAGCTCCTTGAATACTTCAGCAATAATGAGGTTATCTTACTGACATGACAGAAGCCAATACACGTGTGGTTTTTTTCAGGAATCGTTCAGTGTTTCAGGGCACATACATGACACACAACTTTCCATAAATCTGATTTGTATTGCTGCGGTATTAAAGCTTTAGAAACGTCAAATAATTTTGATATAGCATCTGGATGCCAACATTCATCTTGATAGACATCTACTTTTCTCATTTCCTTGCTTGTGATTTATAAGGCATAATCTCCTTCAGTGTAGGTTGGTATCATTTTAGCATCCACAGCTTTAATATTGAAAAATTATGAGTAGTTCAGACCCATTAAAAAGCTGTATTCATTATCTATCTCTGCCATCTTTTCATCACAACTGCTGTTGAGATTGTGTAGAAAGGATGACGTTACGTATGTGATTCTGCCAAAGGATCTCATGCAGAGGAATGATGGCAGGTGGCTGCTGAGTGAAGTATGGAGTGCGTAGTATCTGCTATTGCAAGGGAAACGTAGGAAATGAGAAGATCCCTGATGGGCAAATTTGATATTTGAAATGTTCTAGTTTCACTAAGAAGGGAAAACAGGCTAGCCAGATTTTATCACTTGAACAGAAGGCAACATTTGTCCAAAGAAACAGGGAAGTCAGTAGCAGTGGCTTCTTTTCTGTACCAATTGCTATCACATGTATAGTGGCAAGATAGGAGTATTTCAGGAGTTACACTTCCCTTTCTTTTCATTCAGCACATTACTCTTATTCTCTGTGATCTGATTAATTTTTTATCAGATTTTTGGTTTTTTTGGGGGGTCTAGGTAGTGTATTTTGCTGTCTGGCAAGGTGAAGAAATTATTTGTAGAACAAAGTTCACATATTATCACTATAGGTTAAGGAACTGTAAAGAAATGCTGCCTATACATTAGCCTACTTTACTGCTTTTTTCTGGTATCTGCCAATAGCCACTATGGTACTGCATCTCCAGACTAGGTTTGTGTTAGATAGGATCTGAAATGAGTTCTCTTTGTCTTCAGAAATGTTACAGAACTATTAAGGAATTTTAAGTAACATCCTAAATAAGCAATTGGCCAAAACATATGGTGAATTGTATCTAATCTGCTGGACATAGTGCTGAAAATCCAGTATAATTTGAGCAAAAGCCAGTATGATCAGTGTAAGTTATTAAAGGATAAATACACCCATGAAAACCTGAGATACCTTATTTAGACTTTTTATTGGATTCTTTGTGATTTTGAACATATCTTTTAATTTCTGTCAAGCAATACAAGTATTTCACTTACAGAGTCTCATGGTGGTTTTGAAAAATGGAATAAATTAAAAGTCACACCTGCAGAATAAAAATGTTCTTCAATCTTAATATTTTACTTTCGATGCTTTTTCAGGAATTATTTGCTGTTCTGTTTTTTTCCTGTTTAATTCCATGACTTTCACAGTTGTACAGATTTGTGCTGCATGTTCTAATCCTGTCAATTTATCACTAGTTTGACATTATTTACTTCATAATCCAGCTCCTTTGTTCAGGGGAACTCAGACACGCATACTGCATGCTATTTGGCAATAAAACTGTTTTAGTGTAAAAATAAGAGCAAGATGTCAGCTGACAACAGCGTACTGGAAAGGAGAGTAGCAAAGGGAGCCTGATAGATAAGGAGTAGTCCACAAATGCAGTCTAATAATACTAAAGTAAATAAGGTTTAAAAGGAATGATAACAGATAAAATCATTATCCCTGAATAGAATGGCATAGTAAAGTGCAACAAAAGTTAACTTCATGTTTATGCTTCTAATGCATGGCTCTCATCTGCTGTGAGGATGTTTAAAAAGAAAAAAAAATCTCAGAAAATATTTCAGGAAATGCAGGGAAAGTAGTAAGTGATTGGATGTTTAAAAAGAAAGTTTTAAAAAAATGAACATGTAAAAAAAAAATTGTCAGTGATCACGTCAGTATGCTTCTTACTAAGGTCTCCCTAGTAGACATAAAGAGAAAATAGAAGCTGTTCATTATAAAAAGTGGGAGGTTTCCTCCTGTCTCCAGACCTCCTTCCTTGCTGCTTCCTCATACAGTAACACTGAACAGGCTTGCTTTCACAATTTTGCATAAGATCACCTAATCTTACTCCTTTCTTGAAGCAAAATACATTCAAATGTATACTTTGTGTTTACTCCGTAAGTGTGAAGAGAACAAAATGGGGAAAAATGTCCTCTGTAAAGAAGTTAAAATAATTGCTAATTCTTTAGTTTACTCTAAAAAGTTAAACTGCAGTTTTATTGGAAAGGTCACGTATTTCTGGTAGTCTTCCTCTCTATTCAGATGACAGCTGGGTTCTGCACAGTAACAGTGTAATAGACACACAAATACATTAGCATGGGTGATTCCGGTAGCCTGTCATTGTTAACCAGGCTATGTTGTCTTTGATGCCCAAGAGGGTTTGGATATCTTTGCATATTCAAATCTGTCCCCAGTTTTCTTTCCTAGGTTATTTTTTGCAAAAGAAAAAAACCGCATAGCAATATAAACTTAAAATTAATCAATATATCCTTTTGGAATTAAGTAATTGACAGGATGAGTATAATTAATTGCTGGCTTATACATTCCAAACCCTTTCAGACTCAAGAAGGTGATTGCTAACTTAGTCATGTGCTTAGAAATTTCCCCATAAAGCACACCTTAGAGTACTCTTAATCAGATTATGATTTTTAACATGTAAAAAATTATTACTATTTTAAAATATTTTTACTGTTTTAAAAGATCGTAGTTGGTATAAATAAACTGTGTTTGGTATAAATAAACTGTATTTATTTCAGAAAATACTTAAAGGTAAGAGATGAGTCATAAGCTCTGAATGTAGACACTAATCACAGAAATAGTGGCATCCTTCAGTGAGAATTGTCCTGAAGATGTTAATGGAAAGTTCATGGTAACACAGAATCACAGAATTCCATCTGTGAAGTCCATCTAGTCCAACCCCCCTGCAGTTTTCAATTCCACTTCACTGTCCATTTATCTACTC